>JAGFML010000046.1:0-311663 GCA_021030945.1 Pyrenula aspistea | reverse complement strand
CCCCCCACAGCAGACCACCGCCCCCCTCTCCCCCAGGGGCTCTCCTGAAAACGTACAGTGCTCACATTTTCGGTACAGGTCCTCGTCCAATGCACGATCGGCGACCTCTACTTCGTCCACGAGCGCGCGACCCGCATCGCGGTGTGGAACCTGTTCCTGCTGTGCGGGATCGCGGGCGGCGCCATGATCTCGGGCTACATCATCGAGGACAACGGGTACCGCTGGACTTTTGGCGTGTGCGCCGTGTTTTTTGGGGTTTTTATGTTTCTGGTTGTTTTGTTTGTGCCGGAGACGTCGTACCGGCGGGGTGGTGTTGGGTTTGTGGTGAATGGGGGGGCTGGTGGGGATGAGGAGGGTGAGGTGCACAAGGAGGTTAGGCTGCATGTGGAACATGAGCATGATCGTGATGGAGGGCTTGTTGATGAGAAAGTCCCGGCGGGGAGGCCGTACCGTCTTGAGCACGCGCACGCGCACGCCTCGACCGAACCGAAGATGTCGTACCTCCGTAGCCTCCGCGTGTTCACCGGCCAGGTAAGCAAACTCCCTATCTCCAATACGACCCGCATCGATCACAAAAGATTGCTGACCATCCCTTCCATCGCAGTACTCCCACGCCTCCAAACTCAAGATCTTCACCCGGCCCCTCATCCTCTTCTTCTACCCCGCCGTCTTCTGGGGCTTCCTTATCTACGGCACGACGCTGACCTGGATCGTCGTGTTCAGCGTCGTCAACGGCGTCATCTTCGTCGAGCCCCCATACAACTTCTCCGTGTCCCAGACCGGCCTCATCTCTCTGAGCCCCTTCATCCTGACCATCGTCGGCGAACTGGTTTCGGGGCCCCTGAACGATTATCTGTGCCTGAAGCTGACAAAGCATAACCGTGGGATTTACGAGCCCGAGTTCCGGCTGGTGCTGATGAGCGTGGTGGTGGTGCTGGGCGTGACGGGCTTCTTCGGCTTCGGCGCCACGGTCCACTTCCAGACGCACTGGTCGGGGCCCGTGCTCACCTTTGGCCTGGCGAACATGTCGCTCGCGTTTGCGTCGACCTGCGTGTTCGGATACGTGATCGACTCGTACCCGAGGCTGAGCGAGGAGGCGTTCGTGGCGATCAACGCGCGGAATCTCCTGACCTTCGGGCTGACGTATTTTGTGAACGACTGGCTCGCGAGGGACGGGGCGCTGGACGTGTTTTGCACGCTGGGGGGGTTGTTTTTGGCGGTGTGTCTTTTGACGGTGCCGCTATGGGTGTTTGGGAAGAGGATTAGGGGGGGGATTGCGAGGGTGGGCTGGCTGCAGGAATGGATGAGTGATGAGGAAGAGAGAGACTGATGGGAAAGGAGATAGGGACAGTGTTGGACGGTGTGTCTGCTCTCGCCTACCACGATGACTCTTCTCGAAATGTCTTACAGGAAATATGAAGCAAATAGAAAGACGCTGTCAAATAAGAACTAAGCCCCGCATGGGGGGGATCCAGGAGAGACCTATTTCGACAGACTAATAAGTCCCCAGGCTATGTAGTACAGAAGGCAGGAAACAGGCAATGTCCGTCGTAGCAAAGTCCACGTCACATAAAGGAGGCTCTTCGTCGTTCATACCCACTTGAACGAGAGCGAGAGCGAGCCTCCAAGTCGCGGCAAAGCGGCGATACTGAGATCCGTGCTTATCCCAATGTGGGGGCTTGGCGAGGAAAAGCCGCGGCAAATTTTTATGCAGTTGCATATTTTTGGCATGGGAATTGTGCAAAATCTCCGATGCTGCAATGCCGGCGTCATCCTTTTCATCCTTGCTACGGGACACGACGAGACGTGACGTGCACGTCCGGGAAGCGATGAATCCTTTGGGTCGTCAGCTTGAAAGAGAAACTATATACTAGGTTGGGAGGTCTGGCTTTGTGCGGCACGGCAAGCGAGGAGGGGGATGTGCGGTTGAGGACGGAGATGCCCAGAGAAAGAGAGCCGCAATCCGCCCTTGCGAGGTGGCTACGGGTGTCCGCTTGGGCAGATTGCCTTGGGCCATACTGCGGTCGGAGTTCGTAAAGCCTGGGTTAGACTGCATGATCACTCTCCGAGTGACTCACGTCCGAACTCGACGCCTGTTGCGAGGCATTGACAGCGATGCATTTTGTTGGGATGGGTGATGAGCGGCTCTGCATGGCTCTCGTACGTTATACTTCATATCAACCACGGTTGTGGGAGATCTGCTCGGGCCCGATCGAGTTTAATGTGTACCCGAAGCCGCGCACCGTAGGACCCTGGAGAACGAATACGACTAATGCGATTTTTGATGACTCTTCAGCTGAGTGATTGCTGGACAAAAATGGAGCTTGAGAAGTGAATCGCATGGATATATGAGAGCGACTCTGACGCCCTGAGTCATAGAGATGCGGTCAAGGGCAAGGTTCGAAGTTGCGCAAACGTCCCGAAAGGTTGAAAAGTTGAGTCCCGTACAACGGCGATATCTTGAATTCCAAATTAGAGTACCTCTATTAGCACACATGGGGCCGGGCTGAGTACCGTCGGCCGCATGCCGGACTGACTCAGTATCCGAGACCCATCCAAGTTGTTTCGAACCAATGCTTGTAGTCATGAATTTTTGGATCTGACAGTCCCGAGAATCCATTGTGCGGACAGATGCCATCCCTCGACGCTCCAAACGGGGGCTAATCAGCGAGGGCAGCGGGTGATGAGCACGACGTCGGTAAAGCGCTGCTCCGACTGGTGGATGCGCGGGTCGACGGCCCCACCTAAAGAGCTCGAAGCGAGGCTGGCGGCCACCACATCCGTTTCTCGTGGACCTGTGTACCAAGCTATGCAGGCACCACCATCATTGATGCCGTCGGCTCGGCTGCACGTTCCATTCTTTCTCCGTGCTTTCTGCATCCTTTAACATCTTTGACATTCCCTTCTCTGTTTAAATAACTCTCACTTCCTCCTTCGACCAGACCATCCTCTATCTTCTCCGCCATTGGTATTCGTCGCCAGTAAAGCTTTGGCCGCACAAACAAACCCTTGAAACCCGCGCCGTACGATTCCTTGAAGGAGCCCAGGATAGATCCCGAGAGCCTAAATCTAATGGAGTAGTCGAGCACCCGATTGAAAACAATTCCTTCCTGAGAAAAGCGTCTCCCTCCTCTGCTTTCCAATGGACAACAACGTTGGCGGCGACATTGTGAGCGCCGCGAAAGAGGTCGAAGGCGATGTGGAGAAGCTGAATCTTGCAGACGCCGAGCGGCAAGGGTTTTCTGAGATCGTTGCGGAGAAGGAAGCCGGACTGAACCGCTCGCCGTCTTCGTCCCAGTCTTCGTCCGAGGAAGAGAAAGACTTGAAAAAGTATGACTCGGAGATTGTCAAGGTGCGGGATACTCCTGCAGGGGACGATGCTTTTGCGCACTTACCAGAGCACGAGAAGAATGTGTTAAAGAGGCAATTGGATCAACCGACTGTCCAGGTCTCGTACAAGACTCTCTATCGGTATGCGACCACATGGGATATGGTTATTGTCGTAGTTTCTTCCATCAGCGCTATAGCTGCTGGGGCGGCCTTGCCATTAATGACAGTACGAAGATGTCCTCCCAGTTTTTGGCGCTCCACTGACTTTAGATAAGGTGGTCTTTGGCAATCTTACAGGTACTCTCCAAGGCTCGGCTCTTGGCCATTTCGACGCCTCAGCTTTCAACGACCGGCTCGTGCATAATGTCCTGTATTTCATTTACATCGCCATTGCCGAGTTTTTTACCGTCTATATTGCCAATGTCGGTTTTATGTATACGGGTGAACATATCACGCAAAAGATTCGAGAGCAATACTTGAAAGCGATCCTGCGCCAGAATATCGGCTACTTTGACAAGCTCGGTGCTGGAGAAGTCACCACGAGGATCACCGCAGACACGAATTTAATCCAGGATGGACTTTCAGAAAAGATAGGGCTGACAATCACCGGGATTGCCACTTTTATTACTGCCTTTGTCATAGGCTTTATCAAGTTCTGGAAGCTCACCTTGATCTGCAGTTCCACAGTTGTTGCTATCGTGGTGACTATGGGTGGCGGTTCCCGCTTTATTACTGCGTGGGGCAGGAAAAACCTCGAAGCTTACGCGAAAGGTGGTACAGTCGCCGAAGAAGTTCTTGCATCAATTCGGAACGCACAGGCATTCGGCACTCAGGACAAACTTGCAAAGTCGTACGACGAGCACCTGGTTGAAGCCCGTATATGGGGTCAGAAATTCAAATCTCTTCTGGGAGTTATGATAGGGTTTATGTTGTGCTTTGTCTTCTTAAACTACGGTCTCGCCTTCTGGATGGGGTCAAGATTCATCGTCGATGGGGAGACCAATTTATCCCAGATCATCACAATTATTCTAGCAATCATGATAGGAGCTTTCAGTCTAGGGAATGTTGCTCCGAACGGTCAGGCTTTCACTCAAGCGCTCTCTGCTGCTTCGAAGATATTCAGCACCATTGATCGACTTTCTCCTTTGGACCCGGACTCTGGATCCGGAGACATCCTGGATCACGTTGAAGGCAAAGTCGAATTGAGGCATATCAAGCATATCTACCCGTCCAGAGCAGAAGTCATTGTTATGAAGGATGTCAGCCTCGTCGTTGCCGCAGGAAAGACGACGGCTTTAGTTGGTGCATCTGGTTCTGGCAAAAGTACTATTGTGGGCTTGATAGAACGATTTTATGATCCAGTCGGCGGCCAAGTCTTCCTTGATGATCACGACATCAGCACGCTAAATCTACGATGGCTAAGGCAAAATATCTCCTTGGTCAGCCAAGAGCCAACGCTTTTTGCCACCTCGATAGAAGGCAACATCGGCCATGGATTAATAGGGTCCAAGTTCGAACATGAACCAGCAGAAGCGCGCAAAGAGCGAATTATTCAAGCCGCGAAAATGGCCAATGCCCACGATTTCATCGAGAAACTCCCAGAGAAGTATGAGACGAATGTGGGCGAGCGAGGATTTCTGTTGTCTGGAGGACAAAAGCAAAGGATTGCCATTGCTCGCGCCATTGCAAGCGATCCGAAAATCCTCCTTCTAGACGAAGCCACCTCAGCCCTTGACACGAAATCTGAAGGAGTTGTGCAAGCTGCTCTTGATGCGGCCGCGCAAGGTCGTACCACCATCGTCATTGCTCATCGCTTGTCCACCATCAAGCATGCGGACAATATTGTCGTCATGCAAGAAGGTCGCATCGTCGAGCAAGGAAAACATGATGAACTGCTTGAGCGGAAGAAGGCTTACTATAACCTCGTGCAGGCACAGAGGATCAACGATCAAGTCAAGGAGAACGAGCCTGACGAGGATGAAAAGGCGATGGAAGTGGAGGCAGAGCTCGAAAAAGCCATATCTAGGGCAAGTGGCGGTCAAAAGCCGCCCTCGGAGGACGACATACCCGCCATGATGCGAACCACCACGACAAAGTCTGTATCGAGCTTGCAACTGGCTAAGAAGCTAAATCAGACCGACAAACAGTATCAAATCTGGACACTTGTCAGGCTAACCCTCGGATTCAACAAGCCGGAGTGGCATCTAATGCTTCTAGGACTCTTTTTCTCCATTATAGGCGGCGGAGGGCAACCTACGCAGGCAGTCTTTTTCGCAAAATGCATCCTTGCTCTTACAGTACCCCCAGCCTTCTATTCTCAGATGCGCCATGACATCAATTTTTGGAGCTTGATGTTCCTGATGCTTGGTCTTGTCACGCTCCTTGCTCAATCGATCTCAGGGGTCGCATTCGCTGTCTGCTCCGAGAAGCTCATCCACCGAGCTCGTGATAGAGCATTCCGGAACATGCTCCGCCAGGACATCGCCTTCTTCGATAGAGAAGAAAATGCCACTGGAGTCCTTACGTCCTTTCTCTCTACTGAAACCACCCACTTGGCTAGCATAAGTGGTGCAACCCTAGGCACACTCCTCTCCTGCATTACTACACTTGTTGCCGCACTTGCTGTCTCTCTTGCTATAGGCTGGAAGCTCGCTCTTGTCGTTACATCTACCATCCCGGTCCTACTTGCCTGCGGCTTCCTCCGCTTCTTCATGCTCGCCCGCTTTCAGCAAATGTCCAAAAAGGCTTACGAGGGCTCCGCAGCGTATGCTTGTGAGTCCACGAACGCGGTCCGCACTGTTGCTTCCTTGACCCGGGAAGCGGACGTCTGGGAGACTTACCATGGCCAACTCGTTGCTCAGGGTAAGAAGTCCCTCAGAAGTATCTCCGCGTCTTCTAGTCTCTATGCCGCCTCTCAATCCTGTATGTTCCTCTGCATCGCTCTCGGCTTCTGGTATGGCGGTCGTCTAATCGGTCGCGGCGAATACAATATCTTTCAGTTCTTCATCTGCCTCCAAGAAATCATCTTTGGTGCCCAATCTGCGGGAACGGTCTTCTCATTTGCTGGTGACATGGGTAAGGCCAAGAACGCTGCGGCCTCTCTCAAACGCTTGTTCGACTCGACGCCGAGCATCGACACATGGTCCAATGATGGCGAGAAAGTCGAAAGCGCCGAAGGATCCATCGAGTTCCGAGACGTGCACTTCCGCTACCCCACTCGGCCTGAACAGCCCGTACTCCGTGGCCTCAGCCTCAGTGTCAAACCCGGCCAATACGTCGCCCTCGTTGGCGCCTCCGGCTGCGGCAAATCCACCACCATCGCCCTCCTCGAACGCTTCTACGACCCCCTCGCCGGCGGCATCTACCTCGACGGCCGCGAAATCAGCTCCCTAAACCTCAACGAGTACCGCTCCCACCTCGCCCTCGTCTCTCAAGAACCGACCCTCTACCAGGGAACCATCAAGGATAACGTGCTCATGGGCGCCGACCGGCCAGACGTGACCGACGAGGAGATCATCCGCGCGTGCAAGGACGCGAACATATACGACTTCATCATGGGCCTGCCGGACGGCTTCCACACGCAGCTCGGCCCCAAAGCGACGTTGCTGTCTGGCGGCCAGAAACAGCGCGTCGCCATCGCCCGGGCGCTGCTCAGAGACCCAAAGGTCCTCTTACTCGACGAGGCGACCTCGGCGCTGGACAGCGAGTCCGAAAAAGTGGTCCAGGAAGCGCTCGACCGCGCGGCCAGAGGAAGAACGACGATCGCGGTCGCGCACCGGCTGAGCACGATCCAGAGGGCCGACTGTATATATGTGTTTGAAGGAGGGAGGATTGTGGAGTGGGGAACGCACGAGGAGTTGATGAATGTTAGGAAGAGTGTGAGGATGGAGGGCGGGGTGGGGGAGAGGAGGATGGTTGGGCGGTATAGGGAGTTGGTAAGTTTGCAGAGTTTGGAGGTTGGGAGATGACAGAGAGAGGGGAGAGGGGAGGGCGGGCGGACGGGCGGGTGGGTGGAAGGGGGAAGGGGGAAGGAGGGCAGAGGGGAGGGGGTTAGAGGGGTTGGCCTTTTGATGTGGGTTGCGTCGCTTAGGTGGTTATGACATGAGCGCATGCATGGCGACGGCGTTTTTTTTCCTTTCTTTCGGCTTTTGATATCCATCCACATCTTGGAGAGTGAAGATATTAGATAATTTCCATCCAACCCCCCCGGGGTGGGGCACTTTGTACTTATGCTATATTTGATGAGAAAAATCTCAAGCGAAATTTCTCGGTCCTATCTATCTATCGATTAGGAGTTTTTGTGACCCCATGTCCTGCCCTAGATTCAGGGAACTGGGAAGGGGGATGTACAGTACAGTACAGTACAGCACGGGATGTTGCATGCGGGGCTTTCTCTTATGAGAGATAGATATAGACGCGCCATACAATACAATACAATACATCTTTTGTCTTCCATCCATTACATAGCTGGCTGGCTAGCTGGTTGGGTCCGGCTCAAAATTCGGATACTGGAATGCCGAAAACTGCTGTATAGTAGCTTTTTCGTTGTTTTTGGGAATTTTTGGTTTTTGGTGATCTTGTTTGGGTTTGAGATTGTGCTTGAGGGTTGGTTCGGCGGCCGGCCGGCTTCGACGTACACTGTGGGTGGTGTACTAGACTGGTACTATATATGAGAGAGAGAGAGAGAGAGAGCGCCAGTGCGATGCGATATGGCTACGCGAACGACTTAGGATATTGGCATATTGGTATTTTGGTATTGGTGTTGTTATTGCGTAGGCTTTTGTGGACAGGAGGAGGAGGAGGAAGTAGCAAGCTCACGCTTTCTTGGTGCTTCTTCCGACAATATGTGATTTGTACACTCAAGGCCGTAAGCGTAGAGGAACCGTCTGTTTTTGGTATCTGTCATTATTCCTGGAAACGTTGATGTCGACAGAAGCGAGGAAGGTAGGTAGAGATTTTCTTGTTCTACCGTTTCAAGGGAATTCCTCGCCTTGCCGGGTTCCAGGAGGCATTTGGTTTGGTTCAGTCTCCATCCGCCAAGCCGACTTCCTCTAATACGTCTTTGACTCTCACTCCCCTGTTCATGGAAAATCGACTATTAGCAAAGCCTGAGTACTTATATCTGGGACGGAGAAGCATTGTACCGCAACACACAAGAACAAGAACAGGAACAAGAACGAGAAGAAGAACAAGGACGAATAGGGAAAATTTCAAAGCGTACCTAGACTCAGCGACCAGCCCGGCGAGCCCGAGACCAACGTCGCGGATCCCGTTGTAGGTGTGTAGGAGCGCGATGTGGCGCTTGAGAATGGCGTCTGCATCGTCGATGGGCATTGCGTGGGAAGAAATCTGGTCTTGGAGGGACTGGATGCGGGATTCAAGGGTGGTGATTTTGGAAGGTGAGGACTTGGGAGGGGACGAGGAGTGGGGGTCGAGTTTTGAGGGGGAGGATCGTGGGGGATTTGGAGGTGGAGAGGAGGGATGGGGTGAGGGAGGGGAGGTGGTAGAGGGTTGGGAAGGGGAGCTAGGGGGATGGTTTGAGAGAGGACGGTGTTGTTCGGTGGCTGTGTTGGAGGCTGGGGGTGGGTCTGGAAATGCTGGTTTGGCTGATGTGGTCGTGGGCGGGGTTTCGAGGCGTGTTTGCGTAGAGGGTGATATTTCGGGTTGATTGTCGTAAGGGTGGAGCTGCTTAGGTATTGTAGGATCGAGAGGCGGCTCTTCCACACTCTCTTTAGGAAGAGCTTGTGCTTGAGTCGTGGTGGGAGAAGTGTTGTGAGGATATTCGGGATCGTCTTGGGACGAGGGCGCAGAGTCTTGGGAGTCAGGGATCTCCATTGATAGTTTGAGATGAATAAAAGGGTATATTCACAATAGAAGACGAGGATTGAGATTGGGTTAAATAATGAGCGGGAAACTAATCACACAGTTTTCAAGAACCAGGTGTCATTGAGTGATGGAGAGCAAGGGAGGGAGTTGGTGGCGGAGCGGCGGAGCGGAAACCGCGACTGGATACGGAAGCCGGAATGACGACGAAAGTCGCTGATTTGCTTGGTTTGTTGCTACGCCAGCATATTTCGAAGGCTAGGACTGTCATTCTGGCTTTGGCCAACTTTTTTAGCGATTGATAAGATGGCACGGGTTTAACGTCCTTGCGCCTGAGAGTTGGCTTACCAGGATCAATGGAGAAACCGCTTTCCGAAATTTCATACCTCGTTTTCTCATGCCAATTGATTTATACCATCCAGACACAGTAGAACTAGACTATGTCAAGTACGTTCTAATTTGATCATGATTACATTCATTGCTCTTTGATTTGAGCATGACAAAAATGTGCCTGAGTACCAAAGTCGTTTCACATTCCTTACAAACCCGTCCTCAATCATCATCCATCCAAAAGCCGTCATTTAACCCTTCAAAATCTTCTGTGTACTCGAAGCCTTCCAAATAATCATCCAGCAACCCATGCGCGAGACACTCTTCGGTTCCTGGAGAATTCTCAAAATCCACTGGGCTGGTCGGCTCTTTTGCGTGAGAGACAAGCTTGTCAGCGATCATCGCCGAACTCGACACTTTATTTCCTATGCAAGATGTCTTCGACTGTGGGTCCTTTTCTTGGTTTCTCTGCATCCTTGGCTGTCTCCGACCACGTAGCCAGGGGAAGTCCTTTGGATTGAAAATGTCTTGCCTTGGCCCATCATCCTCGAGTGTTGGCCCGGACAAATCCAGTGACCGCTTCGATGATCTACGTGATCCGCCCCGACCTCCTCGAGCACTCCGTTTACCACGAATTTTCAGTAAGCCTGCAGCCCCTGATGGAGGGAGCATGTCATTCGATGTCCGGCCCAGACGTCGTCGCTTCGGTGGTGGGGGAGGACTTGCGCACCGTCCGGTATAATCAGAACTGCCTATGGTATCTTGACCGTCACTTGTATATTCCAGCCAGTCAAGAGGAGCTTCTGGAAGAAGATATAGGATTGGTTTCAGCCCTGATGCTATTGTTGGTCTGCTGCGTCCTTTGAACGGCATTCTAGCCTCGATGTCTTGGATTGTAATCATCGGGTTGTCCTCAATGATTTTCATGACCCGCCAATCTTCAATCTCTTCCGGTATTAAAAGCGGCAGGCCATAGAAGTCTCTCAGCGGGTTACCATCGAAGTCGACGAAATATCTCCCAAATGGGTCTTGTAAAAGTGGGGGTTCTGAAGTATGAGGCTTAATTTTAGGATGGAAAGCTTCACCATCTGGATGTCTTTCAGCCCTGCCCTGAGTTATTGATGTCCACCAGCAATGACTTGGAATGAATGCTAGTGGAGACAAGAACGGCGTCTCTTGCAAGAATGGGGGATAGCTATTGTTGTAAGTATTGCCCTCGGCGTCGGCGTTTACGTCTACCAGCTTCTGCACGTCAGCTAAATAGACTGCCTCTACAGGTATACCTCCTTGCACCCTGAGGCTGTACATACGACCGTCATACCAAGCGACCGGTTCCCTTGAAAGGAGATCTGTTCTCACGTCCACGTCGGATCTGCGCTTGCCTTTCGCATCTTTGAATACGTGGTACCTGTTGAAGACGCCTGCTTCGTCATAGCGACGTCGACGATCATTTGGAAGATCTATAGTATCTTCCTTGTACGGGTCGAAGTTGAGCTGTCGCAGCTCCCACAAGAAGTCTTCGTTGGAGACCTTTGTTTCGAAGGTAGGATGGGTAGTCGAAATGGTCACATTTCCTGGACGGAGGGAGGATTTCAATCTTAGGTCGCTCTGTATTCGCGCCGCTAGGAAATCGGCGAATTCTCCATCGCCTTCCGGTTTCCATACCGATCTCATGGTATTCTTAATTTCGATCCACGCTTGCCATTCCGATTTTTCTCTGGCGAAACGCTCCGCTATTCTCTGACTACATGGTTTCGAGTAATTTGGTGGCAATGCTGTGGGACAGGTGCCTGGCAGCAACTCAATGCTAGATGCGAGCCGAGTTGGCTGTCCATATTCTTCAGGGGAGTCGACAAAACACCGCTCTGGCTGTAGGAATTGTTCCGATATGCCTCTATACGAGCCGAGACTGACTGATTGGTACTCGTTCTCGTCCAGAATGGTGTCGGAACCTTCCTGTATGGATATATGAAATGGCCCTTTTCCGATGAAATTGGAGCCGTATAAGACTGGTGGAGCTCCAATAAAGTTCTCTGCCGCCATTGCATCCTGCGTGGATTGAGAATGCTGTTGCAATATCCCCAGTTCTCGATCATCGGCAAGAGATTCATGGCCTCGTAGACGCGGTTGATAATTGTTCTCACTGTTGCGACCGCATGTGGCAAAGCCGGAATCTCTTCTCATTTGCTGTAACATGTCTTCATAACTACTCGGAATTCCAAAACCTCCCATCACGTTTTGCTGATAAGGTAACGTAGCCTTGTCTGGATATTGAGCCTGACGGTAATTTTCAAGCTCTTGTCGGTGCTTCTGGGAACGGTGATCGAAATCCTGTTCTCCGATATTCAGCTGCAAAGAAACATCCCGTGGTCCTGGCAGTCCTCGACTCTCGACATCATGGTCACCTGCTACTACGAACGGTTGCAGAGAGTTGTGATCTAGAACGGAGCTATCATGTTGTAGGAGAATGAAATCTGCGTCGCCATTGGGAAGCCAAATTCTGTCGCCTGTGGAGCCTGGTGTAACATTCTGCTGATTCTCCGGCTGCCGTGGTTCTGCGACAATCTGATCTGTGTGCCCAAATTCCTCGTCATAGACAGGAAAAGAATTCTGTTCGTTCTGGAGAAAGTCTTGGAACAGTCTGTCCATCTCATTTGAAATAAATTCCTGCTCCCGGTCATGGTCCTGCATATGGCTTGGGTCGAAATCACCAAGATCTTCCTCTCCCGTCAGCCATTCGACCAATTTTCCCTCCGAAGGCTGGTAGTGGGCACAGGCATCCATCGGGTTCCCGGTAATAGAAGGGAAAAGATTGAGTACGAAAGTCTTCTGATGGGGATTCCGTGTCACTTGCCACCTACAAGGTCGGCACGGCGTTCGTTATGTCTATCGAAGAGAGAAGCGCCTTTGCTCAGAAAGAAACGGGCGACGGAGAGTCGTGCTGCAGTTATCTGATTGCGGGAGTCGTGAACTGCGGCAATGTTGCTGCGGATCTCCGAAATCAAGATCGTAATCTAGTCCAAGTGTTTTCTTAAGCCGAAGAAGAAAACTCCGTGGAGGACATCATTGCTTGCCAAAGGGAAATAGCTCTCCATCTCCTGCCGTTGGTTTTCGTGAAGCATTCTTTGTTCTAGACAGTCCGATATTTGCGATATTGAAGCCCAACTTGTTCTCTGCTCATCTGAACTTGCGCAAACGCGCGAAGGCCCCCATGATTTCATAATGGACATGCCTGATAGGCTGCCTCTTGATAGGTCTCCAACAATCAACTAACCAGTCCCGGCTGGCCTTCTGGGAAGTAAATCTGATCTTTCATTAAGTATTCAATTCAATCGATCATTTCGAATATTGAACGCTCGTGGTAGAGCTGCTTGCACTGCTTCCATCACACCCTCTCGCCAATGAGTGACAGAAAGGCATCGGCTCTGAAGGGGCCGGTACACCTGACAAGGCATACTCGTGAAGTCCTTACAGACTCTGCAATGGATGAAAGAACAACTGAGGAAAGGTTGAGAGGCTGAGCCAGTGGCAATTCACAAAACGCATGCCTCCCGGCCTTCTAGAAGGAGGGTCTTGGCAGGCACCCGCGAATGGCTTCCATTGACAAGAAGCACTCTTGAATATTCCGTATGGCTGACATTCAAATTCCGCACGAAGCGTGTCAAATCAACGCAGTGAGCACCTGACAAAGAATAGGAATATTGAAGGTACGCAACAAATTTTGGATCTCGGCCGCATTGTCCGAAGACTTTGTCACAACCCATGTCTCAGGGCTTCTTAAGCCAAGTACTGCGCTTTGATCGCGCTGACTTGAAAGTCTGAAATTGGATGCAATAGAAGAAGCGTCTTACACAGTATCATTTTGGCGTACGGTTGACAGCTTTCGCCTCTTCCGGCCCGCGCTCAACACTTGGCGGTGCCTGCGAAAATCTCGTTGCTGATTGGCCTGATATTGTTGCTGCTTCCTGCCTTTGTTGAAAATCCATTAAGCCAAAAGAACAAAGAACCTCGCCGATAGACGCATGTAGAACATATTTCAACAGCCTTCTTGTCTGGTACCCTTGGTTGTCGTTCACATCTCAAGTCATAAGCATACTTAGAGAAGGATGCAAATTCCGGAGAGGCTGCTCAACCCAAAGAGAGATTGGGACCACAAATCATATCAGACTACTCAAAAGGCCAGGTTTGAGAATATCATCTGGGCAAAGTATGCAGGCCAGTGGATAAGACTGCGAGAGGCGCGGATGCGGATGGATATCCATGTCGCAATGGAGCGCAGATCGCGGTACCTGGCCCCCACGCAATTTTATATGTGGATCCAGGTACCTCTTAGGAAGGCGGTGCAGAGTCTGCATCCTCCTTCACCCTCTGTAATACACATTCCAAACCTTGATTTTTAAGCTGTTGTATAGACCTTTTTATCAGTTCTTTAGTGTTTTGAGCTTGTTCCTGTCGATTTTGATGCCTCTCCCTCGCTCTGGACATCAGCCTGCGGCCAGAGATCATCGAAGCCTGCCTGGGACTCTACTTCTGGTGCTGACAACATCCCGAGGAACTCCCTCTGAAGGGAGATGGTTCTGTCGCTCCAGTGGGGGACGGCGACAGCGAGGAAAAGGAGGACATCGATGAGGAAGAGGAGATAGAGGGCGGCGGCGAGGAAGATCTAATGATATAAGCATTAATGGACAGTCGACTAGCCATCAGAAAGCCACCTACCTTGACCCAACCACCAAGCCAGAGACCCTTCAATAACACCAAAGGACCCTATCCCAATTGCCGAATTAGGTATAGAATGGATAATAGATATCCATGGTATCCGCCCCCACAGCGCAGTTCGAGAGTCTAAAACTGCGCTGCGATTGCAGTCTTACCCACTGATGCAGGCTTTACTCAGCAAAATCTACTGCTTGTGCTTCCGGCAACAACTTGCCACCACTTGACTTGTCACCTCAGCAGAATTCTGAAATGAGCACTGTACATGACTAAGGAACCAACTTCCTCAACACTTTCTAGTACAGCAAAATGCGGCAAAACGAGAACAACTCAATGCCGCATCTAAATGTAATTAAAGCCGGTTGGAAAATGAGAAAGTCTTCATACACCTAATCCGAATAACGACCTACTCCATGAGCTCTCCTTCGAAGATGTCCTGCAAATCCAGCTGGCATGCTCTGTTCACATGCTTCTCACTTCCGCAATTTCTTGTCGGCTTGCGTGAGAGTGTCATTGATCGGATAAGGACGCATCGAAAGCAGCTATGTTCTCTTTCGGGAAACAATACTTACCACTCACCCATCTTCACAAATGTGGTTTGCGCCGGACGTGACCACCAAGGATGAGTTTTAGCGTTCCCAGCGCCATTGTTGTCAGCATCGGGTTTTACGTCTTCGGGAACTGGCAGCGGTCAGCGGTTCAGTTGCCCAAAAAATGATAAATGACGCACGAGCTTCGGTCAGCCTGGGCTGTTTGGATGTCTCTTTCCGTTTGCGCGGCTTCGCTCGCTTCCTGAGCACTCATTCATCAGCTGAGCTGACTCCACACCTGGTCAATGACGCCACGTACCGCTTGTCACCGGCGGCAGGAGTCAAGCAGTCATTCACTGCCTCGATAACAGCATCTCCAATCAATGGCTTGTGCTCTCCTTGATGCGTACTCTGGTGGTTACCTTTTTGACGTTCTGACCTCTCAGGTTAGCGGTCTTCTACTCCCGTTGACGTCAAGAGTTGATGATTCCTACTGGAACTCGTATTGCCTCGCAAAGCCTCTTCTTCCTTGTTCTTAGGGCTTCGAGTCTTGTTACGCTTGCCTGTCTTTTTCTTGGTAGCATTCGCAATCCCTCCGGATGAGATGATATGCTTTTCCTCCTTCAATATCTCCTCATCATCTTCCACCGGCAGCCCTGTTCCATTTCGACAGAACACCTCTTCAGGGTCGAAATCAGAATCCTCATCAACCATGGCGTCGGGATCCGAGAGGATGTAGGGCTTGGTGGGGGGGTTGTTGTACACCATGTTTGAGTGGCTTTGCCAGGCATTGTGTTCGACGGTAGGGTCGAAGAGGGGCTTGACAGTGGATGAGGGTGATGGTTGCTTACGTCTGGGCATGTTGTTTGTGGGGAATTTTGAGCAATTGCGCCTACGAGGGACGCAAGTGGAGAGTATATTGTGGGAATGGGAACGGAAAACTGGACTGTTGAGATGGGAACTGGGTGTATGGAGATGGGAGAGGGAGCACAAACTGAAGTGTTCTGGACGAGAATTTTTCGGGAGAAAATTTTTTTGTTGAGGTCTCGGTCTTGGACTACGTGGGGGTCAACAGTCACCGCTTTACACACGTGGCTGGGTAGGAGCGATCAGAGCACTTGCCTCTCCTTCGGCCAATATGATGGACAGGATCGGCAGGCAAAACAACCGATAACACCTGAAAGAAAGAGGTAATGACATCTAGTTCTCTCTATGCAATTCTCCTCAGTACTCACCGTACCTGAATTTCCTGTCTCAAGGCTTACTCTCAAGGCCTGCTCACTAGGTATCTGCTCTGCTGCATCACCAGTGTCAAGCTCTTGGTGCTGCCATGGTTGGATGAGGTAGCGGACCTTTTTAGGTCACATTAATGATGAAATTTAGAACAGTTTATTACTATTAGAAGCTATCTGTCATCGCTGAGAGCAATCACTTTGATCGATTTCTCGCGAGGAAGAGCAACGGAGAGTAGGAAAGATACATGAAGTGTCTGGCCTATCGTCAAGCTACAATGTCTAGATAAGACCACAATCACGGACCGAAGTCTGTAGGTGTGCCCTTCATCCGCGTCGCCCCTGGAAGCAAGTCAATTAGTCATTCCAGGAGGAAAGAGACGATGTGACTTACACGTTGGCCCTGACCTCGCCGTGTTGTTGGCCGGCTGCCACCGCGAGTGTTCATTCCGAAAGCTTGACGACCCTGCTGCTCGCTTGCTCTTGGGAGAACATGGATGGTGTCTTGAGCTTCTCGGACTGCACGATCTTCCTCCGTGGGCATGTTCTGAGCTTCCTCGGTGGCTCTGCCATCCTCTGTGTGGAGGGCGGCATGATCAACGGCGAGGTAATCGCTGGTGCGGCCAACTTCGTTATTAGCCATGCTTTTGTTCGCTGTGTCGGTACCAGCTGTCTGCTGGTTGTTGCTGCCTCCATTGCCGTTCTCGTCTTCTTTATCCGCAACTCCGTTTTCCTGAAGTTCTTCTTCGTCGTCTTCTGTCACGATGGCCTCCTCATCTTCAAGAATGTACGGACCATCCGCTGGTTGCCATACACGAGATGCGAATGGTTTTGACGAGGGTCCCTTGGGGCCTCGCCGAGCTTAATGATTGGGCTGGGAAGGTGTCGAGACATGTCGGCTGAATATATCGCAAGCTCTGTAGTGGAAATGCTGTAGCTAAGCTTGGTGTTTACAAAGGTGAAGAAGACCTCAACATGTCTGCGAGAACGTGTGGTGACCAGCAAGATGGAGTTTTTGAAAGTTGACAAGATGCCTGAAAGGGCCAGAAAGTTAGCACAAAAGTGTCTAGCGAAGGAGTAGGTCTTGAAGCGTTGGTTTGTACGCACGTTGAGAGTCTTCGTAAAAAGTTTGGAAAAGCTGAAAGTCTAAAAATGCGGGAGGGTAATGGTATATGTACCTTGCGTAGTTATGTCTCAAGCATGTGCTTCACTGAGCAAGTTATTGTCGATCTTGGGCTGGTTCTGCAGGGTGATCGGATGGGCTGCCTTCCGGTGTCAGTTCGGAGTTGGTCATATATAGATAAGCGCATCTCCGGATCAACAGGGTTGCCACAGTCTACATTTGGGGTTAGTCACGGCCGGAAAGAGTAGCTGTTCCTTGGGAGAAGTTGGGGGATGCCATGTTCTTGTGTTTAAGCCGAGGATGAGGGAGCTTGGAACTTTGGCACATAACGCCCGCTGATTGGGACTTGATTCCAGACTTTTGAGACATTCTAGGTGATTTTGTAAGGTATTCAGCCTGCATTTCACCCAAAGGAGCGTCTTATATTATTTTCACACTGGATGAGACTCCGACAAAGTGTTTTTTTAGACAGCTTCACTTGCAGTTCGACACTTATCTCAAATTCGACGATATTTGCTGACAATCGTTTGTCCAGAGCATCTTAGCTTGCGCCCCTTTATCCAGCGAATTCCCACAACAGTGGCTCCCTATTCAATTTTGTTCTTTCAAATGCTTGCTGGGTAGCGTGGAAAGACCCCAAATCAGCATCCTGCAATGGTGGCTAACAAAATGCAACGGGGTCTATACCGTTGGCCATGCTTGCTGATGGGATGCCAAACATTCGTCCTGTCAATTGCAATGTGAGAATATCACTTCAAGACCGCAGAGCCATCACCGAGAGGTCGGGAGCTCAACTACAAGAATTTAGCTATGTAAGATAAATTACGGTTGTATCACCTCGATTTTATGGAGGAGGAAGAAGAAATCACCGGCTGCCAATGGCTCGTGGCGAAATCGATGCTTGAAGGAGGATTATATAACTCCCAGGACAACTGATCGTAGATTACCCAGAGAAGAAAGATGCTAGTGAAGATACATTGGTAAATTCTCTTTGTAGTTGGCCCTGAAATCACTCGTAAAGCTGTTCGGATAATCTTCGGAACTCACGTGACATCTGTTTTCCAGCGTGACCGCTCGCGTTGCTATCCTACAGATTTTGCACGCCTTAGACAATAGAGGAGCTCAAAGTTTGAGAGCAAGAGGCTAAGCTGAATATCTCATCGAGCTGATTGAAAAGAAAGTGCCTTTTGTTCTGAAGCAAGATACTCTCTCTGGTCTCCACTCCGGGACGCCAAGCTGCACCTCCCCATACCGAGCGTCCCGCTAATCCAGCCGGCCATTCTTGGGAATCCACCATCCAAGGTAATCCAACTAGTAAGCTGTGTTGCTGTGTTTCAATCTTATTGTGAAGGTCTAAATTTTGTCGGAGTCCCTTGTAAGCTTGAAATTGTTGAAATTTGAGAAGGTTCTTCTTGTCCTCGGCTCTTCGGCGCGGGGTAGAGGACTACGTTATCTGAGAGGTAGAGGCCGTGAGGCCTAAGCTCGAGGTCTAGGCTGTGCAGTTACCTTATGTTCCAACAACAATCAGCATTTCGTGGTCTCACAATTAATGAGAAACAAAGCGAACAATGTCGGCCGTTCACTGCAGACATTCCATCGTTGCGTACCTTCAGGGCAATGCTGTTCCTTGTGATCACAACTCAAGCCCTTTGTTTCCGCATATGTTACCTCTGATGAGACCCCAAGCGTTACTGTGGGAAAGGGTGAAAAAAGGGAGAATTTTCAATCTGAAATCTTGCGTCTATGTGCTGCTGGTTAATTTTCGTGCGTCAGAGTCCATCGGGGCGAGCCTGACGAAATGTTTACTGTGCCATTACCCAAAACTGAGTCAGACACAGCACCTCTGGGCTGCTCAGCAGATTTGGCAAGAACGTGCCGGGTACTTTCCCAGAAACATGACCTTCCCCTTGTGCGAATCACAACAAGTTGCTGAGACCAGGCTAGTAGACAGCCGTGAGCAAATAGACCCACTTATCTCTCTTCCGAGCCATTGAGAATGTTCCAGATAGCTGCACCGCGGTTCTCAGCGGTGTCTGTCAGGTTATCAGGAAGGCTTCATCTGATTAGCGGGGAAGGTGAATATTATCATAGCCTCTGGCTGACCCCGGCTATAATTTTTCGCCCTCCCCCGCGTGTCTTTAGCTCCTGATCCAGTGGTGCCTTACAAAAGATCGATCAAATATCTATGAAAATCTTCTCGGACCTGGCATTCTCTTGTATGCCTTTTCCTCGCTCATCTTACTGTCTGAATTGCAGACCGAACTGCGACTCTTTATGCTGAACTGGCAAATAAGCGAGAGCCTTAACTCATTCTCCGGCTAGCAACTTCTTTCTCTTCCCAAATACGAGCTTCTAGCAATAGTACCCATACTCTCAATTTGAAAAAACCTACCTCCGAGCTACTCGTCCAGAGCACCTGGTCCAAAAGCGACGAGCATGGGTGAAGCGATTGACGGCAAGCGTTCTATGCCCACTTCAGTGCTTGCAGCAGGATCGACGGCTTATGAGGCTAGTCGACCAAATGCTCGCCATGGTAAAGCTTCAACGGAGTTTGACTATAGCAACGTTCTGAATTATGGTGTTGCTGCAACGCGTGGTTACACTACAAAGATCATTCAGCTCGTACCTCGAAAGACTCCTTTCAATTCTAGGAGGCCTCAATGGGGAGATTCAGGGACCGGTCACAAATGGGCAACAGAAACTAGCGAGCACCCGTGGTGTACCGTCAACTACGCCATTAAGCATCTTCCCGCTGAATGCATGCCAACCCTCTACGCTCACGAGCCCAAAGGTGACACGGACGACGTTGAGGACTTCACTGGCTTCGCTGCAAGTCAGCACTCATGGTGTGAGGACCGACAAAATGGGCGTCCGGATGTTTTGTTCATGCTTGAGAGACCAAAAAAATGGAAGAACACCTCAGGGCAACCCAAGCTTCTTTTTGCACTTGATGGCAACGTCAGACGTGTCATTGTCAGCGAGTATGATTCGACGATGCAACCACTCAAAAATCTGCCTGACTGCCCGTTTCCAGTTTCCCGAGAAGTTGAGGGTTGGCGTTTGGAGGCTTGGACAAGACTGGACCGCAGAATCAACTCCAAGTCTGTGGTGCAGCGAATGAAAGCTAGAGTAGACGGGAGAGGAAATCTCAAGGATGGCCCCAGCTACAAAACCCTTGATCGAAGACGTGAATTGTTCCGTAACAGGGGTTGGTGTCCTACCTGGGATTCAGAAAAGTCAACGATACACACAATGACAGTTGAACGCCTGTCCGAACTCGAAAGAGATGGTGAACAGGGGATGAATTCCACCCGTCACATTGAAGCAGATATGAACGGTGAAGAGCACGGGTATCTCCAAGCGCGAATGCATATTCGGAATCCAAAAAGGAAGCGTGCTGGTCCTCGAGCGCTCTCTAACGACAGAGCGGGTGCGAAACGACAACAGTACATGGATGTTATCAAGCAATTTGAGAAAAAGGAGCCCTCCGAAAATGATAGTGGTAAGTGCGACCGTTGCTCATTTCGAGAGTGGTGACTAACAATTTGGCACTTTCTACTAGATAGAGATGAAGTCGAATCCGGAACAACTCAAAAACGTCCTCGTCGCGAACCTCCTAAGCCTCCTGCAGAGAGCTCTCGAAGTCTCCGAATCGTTTCTCCCAACAGCTCATCTTCATGGGATGATGTGGCAGGACCTTCAGTGGACCGAGCGAGTCCACAAGAATCAGCTGCACAGGGTTTCTCTGACGAGTCTCATGAAGGGATTTACCGCCGTGGTTATGGACATGGTTTTCGAGCAGCACAAGAAAAATTACACAATCTGGGGCCGGAGGAACGTGCTTTCACTGAAATAGATCCTCTAAGCTACCACATCCCTCCAAGCACTTCAGACTCGACGACGCAATTGACGAATACAGCTTTTGCACCAGGAGCTGGCAGCAACTCCGTACGGACTCCGACATACAATGAATACCCAGAGCAAAGCGGATGGGACTTTACCTGGAATAATCCTGCACCTGCTTACATGAATACAAATGATCTCCTACCAAGCTACGACGCTTTGCTGGGGACGGCAGGGTCGGCTTTTCCGGCCCACTCTTACACCGATGCATCTTCATGGAACCCAAATCACTACGGCAGTACAGAATATTCAAATGACAACTTGGGGCATATACAAGACTTTTACTACAACGATGGTGCTAGAGCGATGAATAATTATCCCGGTCCTGGAATGAATTGGCCATTTAAATGATTAACCTGCCTTTCCTTTGACATCGAGATTGTGAAGATTGGACCTCCTTCCACTGTGAAGCAGTTGGATTTTCAAGAGCATCTTCAATAGCAAACACTCAACACATTTTCGTTTAGCAAGAAGGCTAGGAGGCAGCTTACAAAGCTACCGCATGGCTGCTTCGTTGGTTGATAAGGCCACTTTCCTACGACATCGCCCTTTGTCTTCATCATCTTTCGTTTCACCGTCAATTATTGATCGCTTGGGTGATGCGCCCACGTTCTCTCTTCGTTCCGCACTAACGTCATTCGAAGAGAGCACTGTGACGTCTCATTTTGGTAATTTGGATTCTACGATTCTTCTTTACGAAAGATGAGAAAAGAACTTAGAAGGATCTTGACTTTTGGTTGGGTCTCTCGAATTGACATGTCTTAGACTCACATGACGTACGAAAATCGTTACGGACAAGGATATTTTTCGATTCATTGGCGAAACTTGGGCAACCGATACCTGACGGAGCACACAATTTGCATAGCATCGGGACTTGGTAATTTGTGAATCTAACATGACCAAAGGATGATTCAAATCCTCTGTTTACCGGTCCTCTTTGAAATTTCAGGCGTTCTGAAGATCGAGCAGGCTTTCGTATCTTAGGAGTTCATTTCATAGATAAAGAAAATGAGAAGCTTTCCTTCTCAGCCCATGCCTCGCATGGTGATTCTGTCTACATCTTTTCCAAATTTGCTCTGCATCGCAGTCGGATGACTGCTCCTTCAATAATGTGAATAGCAGCTTCACTCTGTGAACGCTTGACCTGGATGCAAGAAGCAAAGTGAAAAATCTTTTCATTTAGCATTTTCACTTTCACCGACCCTGGCTTTAAAAGAGCTCCGAGCTCAGGTCTTGTACTCGTTGCCGTATGCCCTCACGATTGTTATCCATTGCTTAGCCTTGCATAGGAGAAGTCTTCGGAAGGATGCCAATCAACTACCGCCAGCTTTTCCGAGCAGCGGCTCGGAACACACCCCTATCAGACAACATGAGTCTACCTACATTTGAGCATAGCCGCCAAGAGGTGCATTCCCAACCTCCGCCTCAAGGAGCGCCTCTCGAACATCCAGTCAATCATGTTGCAACAGATGACATTACTACCGCCGATATCAATCTTACCGACATGGACCTACCGGAGCATCTGAAAGAGGAGATTAGATGTCAAGTTGAAACAAACTGGCAGGAACAAATCAAGAAAGGGAAACGTGGGCTGGGCAGTGCTTACATAAGTGGCCTAGAAAACAAGACCGGAAGAGAACAACTCCTCAAGCGTCAGTCGACCCGTATGAGTCTGGGTGCCAAGTCTCAATCTACCCGAAATCCGATCTCTCCAAGTTACGGAGCTACGAACCATATGAATGAAGTACGCGGTACAGCAAGCAAGGCGTCAGCCATTACTGCCCTTCTTCCCGACGTAAAGCGGACGCTGAGGTCGTCAATGCATGCACCCGGCTCGCCGAAACAACAACGCTCTGCAGATAAGCTAATGGACCATGATTATGATGCTAAAGTATCGAATGGTGTTTCTTTGTCAAATATAAAGCGCAAGAGGCAAGCTGGGGATGATCAAAGTCAACAAAGACAACATGTTCAAGCAAGACACACGAAAAGTATTCGGACAGGAATCGACGGTTCTACACCCAGTCTGTCAAAATATGTCCTGAAAAATCACGAAAAGGGAGTGCCGACCACAACTTGGTCACCGTTGCCCTCTCCAATAGGAAAATTTGATGCTAGATATCCATCGCAGCATGAGCTTGGCAGGGAAGTCACGCGGCCGCCAACATCAACGCGTTTCATAGATCGGTCGCAGCAATCCCGACAGAGAAATCCGTTACTATCAGCTCGTACACATTTCGAGTTTAAGACTTACGGCCCTCGAGTATCGCAAGCCGCCATTGACATGGCAAAAAGTGCTGTTGAGTCTGCGCTGGAGTTTAATGGCGCCGAAGGCATCGGTGTCTCTGCGAACGGTGCTGTAAGCCATGATATCCGTCCGTACACATTCTCGGTCAGAACATTCCATGAGAGAGTACAATTTGCGGACGAGTGGGGTTCGTTCGATCTCGAGCGGAACTCGCTTCTCGACCACGAACTCGATCAATGGCTATTCAAGGCTGCCTTTATGGACCCGAAAAGCCACACGCATCGATGTTGGAATGGAGAGCCAAAGACCATTGAAAGTCTGGATGTGGAGACTCAGGGCGGTTATTACGCTGCCATGCGTTTGGCTACCTCCTATCCTCGGGCAAATTTCGAACTAGATGTATCAGATCTCCGCAGTCCAGGCAATCTTCAACTCGACGGAGCAGCTTCCCAAGATGCAGCAGAAACCCTCAAGAGGTGTCTCGACGCCACCCGGCGATACGCTCAGATGAGGGTCGACAAGCTGAAATCGATGGACTACTCTTAGCTTAGAAGATACTACGATGGCTGGTCTATTCTCAAGCGACGCTAATATCTACTCTTCTTCCAGATGTTCAAGTGTCCATACGAGGCTTGGGCCTGGTGTCCCGAGCTTCCCCTCTTGAAGTCCCTTAAGGATGTTGGCTCGCTCAAACCGGCCTATCCCGGCAGTGCCGACAATGTAGCGGGGTGGGATATTACATGCTTTACAAACGAAGAGAAGATTTGGATGATTCCCCGGGAGGATGAAGAGACCGGAATTGTTCGGGCAAGATTCTACAAGGGGATGGGTAGGCTATAAAAGCAAGGAGCTTAGATACGGAGGCTGTCATTCGATTGCGTTCATGAAGAAACCTGAGAGGAGGACTAAGAGCCGTGCATGGGTCGCTGGCCTGAACAGGAGTCGGTTTCAGACGAAATATTTATTGTGGGTCGTAAGATTGCCGTAAAGGGAAATTCTCAATCTTCTTGGCGCATCTGAGTTCCATCGGCGTCGCGTCTAAGGATACCACAGATAAACAATAGAGATGAATGTGCGGTTACAATAGCAAACCAATGATTTTGATATCAATCAGTTTTCCATCGAAACGCATGATCACGTGTTCGTAATAGGCGGTCTGATCACCATTCACCACTCTGTGCCGTGGGGGGTTGCCTCGCCTACAAGTACGAACACACTTCCCCACTGACTCTCGACAATCAATAATTTCTTCATTTCTTGTCTACGACAGGAAAAATCCACAGACACCAACAATGGCACGCACGAAACCAAAAGAGAGAGGTGTAGAGGAAAATGGCACGCCAGAATCCCAACTTGCAAATACAACAAACCTCAGCGCTGCCTCTCCTGCTATCAGCAACCTCACCCCTGCCTTAATGCCGAGTCCTCATCCAGTTCAGAGACAAAGGTTATCTACACCTATTCCTATGTCAATTTATAACAGCAACTTCCAGTCTCCACTCGCAATGACAAGTTCTCCAGGACCCAATCCCGCACAGGTTCCCACGTCTCAAGCAAAGGTACACAATCGCCGGTTGAGTGCAAGCGATCCGATGTATTCACATGGGTCTCAAGACGGCTCAAATAAGCAGCAATTTTACCCTCCTCATGCTAACTCTATGATGCGAGCACAGTATACAGAGCCAATGCGGAATTTTAAGGATTCGCCAATGGGCAGCATCGAGCCGGATTTGCTCCTTGAGCAATACCTTGAGCAAACAAACCAAGGTGTGAACCCTTTAAATGTCAGCGCTGGAGCTCCCCAGATGCCCAGTCCAATGATACAGGCTGGTGGTAAGATCATAATCTCTTCTTTAGGGTTCTCGAATCTGACTGTGGTAGGGGCTCCAGGCATTCCCAGCCCTAATAGGCAGCAGCTGTCAAATCCTTCGCCACAGCACTTCTCAAATTTGCTTCATCAAGGTCCAAGAAATATTCCACCAGAAACGCCATCATTGTCTCAGTTAGCACTAGCTACTGTTCAGCAATCTGTAAATCTTATCCCCCCACCAGCAAATGTACCGATGAGCCAGATGCAGAATCAGCAGCCAGCTTACTACTATTACCCAAAAGTCAGCGAACAAGAAGCAAGACAAATCCTAACTCCGGAAGAGATCGAATACGTGTTTAGGTATGTAGCCCATTGGTTCGTGGAAAGCCTCAAGAAAAACAGACCACAGGCTTCAAGGCAGCTGCTATACACCAAATTACAGGAGCTAAAAATAGAGTGGATAAGGATCAAAGCCTCCGAAAAGAAATGGAAAGGTAGACTCTATCCTTTTGGGATGTACACCCAGAAAGGCCAAGATGGTAGCATGGCAAGCAATGCTGGTCCCCAAGGCTCTTCCAATCACGATTTCCAGACGCAGCAGAAGGTGTCTTATGATGTGCACAATACTCCTGCTCCACCGTTGCCTAAACCACCGGTTGTGCCATCTCAGCCCTTTCCTCAGGCCAATGAGATCAATCTTGATTCTGTACCTTCATGGCTCGGCCCGACATCTACAGGCAAGAACACAGCGAAACGTACGTCTCAACGCGACAACAATGACATTACAAACAGTGCTGGAAACAAGAACAACGCTTCATCATCTTCAACTAAACAGACCAAAACTCCAAGCAACGTCAGAACAAAGCCAGCGTCACCTCAAGTGACCGACACCCGGTCACCCGTGGTCACGGAGGAACATGATTCATATCCATTGTCATCAAGCACCAAGAATATCCTAGAAGCTGCGCTGAAGGCCACAGGTCAAATCAAACCCACCGCTACACCCAAATCTTCCGCGACTTCTGTTTCTGTCAACGGGTCTCCCGCTGCAAAACGCAAATCCACAACCATGCACGAGTCCACAACCACAGATGAGTCCACAGCCAAGCGCCGTCGAAGCGACCAAAACAGCATGATCGATCAGCAAAAAGCCCAATCCCACGCCGTCTTCCGCTCCTACGGCTTCCAACTCGGTCCTCTCAACCCGGACGAACCGCCACCATCGGACAACCCCTCCACCGAGCAGGTCCTCGCCCACGCCCTTCGCACAACGCAGACATTGGATTACACTCTCCCCAGCCCCTTCCCAAATTACAGTCCAGTACTCCATGGCAGTGTGTCACGCGAGTACGTCGCCGACACAAAAGTCCGTCTCGAAAAAATGCTCAACTTCGACCGCCCTGACAAAATCGGCCAGTCGCGCTTGGATGGACTGTTCGTATACCCAGCCTGCCTCTTTACACTGAGTCTGCGAACCAGGCAAGAGATGTTCGAGCTGAAAGAGAAATGGGGTGGGGTACTGGAGCTCAGCAAGAACTTCGTGCTGGACAGAGAGATCAACTATCGCCTGGCAATCGCAGCTTTCAACGACCCGGCGAGCCACAAACATCGCAGTACGGCTCAGCCGATGACCTTGGATACGCTGGACATTGAGACAGAGGGTGGGTTCTACGCGCTGGTGTACTACGTGGCGAACAGCCCGGTGTTGCGGGCGAAGTACTTTGACGCAGAGGATGTGCGGGCGCCCGGCCACTGGAGGATGGATGCCTATAAGAAGAAGGAGGCGGAGAATTTGGAGCAGGTCGTCGATGCGACGGTTAAGCATTACCGGGCGACGGTGGACGGGGATTTTAAGGTTCTGGACTTGAAGTTATTTCGCGGATACGCAGAGGTGTGGTGCGCGATCAAGAGGATGCAGTACTTTGAGCAGTGGAAGGTATTCAAGTGTGCGTATGAGGCGTGGGCGTGGTGTCCGGAGCTGCCGCTGTTGAAGGGGTGTAGCTTTGAGAATGAGGTGCCAGGGTTGAAGACGGGGTTGCCGCCGAGGGTCGAGGGCGGTGGGAATGGAATGGGCGGGATAATGGGACTCTGGGGATGGGATGAGAACTGGTTCGTTGAGAGGGGAGGGAATATGGCGGTGGCGCTTCAGCTGGACGATCGGGACTGGTGGGCACAGTATCACAAGTGGATCTGGAAGAAGGTTGAGTGGTGAAGGTAAGGATCTGGAGCAAATTGACCACGGGATTTCCCTAAGGAAGTCATAAGGAAGCAGAGATATGGTAAGTAAACAGCTTACAGTAAGAGAGGAGTCTTGTCTCACAGATAAAAACTCTCACAAAAATAGCTCGACGGCCTCTATGGCATTATTTCAATGAAAAAAAGACTCTGTGAATCTAAAGTGATTCCCTTATCGCTTCTTACGGGCTGTGAAACCGTCCCCACGACCGGCTGCTTATATCGAGGGTTTACCGTACAGTAAACCCTTGACATAAGCAATAACTTCCACAAGATTGCCCTTTATCACAGAGATATAATTTTTTAACGAAAACGACTTGACGATCTCCAGAGTGATATTTGACAAGGGAAATATACGCTGAAACTTTATAAGCGATTCCTCGGAGCTTCCCAAGGGCCTCTGAAATGTACCCGCGATCGGTTGCTTATATCGAGGGTTTACTGTACCATAGAAGTTGAATTGACAGAGGGGATTCTTATACAAGTGTATAGACGTGGTCTGCGTACGGCCACCACCCGCTCCCTGCTTGACTGATTGTCAATTAAACAATTGTATCTCAAGCCGCGGTTTGTTGATCCTCGACGATCTAATCTCAGCAGATGGCGATTTCAAAATTAGTCTGCAGTCGAGCAGCAACGGGCTACTAAGAAGAGAGAGTTATGAGTTTATGAAAGGAGACCATAAAGAGTATATGGAATCATAAGTTGTTGAGAGACATGACTAAATATTTTCCTATCTTAGGAGCTTGAGGGGACGGTCGCCAAAGGCTCGGGCACCTTGTAATTTTCTCAAGGGAGACCTACCTGAGACAAATGAGGCTCTGGAATAACGTATAGCTTGTAAGGTGCTGCTCGAGCATAGCTTACCGAAGCACCGGCGCCAACCTGCCTACCTTTGGTATCATTGCTCCAATTTAGGATTGTGTAAAAGCTCCGCATCCAAGGCTGACCGAATCCCCATCCAGTATTGTTAAAGCCTTCTAGAGTCGACTTGCACATGCCCAGGCTCAAAGTACCGTCTTTGTCGCGGGAAATGAGTTCCTGGATAGGCACTTGTAAGCCCCTGCCGCCGAAGATGACTATTGGGATATCGGACTGGCTGAGATTGCAAGGGATCGCAAACTGGATCTTCCCGATCTGGCTGTAAGGGACATCGCCAATGCTGGAGCCGTTGCGATAATTTATGAGGTCGCAAGTGTTAGCAGGTTCGTAGACAAGAGCTTCGTTAACGGTGTGGACGACAGATCCAGGGATAGCCCGGTGCCAGAACATCGCAGGGGTAATCGGTGCACTGAAACCATTTTGGCCACTGTCAACATTAGCATGTCGGAAACTCAGGTCCAGTTGTAGCCGAGTACCGTTTGGAGAAGCTATATCTTCAATGTCGTGGCTCCAGGCTTCTTGCTTGGTGACAGGCACAGTGGCGACATTATCTACATACTTGTTAGTGTCTCGGCCTCCGAGAGCGAGCTGTCCGGTAGCTTTCTCACCAGCAGCAGTCGGTGGGAAATAGAAGGCAAATTCTCGCCCCTTGATATTCCATTCGTCTATTAAAGCCTCCAAAAACTCCGGATGCTCATTAGGCCTCCCAGACACCGGGTTGTAGGAGAAGCCAAGAACAGATTGGAGAGACATTCTCTCCTTGGAGGCGCTAGACTCGCTAAGGTTGACGGCACCAAATTCAAGTTGATGGCCAAGCCAGACAGACTTGCCATCAGAAGCTCGTCCTTCAACGTGAATCTGATCCCGATAGTAAGGACCAGAGCGGGATGGGCCACTCACATATGCTATGTTGAGGTCGGGGACGACTCCATGTAGGCTAAACGCACCATGTAGATCAAACTCTGATCCTTCCAAGTATCCCACCCAAGCGGGTCCTGAGCCAAGATCAAGAATTGGATCATATTCATTGAAGCTTTCACCGAGGAGCATCCGGAATCGGTAGCCCTGGTTCCCGTAGTATAAAGGAATGCGGATGAGGCCGTCTTCTGTCTGAGCGGTATATCTAGGACTACTGGGAATTGAGTTGCCAAAGGGGTTGACCGCCGCTACCACGGAAAAGGATCCAAGGAGCAGGAGTAGACGGTTGACGACTAGCGCCGGAGGACTAGAACCTAAAAGGGCCAGAGTACTCCCTGGCGTCGCCGCAGAGAACGATCCTAGAAAGAGGAGGCTAGTCAGCACAGCTGCAAGCATCGGAGAACAAGATCGCATAGCTAACTCAAATTTGGGGTAACAGTAGTGATAGGGTAGTATTCACAACGTTATCGGTGTGGAGGCTGTGGGAATGGGAAAAGAGGAGGGGCTCTATGCTGTTACACATTATCACTACCTTAGTATCTTCTTGAGAATGGTATTAATTAGAACGTTTAGGCAGCCTGGCCATTGTTCTATACACGTCCTTTAAGAGGGAGACAAAGATAGAGAAAGGAAGTGGGCTTTTTTTCAAAGATATTGTACTCTACAACGGTCTTGCATTTCATTGACAGCCATCAAACGCATTGGGTGTTGCGAAAGACTTTGTTTGAGAGTAGCAGCACAAGACTACTGGTAGACCGTGGAAGAGCATCGCTCATACTTCAGCTACAGTTGAAGAATTCTGAGAGCCAAAAAAGCCTCTGTCTTAGCAGAAAAGGAGATGACGGACTAAGGCTTGGCAATTCTTGGCAAGGCGGAGCGGAAGGGAAAAACATTTCCACGGAAGTTTCCAACACCTACCTGACCTAGGTAAGCATGCTACCTGAATGTACCTAGGTATTTCAGCGAGTAGATGCTCCTACACCAAATGTCATCAATCTCCTTAAATGATATTATCCTGAAATTATTCTCCAAAACATGTTTCTCCACGTGTTCGAAGCACTGTTTCGTAGAAATCAGCGCCCATGCAACCGCCCACCTCAATCTCTGAAGGCCTACCACAATTACGAAATGCCGATTTGGAGAGTGCCAGAAGCAGTCCTCATTCTAGCTCTCACGTGGATTCGGCGCCGTAAGCTAGCGGGTATGGTCTCGCAAAGAAGGAAACAGCGGAGGATAAATTCGACATTGCAGCCGCGGCTTCCTTCGTCAACGCTCTTACTTTTTGAACTTTCCACGTAGATACCTCCGTGCTTGAATATCTTCACACTCTTCAAGCATCAAATTAATCCGTTGCAGAACTAAAGATGTAAAGTACTAGACGCCGACTAACGCTCTGAACACAAAACGCCCTTGTTCCTCTACCCTGCAATTTCACACTACTCTGAGATTTCAGTTGATTTCCACCACGTCCAAACCTCATGCATCATTCTTCTCCTCCATATCAAGCTCACCGTCCCCAGGATGGCTGTCAACAACCATCTGCACAAGATTACCCTGAAGTGAAGGCTAAATTGGAATCCGGACCTGATGATCACGCATGGCTCGGAGCCTGCAGTCCTCCTACACCAATGGGGAGCAATGGCAATCTCCAAATGGCCTCTGACATCAATGGTCCTCTCAGACCCATGAACCACCCTCCTTCGGCTAATACGTCGAATCTGCCACCTCATCACCTGTCGCAAATTCCAGATTCTGGCAATGGCGGGGATCAACCGTATGCGACCTCCGGGGGAGCCGTGCCGGCCGAGAATACTGGAGAGACGGCCTCTACTCAATTACAAGAACAGCAGACTCAGAAATCTACGAATGAGATCATTGCTCTTCAAGGACGAACCAGACCCGAAAACACCTCGCATGAGACTTCGGAACTACAGAAGAATGAGATGGCAGCATCAACAATAGTTACCAGTCAGGCAAATACTACTGCTTCATCAAGGACTGCCCATCCAAAATCGCGAAACTCTAAAGGCCGGCTCGATTTGTTCTATGACGTGCGGCCTCTGGAACAACCTGATCTGCTCTCAGGGTCTGTCAGGAAAATCGGGTGGAGAGTGATCTACCCTGAACTCAGGAAAGACCTCGTATCAAAAATCAGGAACTATTTCGAGTCACAACACAAGAGCAAGCTCAAAGACGTTCATCCAGAGGATGTACGGAAAGCCGCGGAATTTTTTGCCAGGATGTTGGCGTGTGAAAGTGTCATCGAATCTGCTCAGGGATTACGTGACTGGCTTCTACGCTCCGAGTCTCAGCTGTTCAGCTCGCTCAGAGCGAGACCACAAGTAGATCCTGTCTCTACTAATGAGATGAACCCTATCCCTATGGGAGATGGCTCCCAGGAGCCAAATGAGTTGGACATCACACATATTGCAGAGAAGACCCGTGATCTTCGTTTCTCCACACCGCAGCCGCAGGGAGGCGAGACAAATACCGACCAAGCGTCCCTCTCGCCCTCGTCAATGCCTCCCAATCTGCAAAAAATTGGAGCATTGAAATCACATACAGAAGCCGACAGGTCTAAGGCCAATCTTTCCCCAGCACGGCACCAAAACAAACACGCCAGATCATCCAGTCCGAGAAAACGAAAGCACGGCGTCGAAGATGAGCCCCATCCAGCCACCGACGTGACCCAACCGAATGGTCACAATGGTCAGGATCAATCGTCCCATGAGCCGTCTCATCCTGTTACTATTCTCTCTGCTGGTTCAGGTCAGTGGTGTCGAGAGTTGGGCTATGCCTCTACAGAGGGCTCAGATACCGCGTCTAGCTCTCGCAATTCATCGGAAAGCCAAGAGCCCAATCACGCCACAGATACTGCGCAAGGAAGCCCTCCGAAGAAAGCAAGGCGGGAAAATTCAGATCTCCAAGAAAGCGATAGGCTGGAACCCATTCAGGAAGAAATCCCACCTCTCGAAATTGAGTATAGAGAATTCGAAAGTTGGCTTGCCGACGACCTTTAGCCAATTGCGCCTGAACACCAGAATTGCAGCGTGGAAGATGTCAGAGAACCTCCATTGGAGAACGCCCCAGTAGAAGGGCCTAAGGGTAACGGGAACAAGGACCCCAACCCATAGATCGCAAATGTGCTCGTTTCCCCAGAAAATGCGGTCTGGACCCCAAAGATGGAGCTCAGACATATGACTATTGTTTTGACCATTAGCCAGAGGGCTATTTGTTTGAAGATTGCGAGATGGATTCCGAAGACGAGGATGGCTTGCAAGCATGTATATAGCGAGCGAACATAGACAGCAAATATACACATTCGTTTACTGGAGAGACACGTACACAGGGGTTGAAGCTGGTATTTCAATTGCCCACGAATTTATTCTCGATTTTCTATCGTGATTTTTGTGCTCATGGTGCTAGAGACCAGACATTTGCCGGGATTGGTGTCGGGAGGGACGAGGTTGAAGTCGTCCCAACCCCCTGTGGATGGCTGATAAGCCTTGGAGCATATGTTCATCCCGTCCCGACATTCACACCAAATCATTAGTCAGACTCTTCTTCCCTCTCTAACGAATGGGAAAAAGACGCTGTCATTACGACTAGACAGGTGCGGCGCTAGAGTAGCCGTTTAGAGAACGTCCTGAGCCCCCGCCGCCCGTATTTCTCATAGAACAATCCAGCCGTCCGGAAAGCGTCTCATCTAACCATGTTGCTTTGGTGTGTATATAGATGGGTCGAGGGATCCTAAAGCAGATTAAGCTCCAATGGTGAGGCCAAAAAGCGACTTTGAAACGATAGAGCGGATACGATTGAGCAGAAATGTATGAAGGCAACGATAACTACGTCAAGCAGAGTGGTATCTTGCCTTTGATCCAAAGCGTTGCTGAAATCCGCAATGCCTGATACAGTAAACCCTTGATACAAGCAACAGCTTGTACAAGACCGCCGGCTGTTACAGAGATATAAAGTTTAACAAAAACGATTCGACGATCTCTATAGTAACATTTCACACAAAGAAATATATGCTGAAACTTTATAAGCGATTCCTCGGAGTCGTTGAGGGTCTTAAACTATAACCACGACCGGTTGCTTACATCGAAAGTTTACTGTACTCCCAAGCCAAGACTTCTACTCCGTCTACCAATCCGCATCCCTTGACAACCCCTGATACGCCCTCATTAACCAAACTCCACCCTTCCCGCGATGTGGCACACACCAAAGCTTTCCCTCCTTCGCAAACCATCCCGGGTCATAACCGTAGAGCTTTTCCCCTTCATGCTTCTCCGGCGGCAGACCATCCAGCAGGCCCTCCTCTCCGCCATAGACCGTGCATGCCTTCATCAGCGGCAGCGGTGCGCACCACGCCCACGCCTCGTAGTGGTTCCCAAAGTCTCGGTAGTACGGCAGGAAGATCTGGCGCTTGAGCATGGAACAACCCTCAAAGTAGCCGGATATGTCGGAGGGCCAGGGCATGTTGATCGGGGGTAGGCCCATGGCGCGAGCGTATTCGCGAGCGCGCTCGAAGGTTGGGTGCAGGATTCGGTTGAGCCGTTCCTTCGGAAAAGAGGCGGATGACGTGCCGTTTACGTCGGGATTGCCGGGAGCGCGGACATCACGCTTGTCGCAGAGGTCGCGCGATGTGTAGTACATGAGGGCATAGTAGCCACCCTCGGTGTTGGGGTCAAGAGTTTGAAGCGACTTGGTGAAGGCTGCCCGGTCTCGGAAACGGCGCTGGTGACTGGCGGAGTCGTGAAAGGCAGCTTGGACGATGAGACGATCGAGTTCGGCGTCAAGGTAGGGGTTTGTGGTTGGGTTGAGGTCGCCGCCCCATCTGTATGTAAGGTCTTCGATCTCAGCGGGTGTTCGAAGGGAACGCAAGAAAGTGCGAGCGATGTGGATCTTGCGGCCGTCACTGGTTGCTCCCTCTTTATCGGGCTTATCGAAAAGTAAGTATTTGTGGATCTGTTGACTAAGTTCGGTATTTTGGAGAATAGAGTCCTTATATTCATTCATCCTGGCGATGCGATGGCTAAAGACAAGGATGCAGTTAGTGTCTTGAGTGTAATAGAGTCTTCAGGAATCACAGTAGCAAGATTGTAGGGTCAACACAATGAGCAAGAGTCTTGAATAGCGAACTTGGGGACGAAAAATTGAATTATACGAGAAAATGGATTTATCTCTATCGGTCACGGCTGCTGGCAGGTTAACCACCATAATCGCCCATGAAACGACTGCAAGGGTTCTCTCGAACAGATGAGTCAAGCGAATCGACAATTCTGCAGTATTAAGAAGAGAAAGGCGACTGAGGTCGACAACGGTTTCAAATTCCACGAGAAAAGAGTCCGTCCGATTCGTTGCGAAAAGCTGGCTGTACCAGTAGATACATGCGCCGGCTTTTTGTCATTTTAGCGATGTGCAAGTCCGGTAACCTCTTGACGCTTTTAGACATTGGAGGGCAACAAACGTAGATACAAGAATATTGAATAGCCTATTCAAAAGGAGTCTGGCATTTCTAAAGTCCCTGTGCCACTACGAAGTATTGTAGAAGCTCAAGAAATCTTTGTTGTGTGCTTCAAACGTTTCCAGACCAGATCGGAAATTTCCGCTCCCGCGAGCGCATCCGAGACGCGCCGTCAACCTCTCCTCCCACTGCTTTTCAGATTTTGCTGGACAGTAAACCCTCAAAACAAACGACCGAGAGCGTGTACCATTCAAAGTCTTAAAGAGCCCTAAAAATTGCTTTTCAATCTCGTCGACTTTTCTCTTCTCTAAAATATTACCCTAGAGGTCGTCGAGTGGTTTTGGCCAAATCTCACGTCTATGAAAGAGAATCTCCTCTGGAAGCTATTGCTTAATGGAGGGTTTACTGTACAGTAAATCCTCGATACAAACAAAGGACCGCGAATCTATCTCAAAGCCTAAGATACCTCTGAGAAATTGCTCTCAGGCTCCGCATGTGGTTCCTTCTGGAAAATGTGGCTCTGGAGGTCGTCGGCCTATTTTCACCAAAATCCACGTCTGTGAGATCTCAATGACGCTGTTGCTTGTATCGAGTGTTTACTGCATGTTCTTTCTCATCTAGCTCGTTACTATGACATGTTTTACTATTGTATACCAATGGTTTCTGTTACTCTATTGACCTATCGCTTGATATAATAAGAATCATCCTTCCTCAAGGAAATTCAACGCGATCAGCAAAACCCGCGATAGATTTCTGCACCCCCATTTTGGTCAAATTTCATCCAAACTTTTCCGTCGTCCACAAACCGGCCCTTGTTCATCTCCCAATCCAGATTCGGCACTATGGATCCATTTGCGTCGTACTGTGGAATACCTGCTAGATAGCCATACTCACTACCATCCGTAGCACTTGGGCCTCTAACTAAGGAAAGCTGTGGACACCATGCCCAAGCCTCATAAGGACATTTGAACCGCAGGAAATACTCAAAGAATTGCTTGCGTTTGTCCGCTGCCCACAACGCCCATGCCAACCACTGGGTTGGGTCGATCAATCGATAGGCCCCCAAAATGTAATAGCCGCCGTCCGTATTTGGATCGAGTTTGTTTTTGTCCCAGGCCAGTGGAGTTGCATGGCGATTGATGTAGCTATCATCATCATCAAGCGCAGTTTTCAGAATCTGAATGTTTATCTCTCGGTCAAGTGGGCTATTTGAATCGAGATTGGTATCTTCAAGGTGTTCGGTAAGCTCAGCCAGCTCTTCCTGTGTACGGATAGACACCGCAAAATTTCGAGGAGGGTGGCTGCTAATGCCGTTGGCATCGATTGCTAGGCCTTGCGCGGGAAATGTCATGTTGTTCAATACCCAGTTTTTGGCGTCTTCGGTTACTTCTTTCGGCACAGAAGGTCTGTGAAGAAAGGCGGTCGTTTTCTGATGATCCTCCATGTTCTGGTTGTGCGTAGGCGATCTTGCGCTTGATGGTTGCTGGATATTTTCTCCTTCAGTACCTGCAAGATTTCGACCGCCACTTGCGCGCCTGCTACTGTCTCCGTCGTTTGTAGGAAAGGTTAAATTCATGACGTCTGTTGCCAGTAGACTTCGCTTGCATTTGGTAATAGATGATCTCCGCGGTAGATGATCAGCAGGAGTTGAAGTCGAGGTCAGAGGCATGCGCATGTGAGGCATGAGATTCATCCTAGCATGGCCTTTGTTTGCTTGAGTCACCGGGCCTTTCATGATGAGCCCCCTTTTCGCTGAAATGTTTGGAGCCTTTTCACCAGGTGAGTGCACTCTCTGTCGCTTCGGTGAGCTCTCCCCCCCGTTCTCCCGATAACCAACGATTCTTCTCCAATTGGCGGCTATTCTCTCTCTCGAGATATTTTCCAGCTTTGGCAGATAATGCTCGCGCCCCTTTCTCTTACGTCTGGCAGCCTCATCCAATGTAAAATTCAGTGCCTCACTGATCCAATTTTGGTTTTCCTTAGTCGGATCCATCTTCCCTTCTATTTCTGCTCTTATAGCAACAAAGCCAATAATGATTTCCAGATCAGTTGGATTCATCAATGCGACTACATCTTTGGCTTGATACGAAATAAGGTCAAAGACTGAACGGTCTAAGGGCTTCCTCTCCTCTGCGTGATGGCGCTTTCTGCCAGGATTCAAAGAACCATTTGCATTACCTTTTCCGTTCGGTTCCGCCGCAGATGGCTTTAGAGCCGGGGGCCGATCCATGCGAGGACGTGCAGCTTGATGAATATCTGTCGTCCGAGGTGTCATCAGATCACTGATACCCTCCGCCAGATAATTCTGTTGAAAATGCTCAAGTCGGCGCTGTGGCTTTTGATGTCCGGGACGATCCATCGCCTTGACCTTTTCGATAGCCTTATTCGTATATCGACGCTGACTATACAATTGATCTTGTCGTTCATGACGATGATGGCTTTGCTGCATGGCATGTCTTCGAGCTTCTCGTGCCCGGTGTCGCTCATCTCGCAGGAAGCTCTGCTGTGGGATCTTCAACTGGGAAGCCTGCCGTTCGGGACCTAGGCGTCGTCTCAGTTGTTCTGCGTCTTGTTGTCGACTATCAAATTGACTTTGGGCTAAGGACTTTTCAATAGACGTGGAAAGATTAACAGCTTCACGTATGAAAATCACATCATCATCGATGGGCTGATACTGCCTGACCCCTTTGCGGCGAGCGCGAGTTCCATTGTTGGTTGCGCTTTTACCGTCATGGGCGACTGATACGGCTTGTTGGATCCGTCTATCCCTCCCCTTCGGCTGAACAAAGAAAAAGGGGTCTTGAATATGGTCGTTCGAACCATATTCTGGATGTGGAAAGGTGATGGAGGAGCCGATCAAAGCATCGTGAAGATGCGAACTGTCCATGTTACAAAATAGATGTGTTTCAAAATCATGTACGCAGAGAGATGAAATATTACGACAGAATGTCGCTTCCTGCTTTCTCCAGGGAGCGGCAAAGGTATTTCATGTGCAAAGATATCCGGAACGTTTCTCAAAGTTTCGCAGATCCAGAAATTCCAGGTCGTGCTTGTAGGGTCAAGCACCGGAGATACGCCGTCCAGGATGACCTTTTCTCCCCGCTAGAAGCTTTCAGCAAAAAAACGCAAGCTCACCAACTAACCCGAAAAGAAGCAATGACATGTCACCTCTTCACCTCTCAGCAATGAACCACCCTTAGGAACGAACGCGGTGCTTGAAGACTTTTCACCGCGTCAGGACTTAGGCAGACGCGTCTAATACGCTCTTCGCGCATAGAATTGTGGAAACACTTCGACGAGTCCCTCACCTTTCACTTGACTTTCCCGCCGGGAGAGCGGCTGGAGAATTTAATTCTGAGAAATCATTCCGCTCCGGGAGGCCGCATGTCTGATGGATTGACTACTTTGATTAGAGCGGAGACGCATCTGAAGCACACGGATAAGTCATTCCCAAACGCTGCAGGTCGGGATACTTCCCACGGCTGCCAAGTGTTAAGTTACCTAAGATGTATGTCCTACTAATCTCACCTTCTTGCTTGCTGAGGGAGGTAAAGTCGCGATTTCTGGGCTAACCCTCCATTATGCCGGAAAGACGGAAGGGAGGGAACACCTTCCACGTGGCGAGGCAGGCTATAGGTATGTGCATCTTGATAGTTGGAGAGTAAATAAGCGTAGAACCCTGGCCTTCTGCTATCGACGGTCTTAGTTTGCAGAGTGTAGAATATGGGACGAGCATATCGCCATGCGTTTCCCAGTACAGAGCATTTTTGGACCAGTTCCACCAACCCGAAGTTCGCTCTCTCGCTTGACATTTATCAGGTATGCTGTAATGATGGTACTTAACGGTCTGCATAACGCTTCCACCAAAGCCAAAACCTTGCTCCCTTCACCGTCTCACCTATCCAGAGCAGAAGTCTCTAATTAAGGTCGTGAAAAGGTGACATACTGTGCCAAGTGACTCAGCACTGCCAAGCAGGCAGTAATACCGGAGGTTCTTCCGAGGCTGAACGCTAGCGAAGTGCCTTCTCGGCCCCTTTCCGGCGCAGCTCACGTGATTTACGTCCAGGCGAGGAAAGTAGACCGCTTAGCCTCGTAGATGAATGTGCCGACGCCAAAACTTTTCATCGCGTCGATGGTGAAAGGTGTAGGCAGACGCGAAGAAGTTCAGCAGCGTACAAGGGAGCATGCTCCACAAGATTCCATCTCCGCACTGCCAGGAAGTTTCCGTTTTCTCCTTGGTCTTGCAGAAATAAAACTGTTTCCTGCAAAATCGTTAGAAACTTCCATTATTAGCGAGATCATGGACGCTTTTCTACCTACCTTTGACTCCCTCTTCGGAGATAATCTATTTTCAAATGCTGCTCTGATCTTGGATACTCTACCCAATGGGGACATAAACCCAAATCCATATGCAGACAGTCGTACTGGCGCTTTGAATTCCTGGCAGCATCCAGATATCAATGACATCCTCCAAGCTGAACTTGAAGCATGGAACCATGAGCAAAACGAATATCCGTCTTTCTTCGCAGAAGTGACGCATCACATCGACCCAGGAGCTATGCCAACAAATCTGCAGGGTGAAGCTGGACCTGCAGATTACCATGATCGAGACAATTCGGATGAAGGGTCCCGAGCTCAAAGCTGCCCATTGACGGCACAGCAACAGGATGTACATTCACAAGTTTCTAATGATCCGTCCAAAGCAAAAAATATCGACCAAACCTCCACGCAGAACCAAGTCCAGCATTCCATCCCAGCTGAGGACGATGTTTCGGATGACTTACTCGAGCCCGAGGCTTCGGAAGTGCCGGCTTCGCAACAAGACTTGCCTGTACAAGAAGGAACATTCGAAGATACCGAGCTCCACATAGACTGGGATTCCCTGCAAAGTCTGGATGAGATTGGCGGCTTCCACTTCAGCAGCAATGTCGACGGACGTCTTCAACTTCAAGATCCTCCAGCAACTGATCAACAGCAGGACCAACATTCGCAATATTTAGCAGAATCTTCCAGAACGACTCAGTTTGCTCCTATCTCCCTACCAAACAAATCAGCAATCAATAAAAAAAACTTTTTTGGGTTGCACGGACCACAATCTCCCTCATTGACAAATGATGTTGAGTACTTATCTGCACCTGGCTCCTCCTTGTATTCGGCAATGCCACCTATTCATCCCCACCTTTCACCAACGCCTTCCGGACACACCAGCCAAGTTTTCGGGCAATCACAACTTGTGCATGACGACAATAGCAATGTATCGAACGAAACACAGCAGGGCGGTTATGACAATGCCATTGTCTCGCAGGTGAATGTTGCCCGCATTGAGTCAGAGATGAATCAAGTACTGTCCAGGGGGCAAATCCAGCGACTAGGCTATCCGTCACACACGAACAACAAGACTATAAATATAGCACGCGATAACACGGAAGAACACGTAACTCCTGCATCGCAGACTCACCCTACCTCACAATCATTATCTTCCACAATGGGCACTCCAAGCTTAACGGGTTCTCTGGCGGAAAAGCGCCATGCCCCAGGTCAGCCAGCTTATTCGGGAGCAACTCCGGCCCCACTAAACCAAGATGTCTGCCGAAGGAAAGGTCTTATAGATCACTTCGCTCAGAGAGACAAGGTTGCAGTCCAAGGCTTGAGTGAGACAGACATACTGGAGATCTGCAGCTTTCTCACCGTTTATCTCCCGCGCAAGTACGAGGTGGGCCTGAACCAGATTCCCAGATCCCATGTCAAAGAGAGCCTGGTGCATTTCGCTAGAATGGCGGCGATCGCAAAGCGAATGAACAAAGCAAAGTACTTACCAGACATTCAGGACCACACGAGAAAGCGGCGAAGGGATGACGATGACGACGCGGCAAAGAAAGATGATTCACATCGCGAGCGGTCATCAAAGAGACAGAGGGTCTCTCATCCGAGCAGCAATAGGCTCGCAAGCCTTGGTGACACAGCTGACAATGCTATTGATGTAGATTCACTATGTGAACCAAACCAGCCTAGCACAGACGGACAAGTGCATAATCTTTCTGTTCCGCAAAGTCTCTTGAACCGTCCATCGCCACGTGCTTTTCAGTTGGAAGACCATAACGGAACCACTCCGCTGTCTTTTAACACAACACTGGTGCCTGCATATCAACGATCTCTTCCAAACAAGCAAGCAGGTGATCGAAACAATGACCAAATCCAACAGACGAATATTACGTGGAAGCCAGCGCAAACTCGCGGCGTAAAGAATCCCAATGATAGAGGAAAGACTCATTCGTTACAAATCCCTGGCAAGGTCACTAGGGCGGCAAACAGGACTTTGCAACAGCAACGAAAGACAAACGCGGCCATAGATATGGTTTCAAACGCTGGGGAGATCGCAAAGCAAGGCGGTAGAAAGCGACACGCAGAGGACTCAGATCTTCCGACTTCAAAACGATTGAAAGCATATTCAGTCGCCGAACACACTGCACAACAGATCCAGCAGGACAAAGTCAGATTCGGCGACCTCTATGCTCCTTAGGCAACTTTTCTTAAGGGCGTGCCAGCAATTGTGCTTTTAGAGGAGGCTGCTGCGCTTGCAAAATTTGATGAAGACTGGAACGATGGCCCGGAATGACAGTGTGATTGATTGAGATTGAAGGGTCTGGTACGAGCGTGCACTGGATTAAATAAGAAGGAAAATTGCAGGCGCTGAAGGGTTTTGAGGCCCTGGAAGGGCTATGTGAGGGAAGATGGCGACGTCATAACACAAAAATGCCTATTAGAGAGTTTGATGACTTTCAATTTCCACACTTGACACTCTGATTTAGAAGTACCAGTATAGGTGGTTCTCATAATGCATCAAAAAGACTAAACAACGCAATTTGGTGCAATTGTGTGCAAGCTTTTCCCGGCGCTTCGGTAGAACTTCGGGTACGATATCCGAGGACTAACGAGAATAGGGTCTTGTTGATAGATTATCGCCTGCCAGGAATGCTAGCGGGAAGACCAAGCCGTCTCACAATGTTGTGCAACTTTTCACGTAATGCTACTGAGTAATAAAAAAGTATCTTCCTATTTCCGCCTCTTCATCCATAGACATTATAACGATATTTTGCGCAAGGCTTCACGGAGTCACGGCTTTGCAATCACACATTCACTTAAAACTTCGCTGCTAACGGTTGACAGAGTCATGTCCCTTATGGAGGAGCAGTCTCACGATCGAGGAGGAATTCTGCCATTGCACATCAGACAGCTTGGACGAAGACTAATAAGCGCTTTGAATGAACTCTACTGCTGAGGATGAAGTCCTGCAAAGAAGTTCGCGATGCAGGTGGTGGAGCCCTTGCAGGGCTTCAGTGGACCTTTCCACTGCGCCCGTTTCCTAATCCCCCAGTTTTTCTTTAGATCTGTCTTTTACTATTGCCTACTTTTACTCTTTCTCGTTGATTGCTTTGGGCTCTCTCACTGCTATGTCATTCCTGCTGTCATTGCAGTCTTTGCTGTTTCTCTCTTCTCCGCAGGTTCCATGGTGAAGACTGCCGCGGAATACCCGGCCGCTGACTCCCACGCTGCCATGAAGGCTATGAAGACTATGAAGAACACAAATTTACAGTCATTGAGTGTTGAAGTCTTGTGGCTCATCGAAGAATCAATGGATACGAGTAATGCCTTCGTCAGGTATACATTGCTTCATGATGGACAGGATTTCTCCTACTCCTCCAAAAGCTTCCACATTCAAACGAGAACAACAGGATCCCCAACAGTCAGTTACAAAGCCTTAATTACGTTCGGTCTAAAATTGTCCAGAGCAACCTTACAAATCCCTACACTTGCACGACTTCTTCGCCAACATTAGCGGTACGTTATCTTGGCACGTTCATAAGATTTGGTCTTGCCTGACACGGAAGCTGATATGGACGCAGGAAATGAGTCAGAAGGACCGAGAGCCCTTTTTCCCTCAATCTGTTCCAGATCTAAATGAGGATTGTGGTCTTTTCATGGCCATGATCCACTGCACCCGATGCGACGGACTTCTATTCGCCGATGACGGGACATTTTAGTGTAATACGATTGTTAAGGGACGAACAAATACCATGAACGCGGTAAACGGGGAATGGAAAGCCCACAAACAGCGCTATGATGATAAGCTCAAGCGAGAGGGAAAGCCACCACACGACTATGATGAAGGGCCCCCTCGTATCCCGTTCCCCAAGAGCAGCGACTACGTGGTCTACGGGCTGAGAAAGCACCTCAGCAAGTACAAGAACGCCTTTTACCTCATCGCTTTCCGCTGCAGGAAGCACCATGACTATCATAAGAAATACCTTCAACGAGATGGTCACGATCCCATTGCACTCGTCATCCAGACACGTGAACTTTGCTTCGACAGACATTGCACCGGAAATCTCGGTCCAGCGATGACACACAGAAAGTGTTACCTGGAAACGAGTGGTATACAGTGTCCTTGGAAAAAGACCCTGGGGGTGCCCCATTGACCTTCAAGCGTCTGGCGGAAATGGATCGGATTCGCGTCGAAGTCGGAGACGATGATACACCCAGGGGCGGAAGTCCTGCTCCTGAAGCTCTTTGACGGGACAGGGACTCTATATGAGGTCAGGGGCAGACGGACTGACGATCTCATTGTGAAATTCCTTGGCTGCGATGACTGTTCTAACTACATCCGTTCGTTTATAAGTGGAAGTTCATGTTTGACTACCTAGAAATCGGCGATCACTGTACCATCATGTTAATTTCCAACTCTGTACTCTCATTGAACAAGGGAGGATCATGTACGAATACACGTTGTGGGTAGAGTTTCTTTCTTGGAGCCCCACCCGGGTGTTGACGCCCATTTCTAATGACTGACCCAATACATTCACTTGGGGCCTTATAATCCAAAGTCAATTCCCTTAGTCTCGAGTGCCTTCATAATTGTAAGATTGAGCGATCATGATGCCGTGCTTCGCAAAACACCATAGTAGTATCTTCTGGGGCTAACTTTGCAAAGAATGTAACGGCCCACGATTCCCAGTTTTTAAATTTCTCAGTGTGTTCGTACATAAGCGGAAGGAGAAAAGGTGAAAGGCTGGTCGCGTGTTCCGGTGTTGGGTCTCAAAAAAGGGTTTTGTGGGCGTGCGCTACAGTCAAAAGTGTCGTGCTTGCCATGTGCGGACCTGACTGTATGATTTTGACCTTGAAAAATTTATGGCCGAGCTGCTGGTACCCGGCAACCGAAGACTACTAGACTTTTACCCTTAGCTTTTAAGATTCAGGGTAGTTCTTGGGTCTGAAAATGTCTAAGTGCTCTCGGAGATTTCAAAGCTCGACGGAGAATCCTCGTCTTGCTATCCCACGTACATCCATCTGCAACATAAAGAATTCAAACTCGACTTTACTCGGCCATACTCACTTAAGAAAGCATGAAGAGCAGACCTGAAAGAGCCGTACCATTCCAATTCGAAGCCCACAAATATCTCTATCGACGGAAAGATCTCATAAGCTAATCCAACTGTCGACATGACTACAATGCATGAAAAAAACCCTTATCGCGACAGACTCCGCGCAGCGTACATCAAGAAGATGTTAAGTAACATCCAACGCCTCGAGGAGTCAAATTCTGCTCGCCGGACTTTCCGCGAATCTAAAACTCTCTGGAATATCTGCTACACACAGCTACTCGGACCGGACAAGGTCTATCGAGTCCACTCAAAGACAACTCTGACCAGGGTTGAGCGCCTATCAGACATGGTGACTTACCGCATCCTCAGCCACCTCGACTTTAAGTCAGGATTCGCCTTCGTCCGCGCAAGTAAGGATATGGCCTTCCAGACGGTTTGTCGGCTCTCATGGCTTTACGACCAGTGGCGTAACGAAGCAAACGACTGGCACTTCATCAAGCTAGCTTTCAAGATTATCCAGATAAAGAAAGGGTATGTCATCGGATATGACATCAGGCAGCGGCTTAAAGCCGCTTGTACGTCTCGGAACCCTCCACTACCGATTCTCGAAGCCAATCCCCCGTATTGGTCCAGGGATCGCAAATCCACAGCAGAACGCATTTTGGGGTATGAGGACTTGGCTGCTGAGGAAAGTTTTATTCTGCAATGCGCTCATCTGCGTTGATCTTCGTTCTTTTGGCTTAATAGATCTTCAACAAGTTTGAGGTACGAGTACTTAGCTACGGTCCATGTGATAGCCCAGCTCTTACACAGTTATCACTATGGATCTCGGTACCTGACGGGAAGAGGATGTGGAGTTTTCAAGTCATTTTCAAGCTTTCTATCAAGCAATTTACCTGCTATTTTCCACCAAGGACCCAATAGCCAATTGCCAAATTAGGTATAGAATAGACATAAGCCTTCATAACTTGCCCGCTATAACGTAGTTCTAGCCCCGGAGCTTCACTACGGGGGTCTTCTTAGGACTCTGACCGTTCGATAATAGCATGGCAATTGAGTCTCCTGTATGAGAAAGTCAACGCCGTAGGAGTCGAAGAGCAAGGAGACCTTGATCAACAATGAGGCGATCGAGAAAGAGTGCACTGACTTCGACCTGGATTTCTCAGAGGGGATGGGACTACCCACAGCCCCCCCCCCCCCATTCCTATCAAGTCTCAAGAATGCTATCAATCACAGCGTCCCACACCACTATAAGCAGTGTCCGCCATCAGAAACTCATTCACAGCGTTCAATGTGGCTCTGCTCGGCCCCCTGGCTCCACTACTCCCCATGTTCTCCGTGATCCAAGCTAGCCGCCTGCGAATGAAGGTTTTGTCGATCCTACTTCTTGCCTCGTAGGGAACTCTCCGTCCTTCTTCGTCGTAGAAAAGACAGAGGATAGCCAAGGCAACACCGATAGAGAGATCGGTGCCGCTTTTACAGAGAACTGTGATTGGAGGATATGGCGTTGGAGATTTGTCCGTGTGGTGTTTGCGGATGAAGGATATGATGTTGGGGAACTTGTGGCGGAGTGCGCGGCTACCAAGCTTGCCTGGAGGGAGAGAGAGGTGCAGTATCTTTGGAGGATTGCGGGCGGGATGCGCTTCGTTGGGGGGCGGCATGAGAAGGGTAGGTTCGGTGTTGCAGGAGATGACAAGCCCAGGTGCATCTAGCGATAGCTGCCGGTGGTTAGGATCTTGGGCGGCAACAAACAGATCCTTTGTGGGGATAATCTGAGTCAAAACATCAGGTTCGCTGGGTTTAATGGCAGTGTTGCAAACAAGCTCCGAGATCAGTCCGCGCAGTGTCTCCTCCGAGATACTGTCGTTCAGTAACTGATCCTCATTCTCCCAAAAGATTCCGGATGTCAACCCTCCGCTCCATGCCTCAGAGTCATCTGCAGCTCCTTGAATGTACCCAAATTCCCCGAACTCAGGAACAGAACGGCGTTTTGATGCAGAACACAAAACAAGAACGTTGTGTACTCTGGTATCGTTGAGCACCACAGGTGGCTTGGTGAGATGAGGCTCTCCATGAACAGCCCAGACGCACTTCATCGGACGTTTCAGTCTCTTCCTAAGGTCTGTCGTACCGAGGCCTAGCGCTAACAGAGAAGAAATAAAGCCAGGTATTCGAGCCTCTATCTGTACTTTCTCACTTTTAGACAACAGATCGGCCGGAGTTCTTAATGCATGCGAGCCTTCATCCTCAGGAAAGAGCACACGATTCCAAACGCAAGCCCAGATCGGAATAGTTTTAGAAATGGCATCTGGGAACAGCTTTCCCGTTCGAGTAGAGTCGACGATGATGGCAGATCTATGCCTGCCGAGGATGTCCAGTAGCTGCAGGTTGAGGCGCCGTAAGCTGAAGCTCCACTGCCCGGCGTGCCCATCAGTGGACTTGAAGTAGACGCTATTATTTTTGAGCGTAGGATGGATATACCATGACCCATTACGCTCATTAGCCACTAGCGGAAGACTCCAGGATGAAGATGTAGGCTCGGGAAAATGCTCCTTAAACCCGAGTGCCGAAGCTTCATTGATCACAGGATTGATGGACTGTGATGTACCAGTGTTGCGATGATTGGCCCTATCATAAAATTCATAGAATCTCTGAAAACGGGCGGCGAGATGCTTCCGCAGTTGACACACATATTCTGCATCCTCGGCAATTGACCGTAGTCTGTTTCCGAGCGAAAGCGTTGCTCTTTTAAGATCTTTGAGAGACGCGTAGAGAGAATTTGAATTCTGGACAACAGGATCGTGGAACTGTATTGACTCGAGCTCCGGGTAATCGCTTTGTAAAGAGACCATTTCATGGACAGTGAATGAATTTTTTGGTATTTTCACAAGGTGGGAACGGTGGATCCTCAACTTGAAGGGCAGCACGAAAAAACCCTCTGGTCGTCATTGAAACTAGCTCGACGACCTCCACGAACAATATTTTACCAACGGCGGTGGACATTGAGATCAATGAGTGGTCTTTACCGGCTCCTGACTGTTCTAAATTGCTATTGCTCGGGGTTCCTTGCATCGAGAATTTACCTTACATAAAGATCGTAGCGAATCGTCTAGAAAGGTAAACTTCGTTGATGAGCGACAAATCTGAAAAGTTGACATAGCAGGCTAGGAACATCCTTTATATTAGAGGCTTGAATTTACCAGCAGCCACTGGGTTGTCCTGCTTTGCGCCGATAGATCTAAAGGCTAACGCAAGAAAAATTTCAGGCCGACCAAGACTATGTCGCAACTTTACCTCAAGCCCCAACTGCCCACGTACAATCGAGGAAATTGCACGGCTTGAAGCAGAACTTTGACGGCTCTCAGCTCTAACGTATGCCCAAACATATCTATAGAATCATGAAGTCAAGGAGCGGATCCTTTACGAAATGCACTCCATTATGGCTTAAGAACTACGTACGCCATACAAGAAGAGGGGTATAGTTCTTAGGGTCTCTTCCCTAGACACGTGCCGGGTACCGAATTTGCCCGTGCATGCGTAACAGTCCACAATGCTTTGAAGCATGCGTCCCTCCAGCTAACGCCATTCCATCATGGTAAATCGCATACGGTCATCAAAGTGCCGGCACATTAAGCCCATGCAATAGATCCCACTTCACCTCACATCCAATGCTGGAAACATCCTTGGCCCACCGTATCCGTATGCGACAATGCTCTGGATATCGATGTTTGCATTAGGACACGGTGCCCACAACTTCACCAGTATGTATTTGCCGGCGCTGAACAAGATTGATTTAGCAAAAGGAGGAGTTTGGGAGGCAATGAAGTAGTGGAATTGGAGAGTGCTTACACAGGCGGATCAAACTGTACGCTTGCCATGTGCTTATCCTTGGGTATGAAGAACTTCGCATGTGGCAACAAAGGCTCCTCTGATTTGTCATTGCCATCAACGTCAAGGTTTGGACGTCCATTGGCGTCGGTAGCGATGGTTTCAATAGTATTCGGAGTGAGTCTGCGTCTGTCATGATTTCGTTGGCGTCGAACCATGGGAGGATATGGTGCTTGGCGATCTAAATCTTCTTCGTATTCATCGTCGGTAGTATTATCATCGCTGCTGCCAGTGTAACCATTGTGAGACCAATCAAAGAAGGTATTGAAGTCCTCGTGGATAGGGTGACCATCATGAGTGTTCTGGTTCTGCGGGCCGTCTAGGGAACGTTCCTCATATTGATTGGTTACTGTGAAGCCAGGGATGATTGCGGGCCCATCAGAGCCGTCATGATCGGACCTTATTGCCAGAAGGGTTGAGTTCGGATGGCTGACAAAGCTGTGGTTGAGGGACCTCAACGGGGATCGCGCCGCGTTGAGGTATTCTTGAGAAGGCGTCGAGCGCATGTGACCGGGATCTTGTTTCCTGTGACGGTGTATTCTTGGAGAGTACTTGATTTGGTAGATATCGGTCCTCTCAAGTATATCATCTGATGTCATCGAAACAAACAACATGCCTTGTTGAATTGCGGAGTCATAACCATTCTTTGGAGCCTTAATTACCAATCTCGTCAACGAAAAAGGAACACCGCCGATGTGGCGAATGAGGATATTAGCTTGATTGCTTTTCGTGCAGTAGACGGAAATGTCATCTTTAAGTACGTGGCTCGGAAGATAGCTGTTGTTAGAAGCATCTTTCATATACTGGCCTCCATCGCAGCTAACCAAATCCATATGCAATGACCCAGGGACAACTTGTCCGTAGTGACCATAGCTTGTTCTCCTCCAACTACCCTCCATATCAAGCTTTCTTCTCTTCGCATTTGATCGATTTTCGTTATTGAAATCTGCTTCATCCCTATATTCTTGTAGTACAATATCTGGAGAGCCGAAACGACGAGGCACATTCGGCACTGTGTTATCTACCCGCGGAACCACAGGAACAGGACTGGAATCCGAGTCGCGGCGTTCAAGCTGGCGCCGAAGCCGATCGCTTGGTCGGGTTGGCCGACGTTGTGAGCGTGCCAAACCAGGGCCTTGAGTGATCGGAACTGTGTCAGGGTCTGCGTTCGCTGGCGGGGTAAAGTAAGGATCTTCAGAACCGCGGAGTGGCTCTTGTGCTCGTGCTTCCAGCTCCCGGCGACGTCGATCGAATCTAGCCGAGTAGGGTTCAGCAGACATTTCAAGAAGTTCTCGATCCAGGGTCTCCATTGCCCGCTGGCGCTGCTCTCTATCTCGGGCTCTATCGGAATCTAGAAGGTCTCGGAGGTTCTGGAGTCTCGCCGATGCATCAGGTAGGGGGGGAGGGCGAGGTTGAATGGCATGGGAGTAGTTTCGGCTGGACGCAGGTGGATGGTCATAGTTTCCGGGCTGTGAAGATGTTAGGCTTTGGTTTGACTGCACAAGAAGTCGAGGGTCAATAAGACGGAGGTCGATATCAAATACGAACATGCCATGATCTGGTCTTGGTGCCATTCTGACTGACTCTAAAATGCATAGGCCGGGTTTGAGGGATGTTGGATGCTCACCATAGCAGACAAAGGCCAGATAGGTCCCCTTGTCGTCCGCAGGACTTCAAAGAGGCTGAATGGGGGGTCACTCGGCTGGCATTGTGTAAGCTTGACGTTCCCCTCGCAAGGGACAGACACACTGTTGCAACATTCAAGCCAGCTATATGGTCAATCTGAGAGGGTTCATTTGCTCTAAGATATGTTGCAGTATTCAAATCGAGGCGGAGGATCTGGAAGTTGGACGTTGTGAGGTTGTGTCTCTCCACAGCGGCAGACGGCAGGCCGCAGGCGCACGGGCCAGCCGGCGGTTCCTCTGTGACGCAGCCACTGACGAGAAACAAAGATGTATACTAACAAGCCTGGGGAGGTGAATATTATGCCGGAGCCTGGGAAGCTCGCAACGAGGGCAATCTGCTCTACCCCCAACGACGACGAGGAAGATTAGCAGATGCATTCAATCTCCTCGCTACTAATGCTAGAAGCCCGTATCTCCTTGAAGCTTCCTTGACCCAAACAATTTCTATCGCACCATGGCGGACCCAGAACCAGATCCCCAAGCTGCTCCTCAGCCTGAGCCTGTCTCCGATACTCCAGTCCCTCCATCTGTTGAGGTAAATGGCGTATCAGATCCTTCTGGTCTACCAGACCTCTCCGGAATTTCAGACCCCTCGCAATTTGTCTCAACTCTTAATGGCCTCCCGGCTGCAGACTTCTCTGATCCTACCCTCTCTGACCCTTCGTTTCTGTCGACCACCTTCGATCCGTCCTTGATGCCAATGCCCACTATGCCAGCCATGATGAATGGTTTCAATGGTGGCCCAGCTGAAACAATTAGTGCTGGTCAGATCCCTCTCAAAATCTAGAGAAACAAAGAACTGACCAGAAGCCTAGACGAGATTGCCCTCTATGATCGCCAAATCCGCTTATGGGGTGTTCAAGCGCAGGAAAAGTGAGCACATAATGAAGTTGCAAATATTATAGGCTGATCAATCCGATAAGACTTCGCTCAGCCAGTATCCTCATTATCGGTATCAAGGCTTTGGCCACCGAGATCGCAAAAAATCTAGTACTGGCGGGTATCGGTTCGTTGACAATACTTGACCACGAGATGGTTACAGAAGATGACTTGGGCTCTCAATTTCTCCTTACCGAGGAGTACGTCGGCCAAAACGTCCGTACATCAGGAGTATTTTCTTAAAAATCAAGCTAATTCCAAGGTAGAGAGCTCAAGCAGCTTCAACGAATCTCCAAAAGCTCAACCCAAGAGTACGCCTTATAGTAGACACAGACTCCGCTGTGGCTAAGACCCCGGACTACTACTCCATCTTCGATATCACAATTGCAACGAATCTCGACCTCGATACCCTCTCCAACGTCAACGCCATGTGCCGTATCTACAACCGAAGATTCTACGCCGCCGACATTCATGGCGTGTACGGCTATATCTTTGCAGACCTCATCACCCATGACTACGTTCTCGAACGCACAAAATCGAACATTTCCACCCCGTCACCGGGCACCCTCGAGACCCCTACCCGCACCATCCTTTCCTCCACCACAAAAAAGGAATCCGGCAAAACGATCGAAATGGTCTCAAAACGCGAGATGTACTCCCCTCTTATCCTCGCAAACTCTTCTCCCCTACCGACAGAGCTCACTAGCTCCCGCCGGAAGAAACTCCAAGTCACACCCCTCCTCTCGTGTCTTCGCGCCCTCTTCGATTTTCAACGAAACACCGGTGGTCGCCTTCCTGCCACGGGCAATCCACAAGACCTACGCTCTTTCACCCAGCTCGCAAGCCTGAAGCACCAGGAACTCCAGCTCCCGCAAGAAACCCTAAGATCAGAATTCTTCCGCTCCTTCCTGCAGAACCTCGGTTCCGAAATCTCACCCACCGCTGCATTCCTTGGCGGCAGCCTTGCGCAAGACGTCATCAACGTCCTTGGCCAGCGAGAGCAACCCCTACAAAATTTCCTACTCTTTGACGGGGACGAGTGCAAGGCCCCGATCTACAGCATGCATCCAATCTTCGAGGACGTCGTGAATGCGGCGGGAATGGGCCACGGCAACGGGACGGCCATGGCAACTGGCGCGGAGGCCGAGCTTGCAGGCGATGCAGCGGGGTCGGGCTCGGCAATGCCACCACCAGCTCCAACGGCGGCGGCGGTAGAGGCGACAGCCACGGCTTAGGTTGATATGTATTGTACGATCAGAGAGATAAGGGGTTTGAGTCCCTTAAACATACAGGGTTCTGGAAACGCAAGTTTCGGAAGGAGCACTTCTTGCTGGATAGAAAGCTGGCCATCACAGACAGATTCGGTGCTAGATAGAGCCCTTGATCAAAAACTAAAAGACAGAAATAAAGCATCTTGACAGGATTCTGAACAACGCCATCAAAGCTTAGTTCACTTGGCACTCGCCGGTCGCATGGTTAAGTTTTCCGCACTGAAGCTTATGTATTATCCTATCTATACTCAATGACTTTCAATTTCGACTTCGTCCAGCAAAACCGGTATTCAACACGTCAACCTTTCATCGACCAGACCAATCCAATCGACAAAGCCGCTTCGCATCGGGCTCCAACGTAACCGCGTCTCTCACTCCAAAAAACCATGTAGATCCAAACGCTATTCAAGCAGCCACTCCAATGCCAAAGAACAAAACTCCAACCATGCCACGGCCGTAACATGCTCCTCCCTCTCTCCCGTCATCCTATCTAACTTTCCTACCCCATCCTCTTCACGGGACTCACACTTCCCATCCTTGGCACCGGCGACGGCGCTACATTCTCCTTGTCTATTTGCGGCATCTTTAAAGGACTTGAGGCCACTTTTCTCGGACTCACACTCGGTACCTTCTCGTCCTCGCCCAGCATGCCCTCCATGAACTGCACGTAGTCGAATTTCTTCACGTCTCGGTCTTCTTTCATCTCTGGACCGTGGTGCTCAGGCATCGATTGCATCAGGTCATCGATCAGGTCGTCGGGGATGAGCGAATGCCGGAGGTCGAGTTCTGTGACGTATGGCTACATACAAATCGTCAGACATGTGCGGGGAGTGTTGGGGTGAGCGTAGAGACTGACCTTGCCGTCCGCGACTTCCCGAAAAGATTGAAAGACCTGCTCTGCGGTGTTCTGGTCTTCCGTCACGCTGACCATGAAACGGATGAATTGCTCGAAGCCGACTCCTTCCCTCCTTCCCTTAGCCGTCCCACAGACTTCAAGATAGACATCGTGCATCTCACTCTCATCATAGACTAGGCCAAGACTCGCCAGGGCAGCCGAGAATTCGAGTTCTTGTAGCGTGTTACTCCCGTCGCGGTCAAAGTGACGAAATACAGATTCGAATTCTTCGAGCTGGATGGGTGTTAGGTTGGTCATGTTCCGGGCAACCATCTGGTTCTCGAGGAAAGTCAATTTCTTGGCGACGGATTCGCGGACGAGTGAGAGTTCGTAGGCAAGCTCGTCGTAGGTATAGGTGGTGAAATCGTTTTCTTCGATATTGGCTTCGCGGAGTTGGGCATCGAGGTCCAAAATTGTTTGTAGGAACTGTTCCAGTGGGGAAAGAGAAGTGCTAAGCCGTTTCACGTGCTTGAGCTGATCTTCAATGTCGCCTTCCAGCCCGGAGATGGCGAGAGAGAGCGTGTTGAGGGTGAGGGCGAAGTCATTGGCTTTGTCGGCAAAGCTACGGCGGAGCGCATTTTTTATGTCGCGTATAGTTTCGTTGATGAGACGGCTGCGAACATGTTCATCAGAGGTAAGGCCCGCCCAGGCGGTGTCGAGAACGGCAAGGGAGAGCTCTTGGGGTGGAGAGTAGGGTCGGAGCCGGTAGGTGGAAAGTTTGGTTTTGATGTTGCCGAGTAAGGCAGCGAGGTCCGACTTCTCGTGGACCCATTGGCGTTTCTGAATCTTTTTATATTGCGCGAAAGCGTTGGCTTGCTCTTTGGCGTCGGAGTAGGTCCCTTCAAAGCGGGATTCGGACCACGCTTTTCGCTGCGAGGCAATCGCGTTGAGAAGAGCTCGCATGCGCCTTTCGAAAGTAGATTCCATTTCCCACGCCCCTTGCATATTCGAGACAAATTTTTCCACGCGGCGTCCAGCATTTTCAACTCGTTCCATGGCGCTGAAAGCATGGAACCAGTATGCAATGTAAGTCATAAGAGATCGCTCGTCAGGACGCGAAACATCAACAACATCTTCAACATCGAGCAGGGAAGGAATTCCGATCTCCTTTGTAGCAATGTCGAACGCTAATTGCATATTTCCACGGTGATCCGACTTATCTAAAGCGTCATAGTCTATTAGGTCCGGTCGATGAATGTCTAGCAGAGCACAGAAGGCGAGGCCGTCATTCCACGAGGCAGAGAAGTCTTTGACCTCAACTCCTTCATAGCATGCGGTCTTCCGTTGACACCACAACAGCAAGCCTTCTTTCGCAGTCATGCCCGCCTCGTTGATATCTGATATTGTAAATCGCAGAATGAGGGTCCATATTAACCCCAATATGATCTTGCGGTTCCCGTCAACTACATCTTCGGCACCAATGTTGGTCATATGTATCCCTCTTGCTTTGATAAAGTCTAACGATCTATTGGCATTTTCGAAGCGCTGCACTCGGAGCTTCGGATTGGAGGCATATCGACCAAGGGACTCGTTACTGAGGATTTCGAGCAAGTGGATGAGGATAATGCCATTTGAAAGGTCGTGGACCAAGTTTGTTATGCTCAGGTCCCGTACAAAGAGCTTGCTGTTGAGCCTGCATTCACATCATGAGCTGCATTTCGTCCTAGAAGCTTCCTGGCTGCGTACCATTTCGTAAAGGTCTTTTCCTGAACATTTACCCACTGCTTCTCCAAGACGTGCATGTTTGCAGCATCATTATTTGGTGATTTATGTTAGAAAAGTCTTTAAGGAGCGCAGAATCTTGGGATGGATACAGAGAGGTAATTGGATACGCGCTCAAGCCTCAGGGGCAGTAGTGGGTGGTGTGGTCGGACTGGCCGACCGGCTCCTGAAGATCCTCTAACCGTCGTCTTTTGTTTAGATTCTCGGATTATCTTATTGCCGAAGATGGTTGGGAAGGCAACGGGGCGCGTACCCCAACTTCCCCAACTTCAATTCTCACGCCGCGTCAAATTCATGAGACCAATTAATTCACACCTTTGCCCTTTTGCCTCAATGCTAAATCAGTTCGACGAAATCCTCTGGGGTAATCCGTTGAAGCCATTTCGAATACAATATCTATTGCGTGCAGAAACACATCCCCCTGCAGCTGTCCCCTGCACCAAGTGTGCAAGGATTTACGGTATCAGGTTGGGAATATAGCACCTTCCCCACGGCTTAGATTCTCCTTCTAGAGTAATGTGAATAGCCACAATGGGGCAGGTGGGTGAATTGGAAATTTTTCCTGCAGTGTCTGGTGTTCCGTTCACCGTGATCGCCAGTTCCTGTTTCGTGCTACAACAAGAATTTCTGGTTGGCTCAAAAGTTGTCCCCCGTTTCTTTGCACCAGCCACTAGCGGAAACATCTAGTTACTTAAATACCAATGGACGCTCTCGTACAGCCAGGCTCTTGTGCCAGATTTGCATATCTTACTTTAGTGACGCGTCCCTCGTACCTCTCTGGTGCCTTGATCTTAGCAGACTCTCTTCATAAGAGCGGCGCAAAGTATCCGCTGGTTTTTCTTGTTACTACTCATTCTCTGACTGAACCATGTCTTAGCATACTCCAGCAAGAAACGGAACTTAACCCACTACTTCGTGTGCGCCAGATTATTGAGCTAGCTCCCCCCAACGGCAACACCGGAAGCGTTGCTGAGCGGTTCCGCGACACTTTCACAAAGCTTCGAGCCTTCGAGCTATACGAACAATATGACAAATGTGTGTTTCTCGATGCAGACATGGCGATATTCGAAAACCCGGACGAATTGTTCAGTACAAACCTACCATCTGAAGAATGGATCGCTGCCTCTCACGCATGCATATGCAACATAGACGGCAATTCTTGGGCACCCCAAGAGTGGAATAAATCAAATTGTGCCTTCTCTCCGTTGAAGTCTCCTTACGACCCTCCAATGCAACCATCAATTGGCGAAGAAAGACCTCCATATGACTTCCTCAATTCCGGCATATTTGTTTTCAAACCTCAAGAAAAGCTGTGGCTGCGGCTGTACAACCGCTTCATGACTTCTAGCGAGATCAAAGACTACAAATTCCCGGACCAAGACTTCTTAGCAGACTTCTTCCGAGGCAAATGGATAGCTCTTCCTTGGAAATATAACGCCTTTAAGACGATGCCCTACTTCCATCCGACCGTATGGTCCAGTGAAGCAATTTTCATACTCCACTACATCGTTGACAAGCCATGGGAGAGACGCATTGCTACGGACGGGGTTGCAGGCCACCTTGGCAGGGATGGGGAGACCCATCGCGTATGGTGGGATCTGTATGAGGATTGGTTGGCAAGGCGGACTGACCGAGGCGTTTCACCGGAGTTAGTCAAACGTGTAAAGAGGCTAGTAGCTCCTAAGTTGACACTAGAACGGGATCGGCGACAAGTGAAAGAAAATCTCCGGTTTCGAGACTAGTGGAAATCTCGTACCTATCAAGCCGTTGCCGCAGAGCCCTGCTACACCGGAAGATGTTTGTCCTCAAAAGTCTATTAGTGAACTCTCCATGCAAGAAACTGGTATCGAGGGGTAGTCCTTACCAGAAAAGTATGAATTAGCTGAAAAGTAGTTGAAAACCTCCAGAGCTATTTCTTATATACTAGTTTCGACGACAAGATGCCCACGAAAGAATTGTTGTGCCTTCAATGCGCACATACTGAGCGCTGCTGCCTCGAATAAAGACAGCATCTAAGGTATGCTTTCGTGTCTCACAAATCTTACTTTCCGCAACAACAGGTAGATGACCTTGCGGCCTTGCCACCAACATTTACGCAGTCTCAATGGCCGATAAAACAAGTAGACAAAGCTCAAAGCGGATTTTATGTTCTTAGCGTGAGAGGCTGCTTCTTCCGGGAGATTAAGCAATAGTCCCAAATACGGTGTGATATTAGTCGTAGCCCCGTTTTTTTATCTTGTCTTTATCGCGTGTTCCACTTTACCTTGTCCTAGCCGGCGCCTTTCCCGTCTCTTCCTGAAGGGGGAATCAGCGACTTGGCCACGCCATTGTTTTACAGAACAAAGCAGTGAATGTTTCTTGATGTCTTAGGTATTGGGTTTTTCCACCAAGGGGCTCGTAGTCGCTGGAGAACGACGAAGGTATAAAATAGCTACCTCCTTCGCTTTTGATAGCGATCTCTAGAACAGCCTCCCAACGCTCCCGCTCGATAATCTGTAATCCTCTTCACCTCGGCACAAGCCACCATCACTCTCTGTAATATTATCTAGAACGCAATGTCTAGCCAATAATCTCATCCGCCTGATCTTCGTCATCACTACAAACATTACCACAGCCAACCAAAACTTGTGCGAGCGTTTCCGTGAAAGCCGTGTTTATTCCTGCGGCTGCCAAAAGGACTTGGACAGTCTCACAGGATGAGGATTGAGCCGCTGCGAGGAAAGGGTGGCTCTGAGGTTGAAAGAGTTACCGGGAACATTGTATAAATACTGCAGGCAGATGGTTTTGAGCACTCGTCAACGCCGCCGAGCTGTGCGATGAAGTTGTCGGTGGAAATGGCAATGGTAGCGGAGAGAAGACAGTAGAGTTATTTGGGCTCTTAGGGCTAGGGCTTGGAAAGTTGTCGTGTCTGGCTTGGCTTCGGGGTTTGGAGGCGTCCATTTTGTAAATTGATGGCTTTGCTCTAATTTCTGTCAATCAATGCACTCGCACTCCTTTCGACGTTCTATGGTCTTGTAATCCAGATCGCATGCAAGCTTCTTTCAACGAACGCGCGACATGTCCGAAATCTCCAGTCTTACACTAGAAGTCAGTTTTAGGTAATAGGCATTGTCACATACCACTTCCTGCAGGCCTGTCGAGAATCCATTGAAAAGTCTCCAATTTGCGGTCGTTGATGTACATGCCAATGTGTAGGTACTCATTTGAGATTCTGCTGCTGCAGGGTGATTCTCGAAATGTGCAGCAACTTCTTTCGATAATTTTGATTTCGACCCCCTTAAGGCAAGCGGGATCCGTCCTCGGTCGCGTCAAGAAGCCTTTCAGTGTAACGCCTGACACATAATGAGTTTACAGAAGGTCATCAACGAAGACTCGACTGCTGGAAAATGCAAAGATATCTGGCATGTCTCTACGAATGCCATGCTTACGGTTTCTTGATCTTTTTCGTTTTCCCGACGCTGGCCGAATAGCCACATGAGTGTCGTACTTGTTCTGGTTAAGTTTCGACTGGAATGCTACGACTACATCGCTATCGACGTATTCTTTCATATCTGAGAACTCTCTTGTCTCTGTTTGGCCATTCAGTGTGCCCGGACCTCACCAAATACGCATCTCTCCCAACACCCTTAGCTTGTGGGACCCTATCAATGTCGGCAACTTGCTCAGTTCATTTCTTGTCTAGAGATTCGTTTATTCCATCAATGCAGAGACGATAACCCAATCACTTAGCAAGACCTAAGAAGCGGCTGAACAAGATGGTTCGCACTCGAATTATGGAGCGACTAGCTTTGTCTGCACACACTCACTAATCGTGACCATGGAGTTGGTCACTTGTGTTCACCTCTATGGCGCTACGGCGTTACGATTGGTGAACTCCCCATAAGGTGAAAGTGCAATGATTATGAAGTTGTAAAGAATAGCTGCTACGCAGCAGCGTCTCCCATGTTTTCCTTTCTCCGCTTTCGTCCAAAATGCTGCACGTCTAAGGACGCGATTTCTGCATGCTTGTTGACGAGTTCCACATGTGATATGGATGAGCTTTTCTTCTAGAAATCAGATGTATGTTGATCCGAGCATCACATCCTTTGATCAACTTTAGGCCGTACAGTTGCTGCTACCTTAGCCCCTCAAAGATGACGAAACTTCACAAGCTTCGTCCTCACCAGAAACAGTCGGACCTTAGGACTGAGCATGGCTCCACCGATCTGTACGAGCCGGCCATTGAAACCAAGAGCAAGAAGAAAGACCTTATTCGAAAATTCCTAGGAGGCAGGACATTGAATAGACTGTGGTCGAAGGTAAGCCGTTCCGTATGTTCCAAAGCGAGCTCCCCGAACTCATCTGCCTTTGCAGCGCTCCAAGCTTGACCAAGGATTGTCCAACAACGAGCATTTAGACGCCTATGAAACGCCAACACCACCCAAAGTCCAGACTTTGACTTCGACAAATCTCAGGTCCCAGCCGTCAGCACATTACACCAGCAGCCTCCGCGTCAAAATCCCGCAATCCGTCCACTGGGGAGAAAATACGGCTGAGCCATCATTGCCGAGGGAGGATTTGACTGCTCCCAGACATAGCGACGCACACTCGTCGCACCCGTTGGCCGATCCTAAAACTAATCTTAACGAACTTGCTGATGAGCATAATGGAAAACACCTGCTAGCATGCTCTGGACAACCGGATGGGGAAGACACTGTATCACTCTTAGAGAAAACTAATCAGATATCCTCCGGAGAATCTCTGGATCAACACTTTGGAGAAGACATTGAGGACGCAGGCGAACATACCTCTAATAAGCATTCTGAGGAACGACCTTTGATCGGAGAGGCAGATCAGCAGTACCAACCTGATCGAGTTGTGGTTGCCAGCCGCTATACGTGCACAAAGGTTGAGCTCCAGGAACTGCAACAAGCCCTCCAGTTGTCAAAGACCGAATCTAGCGCGATGCGGAGAACCCTTGAGAAAGCCCAGAGCCGCGCAAACGACTTGGAGCAGGAGCGAGATGGTCTTGGCCAGGCCCAAGCAAGTATCTGTAATGACTTGAACAATGCGAATAGCATCTTGCTCCAAGCTGCTGATCAGATCAAAGCTTTGATCAGCGAAAAGGACGCTCTTGCATTGGAGCTAGAACATGCTAAAGATCAGATCTTCGCACAGCGAAGCGACAAGGAAGAGGCTGAGAGGTCGTTTCAGCATGCTCGTGGGCATTGCCGGGAAGAATCCGAGCGTGCTCAGGAAGCTGAATACGAGCTCGATTCAGTTCATAAAGACAAATCTCAGAAGATGCGTCGCGCATACGAAATGCAAGTTGATCTTCAGGCCAAGAATAAATGTCTGAGGCAGAAAAACAAGGCCTTTAGACGGGAGAACGAGCGACTGCGCGAGGAGAAAGGCAAGCTTTACGACCTCATTCTATGCGAACAAGATCTTGATAATGTAGTCAAGGACATAGCTCAGCAAGCACTCACCCAATCGACTGTCAATAAAGAGCTTGTCAAGGATAACCTCTTATTGGAGAGAAAATTCGACGCTACCTTGGGTATGGTTGAGGAGAAGCAACGCGAGCTTGGTTGTGCGACAACGGAATTCAACGTGGAGCTGGGTGCATTGAGACAAAAACTTGTCGAATCTGACCACCAACTACAAAGGGAGGAGGTAGAGACAAGATGCAAGGAGAAGGAGCTTGAAGAACTTGGAAAGGACTTCAAGAAGATCAAAAATGCTCTCGTTAGAGAAATTGCGATTTCAGAGTCACTCCAGTCGCGTTTGGATGAATGTCTTGGTCAAGTCATGCTTCTCAAGCATACTGTTTTAACTCGATCCGAGACTCAAGCGGCTGAGCAGTGGATTGTCGCAAAATTAAATGAACGGCTCACCGAGAAGAATGAGCTCATTAATCGCCTTTATAAGGAATCTAGAAACCAGTCCGAAGAAACTAGCCGCATCGCCTATATTGCTGCCATGCATGTCAACTTGGTAAAGGATGCGTTCTACGGTATAAGTGACAAGATGCAGGCTGACCTGGACTTTGCCGAGGCGGCTCTCCATACCCGCGACGACGCGCTTGCCCGCCTCACTGCCATCGAGGCACGCTTCGCCGGTGTTTTGAAGGATGAGCCACTATCTTATGCGCCTCCGCCACCATTTGAGAGTTATAGAGATGCCCTCCCTGATGGAATGCAGGAGCGTCGAGAGGCGTATTACCGGTTCTGCAACCCTCGCGATAGCGACTTCAAGCTTCCTGACAACAAGCCCTGGATAGAGTATGCTCCAGCAGAGCTGTTCAGGTTCCGAGCTGTCAACGGGCTGCCCATTAGGAAGGATCCAGAATTTGAGGATGCTGAGAGGGCGTATGATCAACGCACGAAAGACAAGTCGGCTGGAAAGAACTTTGTGAAGACCAACATTGATGGGCATGAAGAAGCTTTTGAACGTCCTGAATGTGAGCAAGCAGCCTCAGAGAAGACAGGCGGAGACAGCAACAGCGTTGAACTAGCACTCAGGAACATGGTTGTTGCATTGGCTGTCGCTTTGAAGGGTGGATCAAGCATTGCTAAGGGATCTGCAAATGTCACCTCGGCTGGACTTTACCTTCAAGCACCTCCGGGGACTGTCCTGCCAACATTACCTGCAAACCGCAGGCTCTCTTCTACCATTCCACCTAATCTTGGGGTGCAGAATCTCTCGAACGATTCGACTGCTTACGTCAACGAACAGTATGCGGATAGCACTGGGATTCGACATGCGTCTATTCATGAGGGATCTCCGTCGCCTTCAGAGTCTGGCTTTCCCGATACCGCAATAAGCAATGTTAGAGCGCCAGAAACTCACTTTAAGACGCGTTCCTCCCTACGACAAGAGCTATTTACGTCCCCAGCGACGCCCAAAGACGGCAACATCGCCATCAAGTCTCCACTTCGTGCCAAGGATGCCACCATAGACCTAGTTGAAGATGACATCCTTGACGACCGTCGAGACAATCTCTCGCTTGACACTGTCCCTCTTCCTTTGATCACTCTCCCTAGCCGTGAACTCGCCAGAGATTACAGCCACGCGAACACCGATGGCGACTGGGAAACCGAACCCTCGTCTGGCTCACCGCTCAGCGTGGCGGAGCCAGCTGCAAGCGGCTTCTCTACCATCTCTGACTCCGGGCCTCTGATAGAAAACGCACCGCTGCCTTCATCTCCCTCAACCGCAGGCACGCTTCTCCGTCGACCCAACGTAGCCGATGACTCCTGGCAGGCAGCCTACGAGCTTCCCACACCGTGTCCAAAACCTCAGATCCCCAGTCAACCAGCAGCGACCGCTCTCGCTTCCTCTACCGCGAACAGCCTGGCCGCCGGTGTCGTTAGACCGATCGTTCCTGCTCCTGTCGGCGCTACTCCGGAGCGTCTACATGTGCCTCGACTGCGTCCGCGTGAGGCCCGTACTGTGTCGTCTGACTTTGAAGATGTTTCGTCTTGGTGCGGGAGATCTGAGGAGATGCTTTGTCACCTCGGATAGTGGTGGCTTTGGGAAGAGCTGAGCGCTATGCTGCTATTGCTGTGGAGAATGGTTCTCTTCTTGGGCTTGATGCACAAGCTTTGTGGAAGTTAGCATAGGGATAGACACTGGAAAGGAAACTGTAAATTTGGAACTTTGGAACCACGAATCCGCGAGACAAGATCCTAAAGTCTTAGCCGATCACTGCAAGTTACTATGGCCTTTGCCGTCGCTATTGTCCGGATCCGGCGCAATATCGCGTTGGCGTTTAGCGCTTGGGATAGCCAGCGGTTGAAGATGTGCGAGCACATGACTCTCGCTTCTAGAGCGTGGGTGGGATTCGGGTCATTGAAATTGTATCATTGGAATGAAAATAGATTAACATGTGAAATCAATCCGCGCTCTTCGCACTCCTAACATAGCATACCTTTTAAAGATAAGGTATATTTATCATGCCATAATCGTGAATCGTAATAAGTCATCTGATATCCAAAGTCACCACACCAATGGACACCGCCCATGGTAAAGCTAGAGATACCAACCGCGTATTCACAGCACATCACTTTATCCCAGTCGAATTCCGTTTGCCAACGTGATTCCTCGTCAAACAAGGCCTAAGCGCACATACATACCCCATGCGACGGATAAATTCTCAAGTGGCTTCCATTTCTCACAGTCCACTAATCATCCCTCCACGCAAGACTCCCCCTTAGAGTCACTCGCAATCAGCCTTAATATATCAAGGAGCAAGCTCCAAGATGCCGAGTTCCACGCGGCTCCAGTCCCTTCTAACCAGCATATCCCATCTTCCACAGTCTATCAGCCACCACTCGTACAACCAGGGGAACCATCGCTTTGGTGTACCTATGCAGAGAGAACGGACTTTTGACAACGGCAAATTCGGGGTTTCGTTCTTGAAGAGGAGTCTCAGGAGAGCCGTGAGGAAACTCAAGCGCCGAAGCCAGACAGCCCAGCCGTGCCTACTAGGGATTCGCATTATGACACCTCAAGTTCGGAGCAGAGCCTTGATAGGATATCTGAAGGCAGAGCGCAGGTTTTTGAGGCCGCTCATGCTGGCTCGGGTCGCTTCCCGTTGCGGAAGCAACTAAGGGGAAAGCAGAACAACAGTCAAATCCTTGCTATTCCTACAAATGACCATACATCATCCCAGGGTGGAGAGACGAGGGATTCATCTGAGCCAGGCGAGAGAGCTGCGTATGTTCGGAGAGTCTCACTTTTGATGTATCCGCATCTTGACGACGTGTCCAGTCTCGATCTGAATGCAAGGGCTGCTTCTCTGAAGACTGATGCTTCGAAAAGAGGGGCGCCATCCAATCTGTCATATGGATCTAGTGATGCATTGCCTCATACACCAGCGTTTAGCGGCAGTGAGCAAACGTGTGAGTGCCCTGAGACAAGACGAAGAAAACTCAGGACCATCCCGACTATCCTGGATAGAGACTCGGAGGCTGGCAAAGATTCGCCGACTAGAAGCTTGACAGATACAAGCCGGCAACAACGTTGTGGCTCGAATACAGGTCATGTTGAAGTGCTAGACGAGAGCCTTAAACACCGAAAAAAGATAGTGGCTCCCCAAGCGAAGAGAGGATTTGGAAAGGAGCTCCGGAGGCTCAACGAGATCGAGATGGCGGCTGATAGTCCACCGCAGTCTTTGTATGAGAGCGTATGGCTTGACGCGTCCCCGAAGGAGGAACAGCCCGCTAAAGTTGCGTTGCTGAAGACCCCAACCACTCGTAATGAACAGTTTGGACATAATAGTAGATTGAGAAATAACGAGAGGGTCAGTGCTCATCTGATGCCTACGGAGGAAAGCCCGGAGACAGAGATCAAAATACGCGCGAACGAAATTGCAGAACTTTCTGATAGTGCCGGCTCCTCAGTCCCTGAGGCCCTCGTTTCAGATTTCCAAGCACGCATGGAAGCTTTGTCGAAGGAGACCCTCGGACTGCGGCACAAATGTTACAAGTATAGACAACGCGCCGAAAAACTTGAACAAGAATTGGCCCAGCTGAAAATGGCTACTAAGCAGTCTCAGGACAGACACAAGACGAACAGCTGTCATGAGATGGTTGATAGATCCTCTGGTCCCGACGAGTCAAACAGCAAGCGCATAGCCAGTAGAGGCCATTCGAATAGGGACCAGCTGGGGCAACGAACTGCAATGGCAGTCAACCATGATCTTCGACTATAGTCCAACAAAGTCGCAAATATGAGCAAAGAGCCAGAAGCTGGCTCTGAAAGTGAGAATGACAGTAGGGATGGACTCGAGGTCGCACTTTTCAGCATTGCAGTGGACAACCTAGAGGCCTTGCTGGGTGATCTCAAAGCGGCCAGAGAGAAAGTTCGCACAATTGAGGCGCGTTTCGAAGCGGCGAGGCAAGCTGTTTTAGATGTTGTTGGGGTAGAAGAATTGATAGATGGCGACTGAATCCTTAGGATATTTAGTTCAGCGAACTGTTCGAAGTCTGCCCAAACCCATCTTTGTCATGCTTGGAGTGCCAATCAGTGGGGCGACTCCGTCCGCAAATGCAGAATCGTTCTCTTTATTGTCTGTGTCATTCAGCTGGTTGCGTAGCATTTCAATGGTGGCGTCGAGCACCCTCCTCTCGTGTGGGTTTGTCCAACCTTTCAGTTTCTCCCCTAAACGCGCTATGGTCATATCTTTTTGCGCTATGTCGGCTTCTAGCTGTTCTGTATCTTCTTTTGACTTTTCTAGACGACTCTCAAGCCTTCCAATCTTGTGCTCTGCGGCATCTGCCCATTCTTCCCACCCTTTCTTTAAGCTCGCATGAACGTCTGGTGCGATGTAGCCTTCGTATTTGTCGAGGCGAGATTGCAAGGCCAACTTCTCAGCTCTGTCGTTTAATAGCTCTGCATTTTCTCGTCTAAGCTCTTCCGCTTCCTTGACTGCCTTCTTCATCGTTTTCCTTGCTTCTTCGAGCGACTTCGCCAGTTCCGCGACTGCGTAGCCAAAGCTTGGAACCATTTCCTCATCCTCGCCCTCAGCCCTAGTATCTGCATAGCCAGTATCTGTATCTCTTTGACGGCGATTGAGTTGTCTTAACGCGTCGGCAGTGAGAGGCTCTCCCGGGTCAATGTCTGATTTCTGCTGCCGTCGTCGATCCAATTCTTCCCCAACGCGCTCCTCTGTGGTCATCACGCGTTCACGCCGGTATGTGTCGTGAGCAGAAGCCAACAGCGCAGCCCAAGAGCCTGACCGAGGAAGCGGATTACGCGTTGGCTGCGGAGCTACGCTGGCTGCTACGCGGGATGGCGGGCGGCGGGAATATCGATCGTGCTGCCAGGCATTGCCCGTACTGTGGAGGGATAGGATGGTTCGAGGCATTTTGAAGAATGCCTAGAGGAAGTTTGAGAAGTGCAAAAGCTTAGGGAAGCCTTCTACTGTCGATAGACGACTGAGAAATTGGTTGTGTGCATTACAAGGTGGTGGGTCATAATCTGGGATAAGTAAACACATAGCCTAATTGGGAATAGCTTGATTCATGCAATCTTTTGAGTCTCTCACTTCTACGGAGTAGTAATAAGCAGACCTTTGACTTTAGGACCGATGAAACCGCTCATCACAATGATCGTCTTACGGCAAAGTATTATCTTTGAACACTTCTAATGGCTGACTTGGGACACTCAGTGGCAATCTACAATGTTTCTCCCACAACTTCCGTGTGCTTGGTGCCTGATGAAAGTCACGCTGCTCTGCGTTCATAGCTGTGGGGTGGTAGTGTTACCCCTCCTAAGTCAATCAAATATCTTTATTTGATCCACGTCCTATCTTCTCTAGGAAGTAGTTCTGTGTTTTTCATTTTCTTCCTTGTCGCAGGGTACGTGGCCCTCGCTGTACACTAAAGTCCGTAGTCAGATCAAGCGGAGGAGACTTTCATCCTTATGCGGACCAGATACCTCATCTTGACCTGCTCGACGCTATAAAGAACGAACTCGTCGTAGAGCAGCGATGCATTTGCGATCTCGGCATAGTCCGCTCGAATGCCGTCAAGTTTCGGCATGTTTATTCCTCTAAGTGTCTCATGTACGCAGCTGGCATCTTTCCAAGCTGCCGTTCGATAGTGTCCAACGCCTCTCACCGATTGGTATATTCCCCAACCTGACGGATTAGGGGCGTAATTACCGGCCGTATAGCGGTCCAATGATGGTTTCCCAAGCTTGACTTCGCAGAGAAGCAATAGGCCGCTGTCTTGGCTCAAGCTTGTGCGGCAGTATTGTGCCGACTTTGTTGACCTATCTGTGAAGTATATCCCGTTTCCGAACATGGATCCATTCCTTGGTACGTCTTTGGGAGCGATACGTAGGCCTTGGGAGAGGATACTCTTATAGTTTGTGCTGCGTGAGCCATGCCAGAGGAGCCGTCGATCGCTCCGGATAGGAAATCGAAACTCCGTTGCTGACCCCTGCCGTGCGTCGTCTTTGCGCTCAATACGGAATATATCTTCGACCGCATATCCCATTGTGTGGCTTCCGGCTCTTGAACGCTCAAAGTAGCGCAAAATCTCTTGAAACTCACCGGTATTCCTCTCAAGTGCCGTGATCTCCGCCAAATTTAATTGGCAGAAAGCCTCCCTAATTTTCTCCTGTTCAGCTAACACGGCTTTCTCGACAATCTTTATATCTAGGCCAGCTTTCAGGTGCGTCGGTGACAGTCTACCGAGTGGAAAGCTTGCAGCGTCATAATCGAAGGTAGAGGCTATAATTCCATCCACTTTTTCTCTGCACATCAAGGTGAGAAGGTTTTGAACTGATGCTGCCATCTCTTCAGGTGGAAGGACGTACCTACCGCCTGATGTCTTGCTCTCTTGGCTCTGACTGCTTGATTTAACATCTTTGCCTTTCCGGTTTTTCTTGCCTAGTTTGAGTTTCTTTCGAACATTGTTCTTCTCCTCCATCTCTAGAACAGGCTCATAGGACCGATCGATGAATGCAAATTTTCCAATGTTGTGTACACCATTTCGATCGCTCCAAGGTCTGCCAGTATAGTCCTCGAACAAGGACTCGAAAAAGTGCACCGCCTCTTCTAGCTTTTTAAATACTGTTGCATTGACAGAACCTTTGCCACAAATCCTGCCGGTTCGAGCCCAGACTCTGTATGGGGTCCGATCATTCTTTGAAGAAGTTGAAGCATGTGGGGGATCAAAGCCCTGGAGCAATTGTATGCGACAAAACTTGTTGGTGTTGCATCTTACGTCTGCCATGCAAAGAGTCGCATCATAGACCACTTCGTCGTTCTTGATGTATACTTGGGACCCACTTATTGCATGTTCCTCGACCTTCTCATCCAGAGGAATCGTTCTCGCGCTTCCTTCCTTCGTAGGAATTTGTTGGTAGGAGAAAGGTGACGCATTCTCTATGGTGGAGCTTTGCAAAGGGCGCTTTGAGCTTGATCCATTCTTCTCTTCCTCTTCGCTATCTTCTTGGATTTGTCGCTTGCGTCTCATAGCGAATTTGTGGTCCAAATTGGCGGCGAGAAGGACCTATGTCTTGCATGCGGTGGTCTGCGTAGGTGGACTGCAGGATATGCTAAAGAAATAACACGAAGCGCCATTGGGAGTAGATATAGCTCTGCAAGATTCATCTGCGGCTGAAAGGTAGCTTGCTCGACTCATTCGTGAAAAGCACTGCTTAACACCAAGTAATCTCACCTGGTGTTGGCACTCTGGCGTCTCCCAAATCACGTGACATCCTCTTGGTGCCTCTCGCGTTGGTCACTCACGGTGTTTTCTCATATTCCTCGTCCAACTTCGTGTCGAAAATGCTTTTATCTGTGCTCGTGCAAATGTTTCTACAATAAAGGTATGCCGCGAAATCCCAAAGACTTTGTTATTATGTTAGAATTGACCGAAACACGTCTGACTCTGAGGCTGCCATTTTGCTAAACAGCTTTCCAAGTCACTGCAGGAAAAAGAGCACCTTTCTCCGACCCATCACAACATTGGTTTGACACGCTCAAGCTGTCAAGCAAAGAAATACCAACCCACAACTTGCTCAAAATTTCGATTTATCCAAGCCTCAGACGAACTGAAACGCAGTACCGGGTTGAATCAGATTTCCATAGCCGAGTTCTTCCAGGACAGATTGTTCTCCGGTCTCCAACGCTGAGCAGACGCTTTGCAGAGTCCGACATCCGCCATTTCAGGAATTTCTCAGTATTAGTCGAATATATTGTTAGTCACACACGCAACTCGTGCCGGGCTGCCAGGATTGATACTGCTTATGAAGTTAGACCAAGATGGAACAAGTGGATGCCGTGCGATCCATGCTTCATTAGGCGTCGAAAGGTATTGGAACACCATTCTCCCTCAACGGATTTTGGCTAATGAAAGCTATGCAGTGCGATGATTCAGGGCCGCCATGCCGCGAATGTGCCATCCAAGGGATCTCCTGCACCTATGATCGCCCAGATACTAGAACAGACCTGTCGATGAGACGTGTTGAGATTCCTGCTCCCAGTGAAGGCAAAGAGGTCAATTTGCAACAAATCCAATGCGGACCATCTTTCCCTTGGAGTCTCGACTTTATCCCAGATCCGGATCAAATTCCAGAGCTCCTAGGCGTTCATAAGAGATGGGCAGGCAATACTGGGTAGGTCCCCGGTGACCGTATCGGGAACCTTCTGAGAGGTCTGAACGGGTCTCAAGGTAAGCTTCTAGAGCCTCAACGGCTTTCATGCCGCCAACTTACAGTTTGGATGAAATTACAGAGCAGGCAGCAAATGAGTTCCCGCCCGAGCTCCATGGCCCAATCCCGGTGGGTATACCAGCCATCCCAAGCGAAACCGACCATCTTAATCTCAGCGAATACCAACGAGATAGTCTTGAGGCGATCCGGCGATTGAGAGATGAGAGACTGGTTGATAAGACGCAGGCTGCTAAAAAGACTGCTCGCCGCTTCCCGGGAAAGGTCGCTAATAGCTCTGGCGATCCTGCTCTTAGCGTCCCAAAAAAGACCACTGATGAACCTGCCCGTAAGATTGCAAACATCAATCAGACACTCGTTCTGCCGACCATCAGACAAGCAGCTGAAGCAGACTTAGAAGAAGAGCAGAAACCTAGCGTGAGGAAGAAGGCTGGGAAGCTTCTACTGCATAAGGAGAGCCCAGGCAGTGCTAATCCCAACACCAGGGAGAAAGCTCGATCTATGATTGGCAGAAGGTGTGAGCTTACTGATGAAAAGCCAGATGCCGAAGGCTATTACGATACTATAGTTGTGGATACCTGGTCCGTCAAAAGCGGAAGGGCGCTGGGATAGGGAGCTTAGAACCGGAGAATCGGGGACGAACGATAGCATGGGCAGGCGGCACTAGGCACGAAGTATCGAATCCGGCTGATCCCTATAGCCGAAGTATTTGAGAATACGTTTGGCATTGCTTTCGCATTTTTCTCCCCGAGGGTGCTGCGGAAGAATCCCCTACTCTGTTGAAAAGTGGCGGGGTTTTTTTTAAGCCCGCGCTTCCACTTAAAGTCATGTGGCTTTCGCATTAAGGTCTGGGGGTTTGTGAACGCTAGAGTTTGCCTGTAATATCATGGAACCTTAGACGAGACTACTCGCTCAAAATAATCTCTCTTTTCGATAGAGTAGGAGATATCATCAAATATGGCTGAGGCTTAGGGCAGAGATCCAGGCTTGGCAATTTAAAGGGGTAGTCTAGCCTAATAGGCTACGCTACGTGGCTACCTCGTGGTAAAAAGTTTGCCAAGCTAACCATATTTGATCATGGCATTAGGTGCTTGGACAAACGTATTGACATAAGGAGCATTACCGTATTGGATTGTTGGTTATTTTAACTCGAACTATGTAATCGTTGATGCACGGGAAATGGAACCCATTTATCGTTTATCGCAGAAAAAAGGCGAAAGTCGCGCGAAACGTGACGGCCAAGCAAAGAAACTGGTACCGGATTCAGAGTGCGACCCTCTAGGGAAGAGTCGTTCATGTTCAGGTTTTCGTATTTGTAAATGAGCTACTGTACATTTCGATTCATCGTACTAGCTCAGCCTCAAAGTAGTTTGCGATTTTCGGCAGGAAAAGAAGCTCTTAGGCTGAACCCATAAGCGGAGATACACTCCTGCTCACAAGGGTGAAACTTATGTCACAGTCAACTCGGAATTCTCGTCAACCCAATCTGTAAATTCAAACTCGGAACTCTCATCGACCAAATCTGTGAAACGAACGGGAAGTAGCGTGAGTTTGGTGGTGTCTAGTTCGCAACCGACGGCAGAATAATTGATCCAATTGCCGCTTAATCAGGTTAGCTAGCCCTCATTCTCGACATTCTATACTGACTCTTGATGTATTTGCGCTGCCATGTCCCCTTTTTCTCGTCAGGCTGTTTCATCCCTGTAATTGTGTTGGCTGCTAACATGTTGTCCGTCAAAATGGAGGCGTATTTCTTATCTGATTGATAAGATTTTGTGGGCTCAAACTTTGGTAGTGGAAGAAGGGCTGATTCACGAAACCGACGACCTCGTCCCCAAAGGGTTTTGATTGTCGGGCGAAGGTCAAAGGAGCCTTCCTGTCCAACTGCGGGTATCATACGTTGACAGAGATCTTCGAATCGGATTTGACTGTCTTGATTCAGGTATTGTGTAATGCGGAAGGCCTCGATTTCATTTGAGATCTGGATTGGCAAAATATTTGGATCAACATAACGCAGCGCTTTGCCCTCGAATGCGTCCACTACAACACGATATTTGTCCAGAAATGTCATCTCAAATGGAATGCCAGCTCTTTCGGAGGTATTTTTGATTTTTCTTACTTTGACTATCCACAACTGCTCAGGTGAGTGGGTCCTCTTATCTTGCACGAGCTCGAACATGGAAGCTGACCAGTGCTCCCTCCTGCGTCCCCACAATTTTTGGGCCGGAACAAACGATGTCCCATCATTCGCGATCGTTTCGCTCGCATTCGGATGGAAGTCTGTATGTCGTTAGAAACGGCCACATGGAAGGTAGACATCGTTTACCGTACTGAGAGGGAACAAATACACATGGATAAGTCTCATTAATCGAATGCCAGTAGTCATCGATGAATATAGCGGCATCTATGGAGGATTAGTGTTGTAAATATTCATGCAAGTTTCACACTGACAATAGCGCCAGCAGTTCCAATGGCAACGTAGACCTCTCTTGCACTCATAGGTCGGATCATGTTCTTCCTTGGGGCATCGAGTTTTCTGAAGGGTCATGAGCCCAAGAGCTTCATTATTTATAAGCTGTATCTGAGTGCCGTCTTCGCTGGGAGGGATGAGATCTGCCGAAATGCTCGGAACCTGGTCGAGAGAGGCACGTATGACCGCGTCTGGTTTGAGATCTGAAGTCGCAGCTGGCAGGCGGCCCTTCCCTTTTCGAGCGCTGCCCATGATTGGTATTCAATACCGCGAGGGATCAAGAAGTCGAATTGGGTTTTCAAGCCAAGATGATACCTCTGAGGATGAGGCTAATGCTGTTCGAGGCTTAAAGAGATAGACAGCTAGAATATTCTTCACTTTCATGTGGCCTCCGGGTAGCTTCGTATCCGATAGGCCGGGACTCGAGAGTGAATATTAATGGTGTGTCTAAAAGTGGACCCCTCTGTGCCAGAAGCGCTTGACCACTGAAGTGACAACCCCCAGACCCACCCTCATCACCACTGCAACAAGTGGACGTGAATACACAGCTTTGATCTTGATAAAGCTCCAGGAGAAAGCTTCAATCGTTCGCTCTTTCAACATCTGCGCCTGGCTTGGTGCCATTTCTTGATCACACCTTTGGCGTACATCCTCTCTGGCCGATTACACAAACAAGTTTATCTTTGAAGGCTTGGAAACCGCGTTTCGACACATAGTCAGTACCTGTGAGAGATCCAAACATACGAGAGGCGTGTCCAGGCAGCTGAATTCCGAACCTTCTAGGAGAATAGGTCAAGTGGTACGATCTTGCTGCATTGGCCGAGCCTGGTTTCATCTCTGTTAATTGTGCTAACTGCCGGGCAAACCAAGACTCAAGAGTACAGAAGGCACCGGAAGAACCCCCTTTTAGCAAAATTTTGAGAAGGTTCAGCCTACGTACAACAGCCTTAGACGATCCTGCCTCCTTTGTCTTCGTACTGCCGACAGCTCTCGACATCTTCTTTGTTTGACTGCTAGATCCAGCGCGTCGGTGATTCAGCCCTTTCGAGTTACTGAAAAGACGCTTCGACAATGGCGGCTGTACCTGAGTCCAAGTCTGTCAAAGACAAATCCACATCGGATGATCACCCGGTTTCCTCTCGGTACGCCAATAATATCTAGGCTGAAAAGTTAGCACTGATTAAATTGCCAGATATCCCCTTCGCCCGCGATCCGATCGTGGCAGACCACCCTCTCTCTCAAGCCCTTCAAGTATTGCTCTCCACACCTCTTCAGCCGTCGATAAACAAACAGACAACAGCTGCTACAACGTGACTGCTGCATGAGATCATGGAGTGGCAGACGTGGAGGGATACTATGACACCATAATCGTCGATACCACAGCTCGTCATCCCATCTTGCCTCAGGGTCCAAGTGGCGGCATCGGCAGAAAGCTTAAGCTTGATCATGAAGAGCCAGATGCCGAAGGCTATTACGACACTATAATTGTGGATACAACAAGACGTGTTCCCATGTTGTCATACGGCTTGAGTGCTGCTAATGGGAAGAAGCGAAAGCTGATCAGCGAACCGTATGATGGAGACGAAGGAGATACAATCCATCTGAGTCTGGGTCCTGTGCCGAAAGAACGGGAAGGAGCTCAACAGCAGCCCAAGGCCCCATATCAGCAGACAAAGAAGCGCCAGGAGCGTACACTGCGTCGTGGACAGTAAAAGAAGGTGGTCAAGCACTCCGACTCGAACAAAGCTCTCACAGAATCTCACCTCAAGCCGAAACCAGCAAAAGACGCAGGGAAAGAAAACAGCCAGGTTGTGAAAACCTTAAAACGGGAGTCTGGGTCCCCAGCTGACCAGGCCAATCTGCTTACTGAGCTTGCAAAAGACATCCCTCACGCCGGAGTGTCTTCATTGAGGAAAGCTACTCGGGTGTCGCCACTTGTGATCAAACATTCAATGAACATCAGATCTTCCGCCGACGATCCTTCCACAGAGTTTGTAATTTCTTCCAAAGGTTAACATGGGAGGAGACTTCGCCTGGGCATTGGTGACGAGAGCAACACTACCCACAACGGAAAGCTTGAGCAAAACGACGGTAAGTCACACTTTAAAGACCCAGTGCCTGATATTTACATGCTGATTGCTTCGAAGGAGATGCAGCTGTAAAGCTAGAAGCTCATGATGAGCTAAGCTGACGAATGACCTAGCTCTATACAGTCCTATTTCCGGTTTGCATATGAACGGACGGTGGAGAAAGGTACATGGTTTCACGACAATGCCTTCGTCGGTCATAGGAATATGGTTGACTGAAGGTGCCAGGGCGCTGGAAGACTGGGATACAGAAAAACGATTCCAAATCATAGACTTTTTGGGCACATTCGGATGAAGGAAGGAGTCTAGGCTCCTGCATACATAATCACGCATCAGAATGCGTCCCAAGGTGTTTCTGGTGCCGTTGTGGCATATCTCGGAGGTAGATTCAGGGTATGGCTGCATGGAAGATGTCGAAGGATTGTGGTACTAATGAAGCTTGGGATTTCATTCTCAGATTGGACTCCCGAGCCCCGAGGCTCTGTTTCTATAGTCACACCGCAATAGACCAAAATTATAATTATCACGATCTTGTATCGGATCGAAAGTGCCTCGAGGAGTTCTGTGAGGAGCTCGAACAAGCGCTAGGTATGATATCGTCCCTGCTGAAATAACATATTTTGCAACGCGCTTGCTAGGGTTGATCTTCGTTCTTTGGCTTGATAGCAAATCTCAACAGTCCCCGCCTGAAGGGACTTATAGGCTGCAAAAGCATTGTAGTTGTTCAGTGTAGCTTTGGTTAACCTGTTGGGACAGGGCAAACGCTGGTACAATTTTGAAAGCCAAGCTTGCTTGTAAAAGCGGAATATGTTCCTCTTGATGGGTTCTCTGATTTTCCAACACGGTGCTCTGGTAGTCTCTTCATTCCTCGGTAAGAAGCAGCCGTACTAGATTGCCTAGAAGCTCGTACAACATTTTAAGAGTAATTCGTGATGCCCTCTACCCTGTTTCTGCTCTGCCATAGTGGGAAAATTTGAATCTTCTGGACGTAGCTTGCGTGACTAGCGTTCTAGGAGTTGAGAAGCTGGCTTAGGAAGTAGGTTTGGAGGGCAGATGGGGCTCGTGCAAATCATTGTAGTCGCGGTAGATGTAGGTGACAGTCGTCAAAGGGCAGTGGCTTTCCTTAGTGGTCTTAATAATAAACAAACCGGGGCAACAAAAGTCAGAAAGTCATCTTTAGCCAGACGTCAGCGCCACCAAGCGAACCGTTCGTGGGAAGAGTTTAAGACCTGTGGAAGTGCGGCCTGTGTTGGGTATCTGCGTGCTTGACTTTCCCGTACCTCTCCTCCAAACACATCCAGTCAGGTGACGGGCGGTTCACCCCGGCTCGGAATGTCATCGAACCGCCTAGCTGCGGATTTAAGATACAATGAAATAGCGCTGGGGTTATCAGATTCATCACCGCCATTTTCCTAAGCAATACCACCAAATCTTCGAACCTGCATCAAGGAAACGGTTTCGACCCAATAGCATCTTTGTGCCAAGCTTGCACTTTCAAAGCTCATAACCAACTCAATCTCTCCCAGAACATCTCCTCTTTGAGAAGCAGAAAGTCCATCGTGAGCATGTAAATCTTGTTTCGTATTGCCGCTGACACTGGGGTAGACGATGTCCATTTTCCAAGAAGAGCCAACCTACTCAATCCACCAAGTTCCATCCATTCCAAAATACGATGTTGCCGTTGTAAATGGCGTCTGGCCCCACGAGACCGAACAACCTGGCTTTGGCATGATGGTTTTCCATCGGGAACGCTATTGTACGTTCAGAACCACAAAGAAAAAGATCAAGACTGATGTTTGTTGCCTACAGATGCGGCAGTCGAGGTCACAAATTGGTGGCGTGCGCTGGAAGCCAACTTTCCAGGCAGCTTCGAGTCCTCCAACTACGGTAAGCATGAGGTGTGCTGTAAAGAACGAATCTTGACACTTCTTAGTTAATGAACCTCAGAAAGACGAAGACCATGGTCCTTTCGACGACACGTCATTCGTGCAAAGCCACCGCTCATATGGTCCGACTCGTGGTACCTATGCACCAATCTGTTACCAGTTGGTACCGACTAAGCATGACTACTATCGACGTGTCGATGAGCCAGTGAATCTGCTGGTCGTGGCTTTTGATAATGAACCACGACTCGTGGTTGATGTTTGGAAGCACCAGCCCCTCCGATATTTCAGCTTGGATGAAATGCCAGTTAAAATCTCCCGAAAAATCGAGGGCTATCGTGTTGCACAGATCATGCGTCAGGATAGCAGGATTACGAAATGGGATCTTGTGCAGCGGATGTTTCCAGAGTACAAAGAGGGACGAAATGATTCATGGACTCGAATGCCTGTGGACTTGAAGAGACTTGAGCACGCCATAACTCAGCGTTACCAGCGCTTTCAAGAGCAGGAACGTCTTCTGACCTGGCCGGTGAAGGAAAAAAATCTGTCAACTGTGGATCAGATGCTCCTCCTTGAGCTGCATAGAATCGATCCTCAGGGTTTTGCTCAGAACACTACTGTGGCGCTCAAGAGGCTCCAAAGCGACGAAGTAGGCTGGTTGCGTAAGAGGCACGATGAACTATTTTCCGATAAGACAAGCAAAGCTGGGGGCAAGTGTAAGTCTAATTGTGACTTCCCCAATGACCGAGCACTCTCTAATATTTTGCAGTGTCCTGTCGGGATCTTCTGGCCAGAGTCGACCCGAATGCTCAAGCTGGCGTTGACGGCCATGGTGGCAAACCTAAAGAAACTACACCCTTTTTCTTCTGAAGTGGCAAACGGTGAAGATGGAAGACACGCTGGTGGATTGACAGCTTGGCCGGAGAGACTGTGAAGAGAACACATTTAATGTTGCCTCTAAAATACACCAATCTTTTCAATCTCTGATCCAAGAGCGGCGCTATCGCAGGCAGTAGATCATGGTTATATTTTTCTTTTTACTCGGATCAGACATCGTAGTTCTGTTTCTTGGAAGGTGCTCTGGACTTCAGAGCCAACCAGAGGAGCTTTCGAGCAGTTTTTTTCTCCCGTCCAGGTCATGGAGGTTGGCGGATCGTTCATGTTGACTGCAGACGGCACCGCCAAATATTTTGGAATTCGGCATGACAGCACACGGTGAGAGGCAGGATCGTCCATCTCAATAGTTCTCGTCCAAATTGCTCAGACATGCTACAAGCAATTGACCCAATTCGACAAAATGCAGGTATTTCCTGCCTTACTATTGTTGTACTGGCCAGAAACCAAGGAGGCCAAGATGCTGCTCAAATTATGGGCACGTATTGCCCGAAGTAGGCCATAGGCGACACGGATGCCTAGGACAGCGGTGTGTATATGGTTGCTAGGCTTCGCAGGGCGCTATGCCTCCAAGCCTGATGCCCGAGCTGTTAGGTAGGGCATGCCTGTGTTCTGCCCGATAAGCCCCGCTGGAGCTCGCCGATGGTTGATGCACGGGGCCTAGGCTGCCTAATAAACAGGCATGTGGTTGACACTTATCTCCCACCTCAACCTTTCTTGAACTCGTCCACTGGGTCGTCAAATCCTCAATTAAGGAGAGAGTCGATATCAAGCCAGCCCATCATTTTGGATCGCTGTTCAAGATTTCGAGAACTTCACCTGGGTTCGTCGGTATTCATGGAGCCCATTTCACCGTACTGATGAAAAGCAGGATGAGGCTTGAGCCCGCATACCATAATCCGACCCACAACAGTACTCACAAACTCGCTTCGATAGAAGTGACTCAAGGTGAAGAAGCTCATCATCGTAAGGCAAGTTTCAACGTCTCACCTCGCTTTCCTTCACTGGATTTGAAGTTTTGAGAGAGGTCGGCCATTGGGTTCTTTGGAGACATGCTGTTGATCAAAGGCCCATCTCGATGGCACGCTTGATCAAAATTTGAGTCCACTGCTGATCTTATTTTCTGCGCAGGTACCTTTGCCTCTTTGCTAGTCACGCTATCTCGTAGTCCTCTCACAAGCTTTGGGCTCTGAAATCGAAAAGAAAACGCCAGAAATAAGCTACGAGACTGAAGAGTGAGAGTTGTGCAGCCAAAAGATTATCAAGAACAATCTTTCTGATCGATCGATCGGGGCTTGACAACTTTGAATGAGCTTGCTGAGCTTGTTTTTCAAACAGAAAGAGACTGCTTCCGTGTACGTGGAGAACGATGGGTGACATTTGTATCCACTGCTGACCTCAATCATTTGGTACCACAAGGCATCCAAGATGGCACGTAGCAACGATAGCAGGTCCGCCGTCCTCAGAGTTGACCGGCTCTTGAGTACAAACGAGTCAGACATCGATCAGCAAACAGCCTCTGAACAACATCAGCGGCCCCAAATCCTCCAGCGCCACCGTCACGAGAGTCCAATGCTCCCTCAGCTAGACCAAAACGCTTCTGTGACTAGCTTGAATCCTTTTGAAAGTCACCGTCTAAACGCCTCGACTCATACGGAGAGGATTCAACGCAATTTAACGGCGGATGCAAACGGCGCAACTACCGAACAACAAACTTCCCTAAGCAATGACGGTGATGTTCTATCTCAGCAACTTTCATCAGCAGTAGCCATTGAAAATTCCAATCTATACGCCGAAGAAGACGCCAACAATCCATTTGAAAGAGACTGGCACTCTGCTGGATCTGGCAGTGTGACGAGCGCGTCTGGCGCTCGCAACAATACTGGCACGGGCTCTCGGCGACCGGAAGATAGCTCACGAGGGATGTTGCCTCGCACACGATACAATCAATTTCCTGAAGGAGTCAGCTATGTCCAGCCGCCTGTTGGAGGCCTGTACGGAGGCTCTCCTGGTTACGGTAGTATCCAGCAGCTTAGCAGCACCAGCAGATTGTCTCCTTCGATGTCGAGCGTCCCAGCTCCTTTCAGAAGGAGTCTTTTCAATGCTTCTGCACTTTCTGGGTATGACAGGAACGGTCTCTTCCGTGCGCCAGCCGCCTCAATCTACGCCCGCCTGACGGGGCTGCTCAATCGTTCGAGATCTAGTGTCTAGGTTGATCGCAATGAAAATGAACATAGTCACGGCGAAGATGGAGGAGACAGCGAGACCCTGGTTGGAGTAGACAGCGAGACCTTGGCTGGGGAGGAAGAGGAATCTGATTTTGATGCAGAAACGAGTCCTTTAACTCCACGGCGTCGTCGTCCTGTTGGACCAAGACCACCCACATCAGTCACTCGAAGCGCAAATGCTCGCCTTGAGAATGTTAATCGCCGTGTCGACCGCTTGCCTCCACAGCCTATCCTCTCGAGTCCGACTGCCACACCAACAAGGAAAAGGATATACAGTGGTGCTTTCAATTACGGCAGAGGCGAACGCGATCGCGATCGTTCGCGCAGCCCTCTCAGAGAGCTGGCGGCCCATCGCCGAGCACGTTTATCAGAGTTTAGCGAGCGGCAGATTTCTCCTGTTGCCTTACGCTCGAATAGGCGACGTCACGGCCTCTTTCCAAGAACAGGACGTACTGGCATTCACATTGACGGTTCGATCGAAGACGGGGGCAAGATGATTACCTCAACGGACCAATGCGATGCCAACGATGAGAACGAGCCACCTCGTCATCCTCAAGAAGATTCAGAAGACGAAGAACCTGAAGAGTTTGGCGGACGTGGTCAAGAATATCCAGATGATGGCATACATTTTTCGTATCTCCCCAGTGGCGACTACCAGTTTTGAAGAGCTCGAAGGGAAAAGTAGGTGCTCCATAGCACCGTGCATATGGTGGTGACAGCAAAGCTTTCAACAATTGGCAGATAGAAAGCGCAGATACCCAAATCACCAAAAGTTCGTCGTATGAAGAGAAAATTTCTATATAGGACTCTACGCAGTGGAGGCATAGCGAAAGGCCTTCATGATGGAACCTGGCGTTCGGGTATGCCTAGCAGATACCGTGCAAGTAGCCTTGTCAGGGCCTCAAAAGTGCTTTGATTTATGCATTCCAGATGTTAAGCGGATGATTGCTAGGAACTATTCAATAACAAGCCGATGAGGACATCCAAAGGCACATCCCACAGTAGGATGGAGTTTGTACTTCACCAAGATAGATGATCTATAGTTAGCGCAACCGAACCCGTGCTCTGTGCAAAAGAATGCTCTCTCCGATAGCAAACCCATGGACTGTGGCAAGAGTGTGGCAATTTGCTCTTCGACGCCTGCTGATATCTTGTAACTTCAACCTTTCGTACGCCGGGTCAAGACCGGATATTCACTTTGTGGCCTGAAGCAGTAAAGATCCCCGACGATGAAAATGTTCACTGACAGAGCTTGCACCAAAGTCCTCGGATATCTCGTTCCGGGTTGTCCTCGTGGGTGGTAGCCTGCACGATACCGGAATTCATTCACTTCCATCCGGCGGAAGCTATGTTTGGGTTTGGCGTGTGCAACAGCGGTGGGGGCCGGCACTGGTCGCGTGGTTATCTTTCTATTGGCATTGAGCTGCCTACTGCACACCGACTTTTTGCAAGATGGTGGTGCCTGATAGACGAGTCTCAACAAGTCTCGGGTCTATAAAGTCATCACTGCTTGTCCTTGAAATCCCAGATACTTCATCTCCTAAGTACTGGATCCCCTCCCTTCAAGGTCTTAGATCCTTTATTGAAATTCAGATCTAACAGAGAGATCCTGGATTGATTGTACGCCTCCAAGCGTGGTCGACACTCGGCGGCTAGTACATTGAATGCTGACAATGTTATAGGTTCTCCTTGCCCTTAGGGAACAAGGTCTTTGCCGAAAAAATCCTCAAGATTTTGAGACTTGGTGTTGCCGTGTCGAGACTCAAACGACAATCAACCAGATCTGGCATCACACTCGTGGGCTCGATATGTTCCCTCAAATTCGAAGCCAAGGACATCCTCAGAACAGGCGCAGCATCGTTTCAGCAGCTAGAGTCCCTACAACGGAACCGCAAAGAATGACAGCTGTTAATGGGATGCTTCGTTCCGCTAGAGAGCATAGAGCAACAAGTTGTCTTCCGCCACAGGACGGCGCCCATTCTCACTTAGGCTAGGATGTCATAGATCTGACTGGTGATGGCGTGGACTTTGGCCCTCTTGCCGGACATGGGTCTTTGCACTGGGGCAATATTCAATCTAACGAGGTAGTCCCTCGCGACAACCTGAGCCTTGATTCTTCTTTCCAGGCCCACTCTGAGTCTTCTTATCAAGCCAGTGGTAACTTTATACCACAGTCCCAGGTCAATTCTTCTGCTCAGCCGACGTCTGCATCGAGCGACCATCTACCCTTACTAAAAGACATCATGCCTCCTGAAACGCCGGCACAGTCGTCAAACAAACGGAAGCGAGAGAGCAATGATCAAGAGAGTGGACGCAACCTTCGATCTAGTCATGCGCAGGCGTTCTCATATCCGCCAGCCTATGTCGATCCTCTTCGTTGGCTTCAATTCGATTCTTTTTGTCCTGTAGAAACCGAAGCGTATCTTTGGAACCAAGCGAGTTACCTACTACGAGCTCAAGGTAAGACTCTTCTTCGTTCTGTCGATGTCTTGTCACAGGCTAATGACAGTGTATCTCTTGAAGTCCATCCAGGTCAAGGACATCACAATTCTGGACGTGCCCTTCAACCAAGACAACGAAGACCTGCTCTGGAGGAGCAGCTCTCATCCAGATGCCAATGGCAGGGCTCAAGTAGCCCTTGACGACTCACTTCCATATGGTATGAGACTACTTGCCGGTACCAATCTCTTCCCTTTCCAGATATCCAACAATTCATCCAGTCACACTCCTCTGGCGGCTCCATTAGAAAGGCAAGATTCTGGACCAGACTTCAATTTTCAGATGGCCAACGAAACTTTGGGTCATCAAGGCGAACATGATACTCAGCAAAAAAATTATTTGTCTACCGATACTGGGTACAGCCAGTCAACACCAGAATCGAGATACCATTCAGAAGCTCCGAGCGTTCAGGATGGTGGGGAGGAATTAGATCTCGATGTTTTAGACGCGATTATTGCTGCTGAAAGAATTGATGATCAGCAAGATGCCTCCCACAGCAGCGACAAGGCTTTCTCAACTCAAGACGATTCAGCCTCTTCTAACAAGCGCGGATTGTTTGGTTCCAATGGCACTGGCACAGCTGCTTCCCAACAATGCAGCCCTTTCAATTTTTCTAGTGACACGCAGTCTGAGAGCAGATATGTCACTGATTTCAACGGGGACGGCCAACTCGGAACTACTTTGCGTGTTCCAAGCCCTGGCAGCCACCACAAGAGCCACAAGCAAAATCCTGGAAAAATGCCGCGGTCTCGAAAGGCTGAAAGGACGAGCAAGGGTGCCGCTATCATGAGGTCCAGGTTTCCTAATAGTCTCCCAGAAGCTGTTAATCATTCTCAACCAGAGCCTCGTCGTCCACAAGCACAAAGGCAAGAAGCTCGTTTTCAGGCTCCCGATGCTCCATCTCCGCCTCCCAGTGCTCCATCTCCAGTCGAGGAACATGGCTTCAGCGTATTTGCGTCGAGGAAAAACCGATATACAGATCAGTCTGCTTATTTTGACGCAAAATTCAAGCGGAGAGGAGCTAGGATGCAGAAGAGGCTAAGAGGCTCGGACTCCGATGAAGATACGGCTCGTGTTCAGAAGCGGTGCGACAAGGTAGTACCATCAAATGTGAATGACAATGACGAATCAGCGCCAATATTTCAAGGACCTACGACGACACCAAGAGGCAGTAGTGAGGCCTGGAACGGCGGTCTGGAACAGCATAACCCAACAGAACAAGAATTTCTGGCAACACAGACACAGTTTACTCCAAATGCCGTCCTTAACGTGAGCAATGATCCGGACGATGAGGTGAATAATCAACAGGGTCCGTCTCGACAAGACCTGGGAGTGGGAGACATCGTGCCTGGTGTTGGAAATCACGCAGCTACGGTACCCTCAGCACGTAATGAAGACGGCGATGACATTTCGAGGGACGTTTTCACTTAGGCAGAACCCGTCGCTCAGGCAGAGCATTTGAATGTCTTCCCCTCCGAGTTCGACCCCGGCTCTCCTCCAGCAACACAAGCTATGGACGACATGAGCTGGACCAATTTCCTCAACGGAGACCTACAGCTGCCCGAATTTGACCAAGCCTTTGGCTTCTTCGACAGTACTTAGGTGGGCTTGCCTTCGCAAGCTTCCGAAATGCTCAACGATAAATCTTCGATAGCTCTCACGGCCCAAACCTTGCGTATCTGGACTGGGCCGAGGGCGCAACTCGCCCGACAATGTTGAGCGATCGATGATTATCTCTTGCATTTTCAGTGTGGTTTTAGTTCATTCCATATAGCAGAGGCAGAGGATGGTGATAAGGGCCGGAATTACCCATTGACGAAACCACCACCCCTCTACTGATATCTCAGGCCCGCCTCGTTTATTTTGCTTGGTGGATGCTTTTCATAGTAATAGTCTCTAGCTCATTTCCATCAGATAGGAACTTGACAGAATCGCAGTCCCTCAATTGAGCGCATTCTGAAATGCGTATCCAGTCTTCGATGTGGATCTGTGCAAGCGTAGGACAGTAAATCAAGTCGACAAGCTACCTCAAGCATGGCCCTCTCCGTCTCAGCCTCCTAGGCTGTATTAGAGAGCCTTATCGTTATTAGATGTCGGGACGTGACATGAGGATTGATGTTCTTCCGGTACCGCGAGTTCTTGGCGTTAAAGTCACGTGACTTCTGGTTGTCCTTGGGGTCCCTCTTTGCGATGAGCGTTGTCCACCACGAACACAAGGACTTGTTCATCCACCTGAAGTTCTCTTCGGTTCTTGAAAAGGAGCAGGAGTAAGCATCCATCGATTCTGCATTGAATTTAAAGCTTCTGTTCGTCAATCCACATCGTGATGACAGCACCTCCGAAGAGCGTCCAGACTTAGACATTACGTCAAGCCTTTGGCAATCGTTTGGTCATGGTGCACCAGCAAAATTTCATCGTGAGAAGAAGCGACTCCATCGTCCTGATGATATTCGATGAAGACATAGCTGACATGGTCACAGAAGATACAAGGCCATCCATGGAGACTCCAAATACAACCTCCAAGGCGTCCCGTGTGCGTCGGCAGAGAACTTTAAAACGGCGGCAGGCGAGCAGAAACATCAATCATCAATCATAACAAGTGTGCTGGACGGGCCTTGTGGGGGGACGTTCACTGTGAGCTTCTCTCCTTGCGACCCAAGGGCATACGACTCGACTTATACTTGATATCTCAGATTCCGCAATAGACGTTTCGCGAATATTCGCGAGCCCTTCATGGAATTGGACCTGCGATCTTCAATTACACCCCATGGAGGAATATAAGTTGCAGAGAAAAGGATCCAGCAGTAATACCGTTGGCAGCGTTCCCACCGGGGGGGGCTTTACCTCTTTATTTGCAGCTCAGCAAAATTGTTGGCCAACCAAAGGCTGCACGGCTCTGATTCCACTGGAAGTCCTCATACCCAATGAAAGTCATTAGGGATCGGAGCCGAAGAGTTGTCGGATTCTTGACGTTCGTTCTCCCGGACAATACGAACGACACTCCCCATGTCGTTCTGAAAGTTATCGTCGACGTAGTGGAGGCCAAAGCCCTGGATCGTTTCGAACAACCTTGCACGTCCGTGAAGACATCAGAAAGGATTGAAGGTTTTCAGGTCTTGCAACTTAAGCGTCAACATGCGAGTATCGTACAACAAGATTTCTGCGAAGGATGGTGCGAGATTCTCAATTCAAAAAGCCTCCCGAGAGATGGTCTGAACGCACGATGCACGATATGAGCCGGCAATGTCCATAATTTCGCAATTTGCAGCTACTATCTCATTGGAGATATCATTCCGCGAACTCAACCACAGTACCTAAGTTCCACAGCCAGTTGGCGGAGGGATGTGAAACAATCCGACAGCATTGGTGGCCATTTTGTGGAGGAGACCAGAGGTCGAAACTCTCGAGACCGTACTCGATTGACCACTAGTCAGTGCGAAGATGCTAGCGAGCCGAACAGCAACCAAGATGGCACAGTCCTCAGTCTGAGGGCGCCCACCCACGATTGGAGAGTACAGAGACGTCAATATTGGCAGTCATCAGCGTCGGCCAGCAGGCAGATTACTTCGACGCAGAGGAGGAGAAAGTCTCAAGTTTGAGCAATGATGAGTTCCGAAATGTCGGCAAATAGCTCATGGCGGTTCTTGGATATGGCTTGACGGAGTCGGCATCGCGCGGTGCGGTCTAATGTGCTGTGTTGGGAATAGGGGGCGTTCATACATCGTCATTGCTTACGACTGTAATACGAGCTGCATTCAACTGACTTCATAGTCCCTAAGTATTCATGTCATAGGGATACTTTGTGATTAGACAATGATTGCAACAAAGCGGGCTCTTGGTGCATAAAAGGAGAGAGTGAGAACTCGGAAAACAAGGAATCCTGCCAAGGCTCTTCTCCCCGGGAATGTACTAGCGTTAATCCCTTGCTTGTTTAAAGATTTCTTCGTAAACCTAATCCTGGAGGTTCATTCTACAAAGGACTTCTCATATACGGCGCGGTTGTATGTCTCCGAATCCTTTCTCGCGAACTCGGCAACATCGTAGAGGAAACATTCTAGTCTGGCGAATAGTCGGAGCTCAGCGGAAAGGAGAGCACCCAAGCCAATATTTCTGTTCCATCTTAGCCCTTGCGATTTGTCTCGCTTACAAGGCTTCCCTCGAACCCCTCCGATGGTATCACGACGTGGGACGCATTCACAGATGGCTGCACTTTGTTGTCCACATCTTTGTGGCGGCAGGAGTGCGTAGTACTAGCACAGCATGGTAACTTTTCGCCTCGAATTTGGTCAAGTGGTGATGGGCAAGTCTTCAGACTATGAGCCTATACCCACGCTCCATGCCAGCGCAGCCATTTGAGATGATAATGGCATGTACAGCTTCCAGGGAAAAGGCGTGAAAGCGAGCTTCACGTGCACAAGCACCAAAATGGCTCTTTGAAATGCCTGTAGAATAGTTCGAAGAGTCCAGTATTTGTAATGTAATGCTCTCAGGTGATCGGAAAGCCTTTTTTAAATTCCTGGACCATCGTTGAGATCCGTGGGAAAGGCTGGTCGCCCTAGGGACTAAATCCGTACTTCTCCCCCAAACCTAATGCGGCAGAGGTTCTCGCGCCAAATGTGATAGTTCACCATCAGCTTTCGAAGACGCATCAAGCAACATCTTCTTAGTTTTCAAAGACGACAACAATCTCAAATTATCGTCGTCCGACTTTGTAGGTTCTTATTATCTGCGTTCCGCAGTCATTTTAGATCCTCGACTCGATACACATCTGCATCCATTGACTTGAGCACCGTTCCGGTGTACCGCAAGCAAGACAGAGCTTCTACTCCGTCCGACTCTTACTCAACCATGCAGAAATCTGATGCAGTGACCTTCAGCCGTCTAAATGAGGCCGGGAAGGTTTCCACGTTAAAGCTTAAACTCAATGGCTCGCGATGAATGCTGCTATACCCCGAGTCTGCGCGGAGCCGGCTTCGAGGTGTCAGTTCTGCAGCCGCATACCGGTCCGATTTACTCGCTCCTGACGAATTGCCCTCGGTCTCGAACACATCGACAGGCCTGACTTGTATCCCAGGTCTCAATGCCTATCAATCTCGGCGCTCTCGAGCCCACTGCTCCTCTTCACGGTCAAGGCACGCCGCTTCAGTGGCCGATAACCCAATAAAAAGGAGGATTTAGAATAGCCTTCATGGGAGACTCTGAAGATATACTATCCTATAACTCATGGCCACCACTTCAATAGGACTCGTCAAGACATTGCCCGTTGGTACTTGGCGTCTGATTCCAAAGTGGTCCACAGCTTAAGGCCCAGTCGCATCCGATGGCACTGAGGCTCGAAGAGACGGAAAGGATAGATGCGGGCATAGTTCTGCGATACGCTGATGTTTAAGACTAAGGTCCAGCGTTTATCCGCGAGCTGTTTCGAGTGATGTATCCAACAACCCAGATAAACGACACCTTCTACTTAAGGTGCCCGGATGGATCGAACCAGAGCTCCTCTATCTTGCGCCAGCTTGCCCAAGGGAACTATATAGAGCGAACCTAGAGCGCTTTCATGCAGATTTTGATGCTATCCACCCGAGTGATGCATCTCGGTCGAGCTCGACCACGGTTTCAGCCTCCATCCAGCCACAAATCGAGGCATTCTCCGCATTGAGCCCGATCGTACCTGGCTCTGGACCATTGCCTGACTAGCGATAAGCTTGCAATACGTCTCCGGTGCCGTTCTGGGGAATGGACATTACGGATTTGAGGTTTCCGCTGAAGAAGCATTAAGGAACGGGAAAAGCTGAGGATTTCGAGTCAAGCACTAAGAATACGCATGATTGACGATCTGCTTTCATGGATTGAAGAACGTCCCTGGGGGCTTTCAGTAGATGAAGATTCTTGCCAACACGTCGGCACTGGAATCAACAGATGTGAAGGCGGAAACGGCACGATATCCCAAAGCTTCTGGATTTCTTTGGGATACTTGAAAATTTCGTTCAAGAGCTTCAAGATTTCTGGTGAGAGTCTGCCGAGTTTAGCAGCGAAGAAAGGTGATATAAGCCCCTCGCCCGTGGACGAAACAGATTCGAGACGAGACCAAAGTAGGGTTTTCTCCATGGCCAAGCCGTTCATCCTCCAGGATTTGGCACGCTGCTCATAGACTTTGTTCACTGCCTCAAGGGGCAGTGGCATTTCGTGGTAGACTTCTTCCATCTTCTCATGCTTCTTATCGGTCTCATGCTTCATGTTCGGAAATACTCCCAAAAGCTACTACATACTCTGTTCTGGTCTTCATCATATCCAAAACTTCCTAGTTTTTCAAATGTCCCCTCGATCTCTTTGAAGCGTCTCAAGGTATGTTGTGCATGTTGTCAAGGTCGATCCACATCAATGAAAGTCCAGCGGTAGCAGTCAGAGCTCTGAGATGGGGCCAGGATTTTGCACCGCTAATTTGTCGCGATATTGTCCTTCATCTCCTTGCAATGTTGGACGTTCTGGCATTGCCCAGAAGAGAGTCAGGACCTTAAAGGGTTCAACACTGAGAAAGTGTTGCAGCTGAAGACCGTTACCTAATCAACAGCATGTCCTCGAACGAAGTACCTCCCCTAGCGCCGTATGTGAGACGTCATAGTCTAATTCTGGGTCTCATTCTACCAGGATTCCCTGTGGGTCTTTCGCTTGTTGATGATTTATTAATGGCGCCATATCTTCGGAAGCTTCAGTGCTTGCTTCGAGAGGGAGAAGAGGAGGTCTTGTAAAGGAGGCGACAGTGTGGCGCTACCCAGATCATGAAAGCGTTCTTCGTCCTTACGGCACTCGTAAGGAAGAATTCGCCATTAACGACTCTGGTTTTGACGTAGACGGAGGTGTGACAAGCTTGCCAGCTGCAGTCCTGGCCACTCAGCAGTTGAATACAGGTTCGAAGAAGAGAAGAGGACGATGCAAGTGAATGCGGCGATGGACATGTCGAGTGTCGCCTGAAGGTGGATGACCGTCTTAGTTGGAACTCTCGACAGAGCATGGAAGAGGCTGGACTGAGTCGAAGGTAATTGTGACAAGCCAAAGGCGGCTAGCAGTCACTTGAGTGGAACAAGCGGTCGGGATGAGAAAAGCTTGAAGGCAAGATCATTGACATCCTATCCTCCGAGATGCTGTGAGATCGTCGTTGATGACTTGCATGCAAGGTGAAAACATTGGTACATCAGGTCCCAGGGGTAGCCACGTCTTTCGTCTGTGCATGTGCTGCCATCAATAAGGAGTTGCTTTTTCGGGCTAGTTCTAGCTCCGACCGCAAAAGACGGCCCTCGCACTTCTTTTCGAAGCCATTCACACTACTATTGCTGTGCCAGAAAAACATACGAAGGCGTCAGCATCTACAGCGGGTTGCTGTTTCGGAGCCAACATACTTATTTGCTTAGTAGGTCTAAGATCTTTACCTCCTTACTCTTCCTCCCGAACCTCTCTCGTGACGGATACAAGCATTCACACTGCAGGAAGCCGTCGACTGTTTGCTCAGATCGTACCCGAGATACTCATCTATCCCTGTCCTCCAGTCTACAAAAGAAAGAAACAGACCTACCCTGCAGATTACAGCGGCTGGCTGCGTTTAGATGCTTAATATGGGACGCTTTCCTCCTGTTGCCACCAAACCACGTCGGGACCTTAGAGCAAACCCTCACTGTCAAGAAAACTATAACTGGCAGAGCTTACAAAGTCTGGACAGCATCAACATCCAAGAGCAGGGAGACAGATAGTATAGCGGGCGAAAGGTCAAATTCCTCGGATATACAACCAATACAGTCCCAGCCGCGACGCCGGGGTTGGCAATACCCATAGCACTCGTTTCCACAACTGTCATCCGGCTCAGGCTTCTCTACATGATAGATTCAACTATCTCTACGCAGCGCTTGAACAGTCAGTGAACTCTCGGATCAAGCGACGGAGGTCGTGATTGAGACGGCAGATAAGAGACGGTGGATCAGGGATATAGACCCACGATTCGGATCTGCGAGCTAGATAATACATATCGAGGGTTTCTAGGCGTCAGACAGAGGATTGGAGAGTGTTAGGACCTGGAAGAGAGAATTCTGATATGCTTACTGAATTTCAGGGCTGACGGAAACGAAGGTGCAAAGGTTCACTGCCTTAACAAGAACTTGCGGACATGGGCTCTATAGGATATTCCTTCCCTCGAGTTAGCGCAATTAGGGCCAAACAAAGCAATGAACGAAGGCGACTTCACTGTTCTAGAATTGCTTGTGAGAAGCATGCGAGAATTCTTGAACCGGGCAGAAGTAGTAACAATTACATATGATACCGTTTCGATTTTCATACCATTGTATAGTACATTGTAATTAGAGCGTGACATTCCATCATTGTTACAGGTCATCACTTGGAAACCGCTTCCACAATCGCTCCTCTCGCTCCCTCATCCAGCTCATCTAGCGTCTCCATTTCGCCGCCGCTCAACTCAAAATCGTACACCTCCGCATTCTTCACGATCCTCTCTGGGTTATCACTCTTCGGCAGTGGAACCCAATCCTTCTGTAGACAGTACCGTATCAGAATCTGCGCCGTAGTCTTCTTGTGAGCCTCCGCTATCTTCAACAACGTCGGGTCATAAGCCTTTTGATTCCGAACTAGCGGACAGTATGCTTCTACCACAATGCTATGCTCGTGGCAGTAGTTTACGATCTCCCGTTGCTGGCACCAAGGATGCAATTCGATCTGGTTTACCTGCGGCGGCCAGACTTTCGCATAGTCCTTCATCTCTTCGATCTGCGATATCCCAAAGTTGGACACGCCGATACTCTTCGCTCTATCTTCCTCCTGCAATTGCTCCAACGCCTGCCACATATCCTTCCTCGCACTCTTGTCCCCATGTGGGCTATGTATCAAAAAAAGATCCACATACCCCTCCTTCCCCGCCATCGTCTCAACACTGTGTGCACACTTTTTGTAATTCTCCGCCACACTCCCTGCGCTTGCGAGGATTTTGGTCGTAATGAAGATCTCCGGGCGCGGGAAGCCTGACTGGCGCACAGCCTCGCCGACTTGGGCTTCATTGCGGTAGAATTGCGCGGAGTCGAAGTGACGGTAGCCGGCGCGCAGGGCGTTGAGGCAGGATTGGACGCACTGGGTGGTGGAGGACTGGTAGACGCCGAAGCCGAGGCGGGGCATGAGGACGGAGGAGTTTGGGAGGGAGATTGTGGACGATAGGGTGAGTTTGGCAGCCATCTCAGATAGAGGCTGATGCTGCTGTTGGCTTTCTCGCTCCTTGTGCAGCTTTTCCTGAACCGAAGCTGGTTGGAGGTGGTCGGGGAGGCGCTTGTGGTATGGGTGGATGTGTCTACAAATCGTCAGTATCAAGGTCTCGCACTGGTGGACATCTCTCACTTTTGCATGGTTAGAGGGATTTAGGAGGCTTGAACGTCCTGACTTCCAGTTATGATATGTCGTTTTAAGGCCTCCCTTCCCCCGCCCCTCCGCTCGCCTCTCACGCGATTCCGTAGAAAAATTTCAGCACGGACCATGACGCCATGACATCTCCTCTTATCGATAAGAGACTTGCTTTGGCTGTCCACGCCGTCACTACCGTCTTGCCGTCTCGCCGTCATGGATTTTGCCTGGCACTGCCAGTTAAGGTTATTGGTCAAGAAGTGTCAAGCTCTTCAGATCATGACCGGATTCGGATTCTATCTTCAATCCAAGAAGCTATATTGATTAGTGGTAGGTCTATCGTTCGTACCGTGAGCCATTGGCAAAATAGCCTGGTCCTAGGTCGAACGTCTTTTTGTTCTTCAACAATCAATCTCGTATTCTGTTGTGCTTTCTATAGACATGTCAACTCCCACGGCCCTGCCAGATACTAATTATTTTGTCTGTACTCTTGGAGAAGCTGCTCACTTAAGGCATGAAGGCGGCAAGAGCTTTGAGACCATCGTTGACCTCCTGGACCAGCAAGCCACATTGATTCCAGATGCCCCTGCCATTGGATTTCCTGTGCTTGATGAAACTGGCCATGACACTCACACGTCTTGGGAAAAGCCCTTTCTAACCTTTTCCGAACTTAACGATTTATCTGCCACCTTACCATTACTGTCCAGGCTCCAACACCAAGTCCACGAGCCGCGCCCGTCGGCCGCCTTGCTCTGCAAGAGCGGACCAAATTTCGTTCGGGTCTGGCTGTCACTGATAAGATCTGGTGTACCGTTGCTCCTTCTTGCCCCTCAATGCAACACTGCTGCTATTAGGCATCTTTGTAAGGAGAATCATGTCGTGGCCCTCTACTACGACCAAGCGCATGCTGGTGTTGCTCGAGAATTTGCCGATATATCTGTGGAAATTCCCGCCCCATCCCGCGTCCTTGAAGGTCACCCCACTGCTGTCGTTAAACACTCTGATGTAGCTTACATACATCACTCTTCAGGAACATCTTCCGGTCTCCCAAAGTCATTGCGACTCACACATCACCAAGGCTTAGGGGTTTTGCCTCGTCTTGACGGGACGACGTGTGCAACCTTCTCAGCTACGCCGTTGTATCACGGGGGAGTTGCAGACTGCTTACGCGCCTGGAGTAGTGGGGCTCTGATATGGCTGTTCCCTGAGCAAGAAGACGCAGTAACCGGATCCAATGTACTACAGTGCCTGAATTTTGCAGAGCGATGTTCTCGAAGCTCCAACGACTCCGCGTCCGGATCAAATAGCTGCGTACATGGTGGAGCCGGTGACCCGGTCGGCAACGATCAGAATTCGATAGAATCGGATTCGACCTCTATACGGAGCTCATCCAACAGTTCTCCTACATCAACCAACCAACTCAGTTGCAATAAGTCCGAGATTCGTATCCCGCGCGTCACATACTTCTCTTCTGTCCCACAAGTGCTCCTAGCGCTAGCGGTGGAGGAAGGTGGTATGGATATACTACAGGCCATGGATCTTGTTGGTGTAGGCGGAGCGTCCATGCCTGCGGATCTCGGAAACAATCTGGTTCAGAGGGGCGTTAGACTGGTCTCGAGATTTGGCAGCACTGAATGCGGTTTCCTCCTAACCTCAAATCGAGATTACAACGCAGACACAGAATGGCAATATCTTCGCTTTCCCGAACTCAGCCGGGATCTAAAGCTAGAGCCTCAAGAGAGTGGGCTTTTCGAATTAGTAGTCGGGGCTGGATGGCCATGTCTTGTAAAGCGGAATCGGTTAGATGGGTCCTATGCCACTTCTGATCTGTTGGAGCAGCACCCACATCAGTCAAATTCTTATCGATACCATAGCCGCGCTGATACCCAGGTCACTCTACGTACTGGAAAGAAATTTGACCCAGCACCGGTTGAAGAGAAAATCCTCTACGCCACCGACCTCCTTCGAGACGTTTTAGTATTTGGGAATGATCAGATGTGCCCTGGCGCTTTGCTTTTCCTAAAAGATGCGCATCATTCACTGCCAGATGAGGACGTGGTGCAACAAATTTGGCCGAAGTTGAAGAAGCTCAACACTGACTCAGATCCGCATACCAGAATACCACGAGCAGCTATCTCTGTCTACCGAGTCTCAGACGGAAAAGAGCCGCTGGAGAAGAGCAGCAAAGGAACCATTTTACGCAATAAGGCGGAAAAGAAATATCAAAAGGAGATTGAGAATACTTACGATCAATTGTTTGGCTCTAAGATTCTTAGTAAAGGTGCAAGACCTCCCCCAAGTGTGGAAACGATCCTGGCTCTTGTCGAAGAGGTAACCTCATTAAGTGTGGAACCTCACGAGCGGCTGTATGCACGTGGTGTAGACTCTATCCAGGCTATGCAGCTCGGAAGCCGACTTGCACAACTCTTCTGTCAAAGCGGGGAACCGGCTCGTAAGGTTCCTCGAGATATTGTATACCGTCAAGGGACGGTACAAGCTCTTGCGCGGTATTTTTCAATGCTAGCCGAAGAGAAAGAACAAGACAATGGAGACGCCCGAGATAACGGGTTGGTGACGTCTATGATCGATAAATTCAGCCAAAAGCTATCGATATTGGGCGAACCAGACCTTTTCAACATCAAATCGCCGTCAGGTCTGAATGTCGTCCTTTCTGGAGTGACAGGAGCGCTCGGCGCCCATATCCTCCGTTTTCTAAGCGACAGCCCAGCAGTCTCGACAGTAACCTGTCTCGTTCGAGCAAAAGATGACAACAACGCAGAGAACCGGGTCAAGAGAACTATAGCGGAACGATTTCCTAACTCTTCAAATATCTTCCAGAAGGGGCATATTGATATCAAAGCTATCGACACAGGCAAGCCAGATCTTGGCCTCAAGCCCTCGGCACACGAATTTCTTATTCAGTGCACGACAACAGTTATACATTCGGCGTGGACCGTCAACTTCAGTCTCCCACTCGACGACTTTAGCGATAATCTTGACTTCCACATCAACTTGCTCAACCTATTCCTTCGATCCGCCGCACCTTCGAAGCCTGTTTCTTTTTACTTCTGCTCCTCGACAGCTGCGGTCATTTCTAGCCCACAGTCTCCAATTCCTGAATCCGTTCCCGCCTTGCCGTCTTGTGCCTCCCCGCTCGGCTATGCTTTGTCAAAATATATAGCTGAACACCTTTGCAGGACTGCGAACAAGCATGCAGCTTCCTCCGCACGCCCTTTTTCTACGTCCATTCTTCGCCTCGGTCAGCTCTGTGGCGACTCCGAATCAGGCATTTGGAATGCCACCGAAGCATACCCCATGCTCCTCAGTACATGGCGCCTGACAGGATGCCTGCCCGACTTGGATGAGCCATTGAGTTGGCTCCCGCTGGACTCCGCAGGTGCAGCCGTTGGCGGAATAGCTCTACAGAGATCTACAAGACCGCTATGCAAGAAGCTAGACAAGGATAGTGACGTGCCGGTATTCCATATTCTTAACCCTCACAGTCACCCCCACTGGAGGCCGGCACTTGAGGTCTTTCAACGGCTCCAGAGGACCCAGACAGGCGAAACCTTCGATATTGTCTCGCCCGCCTCATGGCTGCAGAGACTAGAGGATGCGCTCAAGGAGGAGAAATGGAAAGGTCACCCAAGTGGGAAACTGCTAGGTTTCTGGAGTGACGCCTATGGAAGAGAACATAGAGATACAGTTGCTCGTAAGATTCTAATATTCGACGTGGAGAATGCAAGGCAGGTATCACAAACAATGGAGGACGTAAAGCCGCTAGACGACAGATCTTTAGAGCAGATGTGGGCCTGGGTAGGGGAGACCATCGGGTACCGTACATGCGCGTGAAGATCTTAATCCACTTCCAGAAAAGCCGAACTCACCTGGAGTCCAATCGTTTAAAATGCAGTCTTAGCGTAGCTTTGACACAATCACGAGATTTTGTCGAACGTTGGCCGAGTATGGTACCATATCAGGACGCATCCGCGTACCTGGCCGTCTTTCAGGGTGCCACACTTACGAAACCCACCCTCTTCAATCTCAAGTATTTCATACAGCTCATGACCAACTTATAGCAGCAACTGATTATATGCAAAGTTTAGCCAGCAGACAATCTGATTGTGGTGCCGAAAAGTCCGGTTGTTGTCTCCACAAGCCGAAAGCTCTTTCTACCCTAAGCCCTAACGACCTCTTCGGGCTGTGCGGCAGCTCTCCCTGTTTCAAGATCTCAATTCTTTCTCCCATCATCGTCTCCACTCCTCCACTCGTTTGCAGCAATTTGGCCGAGGCATGATCTAGTTTCATCATCGTCCATCCGGAAAAAGCCTCGCCGAAGCCAGATTTCGAATCATTCCGACCATCGCTGCCTCAGCAAACAGGCGGTCTGTTTCCTCTTGGCAGGTTTCAGCCAAATATGCAACACTTCTTGTCTCCAACGATCTGTTCACACACTCCAGACACCGGGATCTCGCCTTCCTCGATACCAAGCATCGTGGCTTGAGCGGCCGAAAAGCTTAACTTCAGCCCATCGGATTCAAGATGTTCTAGGACCGGAAGCCTTTATGTACAGAAATCATGGTGCTTCTTGAAACGAGGATCAGAGCCCGTTTGCCGCAGCACCCAAGTCAAGCATGGCCGAGCGTTCTCCCATTAGGTTGGCGATTTTAAATATCTTGGTGTTGCTGAATCCGCGCGTTTTTTTGGCGTAGTTGATTTCATCCTGTTGCTGTTCTCAAAGTCTTTTGCCTGTCTGTGCTGGTCACTTGCGTTCACATATATTTTAAGACCTAAACTTCATTCCACTTGTCGAGACCCTCATTCACAATGAAGTTCGCCATCAGCTTCCTTGCGGCCCTCGGGCTCCTCTCCGGCGCTGTCCTGGCTCAGGGTAAGTTTACTCAGGATGGAAGGATACATGCCCCAGAACAGCTGTCACTGAAGAGGCATCCCAGATGACATTAATTCCATCCTTTCAGCCCTTGGCCAAAACTCTCCGGATGATGCCAGCGCCGCCTCTGGCGCCATGAACGGCCAGCAATCCGCCCAGAAAAGACAAGACGACCTCAATTCGATCCTGTCCGCCCTGGGCCAGAACTCTCCCGATGACGCCAGCGCAGCTTCCGGAGCCGCGAACGGCCAACAGCCTGCAGAGAAACGCCAGGATGATATCAACTCGATCCTCGCTGCCCTGGGCCAGAACTCTCCGGACGATGCTAACGCCGCATCTGGAGCCGCGAACGGCCAGCAGAAGCGCCAGGACGATATTAACTCGATCCTTGCCGCCTTGGGCCAGAATTCGCCTGATGATGCCAACGCTGCATCTGGAGCCGCGAACGGTCAGCAGTCCGCTTAGTAAGCCGCCGCGCGTGGTAGCCGGGGGTTAAGGAGAGACGGTGTGGTTGTGTATGTAGGCTTGGTTCAATCCTTCTCTCCCGAAGGGGGCAGACAGTGGACCTGTTTGTTCCCGAGGGATGTCCTCGCCCACGCCAGGTGTGCTGAGGCTTGTCTTTTATCGCGGTGGCGGTGGCTTTTAGAAATTTGGTCCAGTGCATAGCGAAGATTTGTGTATATATCAAATTGGAAAGAATCACTGTCTTTAAAGTACATTCATTTTGCTCCTTGGAGACTTATCTCTTTGTGCTAGAAATACCGCTCTACTGTGGTTGGAGTGTTCTTTGTCGAAGGCTGATGACGCAGCTTGAACATTGCATTGCATGTAACACGACAGAGCGTAGGATATTTGAAAATCGGAAGCGCAGATAGTCTAGATGTGCATCCTTTCCTTTATTGAGGATCTAACAAGTAAGTCCCTTTGAAGATCCTTATCTACCCAATTCAGCCGTGTCATGTAACGCCATGTCTCCCGATCAAAAATTCGATAACCAGCCAAGCAATCAATCAAGGGTATCTCTTTTGCAAAAAGTTCCAACAAGTCCCAAAATTCGCGATGACGCCTTGCAGTCTAACCTGAACCATCCCATCGAACCTCGGAATTATACACGAAACCTCACCAGTCGTCCTGCCTCGGAGTCATTGTCGGAGTCGTACACAGAGTCTTCTGATTCCTCATCGCCAAATTCTTCATCCTCCACAACATCGTCGCAAAAATCCCATTCCTCGCGCACTTCATCTTCATCGCCCTCTACCTCCACCTCCTCCTCATCCATCCACCCCGGCCACCCATCATACTCCTCCCCTTCCCCCTCCCCATCTCCCCCCGCATTCTCCTCAATAACCGCATCAATATCCTCCGGCGTCCTCCACCCCTGAAACCCGACCCTCGCCGCATGCCACCCCTCCCGCCACTGCGCCTCGTCGATGCCCGTCGGGTAGTACGCGCTCGTGGTCAGGAACCGGTTGCCCAGCGGATGCGGAGGCATGTCCATGTCCGTGGTGAACGGCGGGAAGGGCTCGAGGCCGCCGTGGAAGCGGGCGTGGGCTGCGCGGGTGATGAAGAGGTAGCGGGGGGTGAGAGTGCGGGATAGGAGGACGGGGAGGGGCGGCGGGGGGAGCGGTGCTATGCTGGCGGTGATGAGGTGCTGGTTCTGTGGGTGGGGTGGATCGTTGGCATTGGTGTCGTCGAAGGCATGATCGCTGTGGTCCGAGGGCGTCTCCTCGTCGTCGGAGGGTGGTAGGGGAGAGGTAGCATGCTCTGCGATTGGCGTGCTTGTGGTGAATGGCTCATCCTCGGACTCTTGCTCCATGAGTTGTCCAGATTGGAGGCTATTTATCGCTCCGATGGTGCGCTTGATCACTGCATTCAAGGCTCTGTCTTTAGGAGTATCGTTGAGCGCCTTGAAAGCTACTTGCAGAGCCTCATAGCTTAGGTCGGTGCGATAGTTGAGTAAGACTTCCTTTTGCAGTGTCAAGTCCAAGTCACAAGAGGTAGAGACAGGCAAATGATGGACTCCCTCTTTCTCGTTGGTAGAGGCATTTGAGACAGAGCATTGAGATCCCATTACAAAAACCTTCTCGGATAGATCAAAATCAGCCTTTTGGCTACCTTCCTCGCCATCTTCAGCATCGGAAGGTTTCCTTTCCTGACCTTTAGCTGCTGGAGAGTCGTTATCGTTGTTGGAATCAGAGTCAGGCTTTGATGAAGCATGCGACTGCTCATCTGACCCTAAGCTTTGTTGAGATTCTGTCTCAGCTTTGTCAGAAGGTGTCAACATTGATGTCGCCCATAGTGAGTCTTGTGAGCCGCGATATGTAAAGCCAACGTCCAGCACTTCCTCGGCTACCTCCTCAGTGAGCGGAATTTTCTCATACTGGGGGACCGGACCGTCAGCATCGTCATCTGCCATGAGCCGGCCAACGCGTTCAAAGTCACCATCAAGATCAGATGCAATCTCTGTTGAAAAGATCCAATCCATAATGCGCTTGTCAGTGTCGATCTCCGTTCTTTCGGACTCATGGATTGTTCCAGCAATCTCTTCCAGTCGCTGCTTCGAACTTGGTGCTAGTAGCTCGTTTATCTCATTCCGAGCCTGCTCAAGCTTGTAGCAGAGGTACGTGCGAGCTTCCCTTTCTTCCCAGAGCTCATCATTGATAGACTGGAGCTGGGCGTCCTTCTCCTTGACGGCACTTTCAAGTGCTCTATTATTCCTTTGCAGGAACGCGATAAACTTTGGACGGGGCTTTTCAGGTAACTTCTTGTGACCGACGGAGCCATATTCAGGATTGGTGAGCGGCCGGTGCTCTGGGAACATGAAATTAGCAGGCCAATCGTATCGAACATGTGTTCTATAGGTGGAAGCCTTCCACGGGAGTGGACTTGGATCAATACGAAATTGAAGTTGAGGCACCAAGGTATTGCCCACGACCAGTTGGCGAGCAATGATTCCGAATGCGGGCAGATTGAATGGCGCATTTGCCTTGATAAATGCAATAACCGTGGCGTGAGCTAGAGAATGTTTCACGATGGGTGAAGTGGTGCGTCGCCGCAACAAAGCCAAGTTCTTGTCGACGGGAATATTAGTTGTCCTGATGTGATCTGAAACGGTCACTTGCAAGCACGAAGTGCTACCGTTGGTGGCCTTGTCCGTTTGTACGTAGGAACCGGTAGTATTCTCATCCCGGGAATGATAGGTCGTGGACTCGGATACGGACGTACGGGATGCCAAGGAGGAAGTTTTCGATGCTGATACAGAGGTGTTGTAGGTGGCAAGAGATGTAGAAGAGAAGAAAGCACTACCATATGAACGTGTCCTTTGGGACGAAGTAGATGAATTCGAACTTCGGTATCGAGCAACTTCCCGGATATCGCATTTGGATATCTGATCTGGACCGGAAGACTCCTTGTCAATTAAGCCAACAGCGTCCTTAATTTCGTCTAGCAGCGTGTCGGACACCCTTCGAACATGAGGCAGCTCACTAACAGTAAAGCAATTCTCAGAACAAAGTCCTAGCGTGTCGGATGACTTCTGGGAACCAGACGGAGAGACATCATTGGATTCGCGATTTGGCATTTCAGCCCGTCTGTTAGGAGACACAAGGTCATCTTCAGAATTCTTCTTGTTGGGCCGAAACAATGAAGCGATCTTAGGTGATATTTTACGAATGCTCTGCGAGAATGTTAGCGGACTTCTGCTGCCAGCGTCGTTGGCCCATACCTTGTATCCCAAGAAAGTTGATTGATATCCGGTAGCTGACTTGGCCATCTTGTCTATCAAGCAGATGCCGAAAGAGAAGCCCACCTGAGCGCAACCAATTGCTGTACAATGCCGAACTGCAGGGGTAGGTATTTTCTTGCTCATCGACCAAAAGCGCAATCGATTTCGCAAGTGTTGGTGAAAGTGCTTACGCCAAACCTCGGAGGAGTGATTTGAGTACGATTGCAATTTCGACCATGAGGGTAGAAAAGAGCAGAGCTTGAAAATTCTTCGTTGGAGAACTTTTCAAAGGACTGAAGGTGAAGGTAGGTGATATTGAGCCAGTAAAGGGGGTGAACGTAGACTGGGTGAAGGTGATACGAGGAGGTGACGCTCAGGTAGCAATTCCCACAGCGCAGCGAGACTGGCGGAAAAAGCAACGACCAGATGCGTTGTACACGATCTCTCCTTTTCTAAATGAGAACGTATCTCAAAGTAGGAGGGAGTCACGCATTCACAAGGGTGTTGGACAAAGAGACAAATTTCACAGTGGAGCAAGTCTTGAAGAGGTTGATAAGAAGGTCTTTATGCATCAGCCGGACGCTCCCACCAGCGCATGATTTATACAACTGAGAAAAACACATTATTGTAAAAAATGCACTAATTGAGAGATACATGTTCAGACTACCAGGTCAGGAAAAATGGAAATTTTGAGCTGGGGAGCAACCAGCGCTGTACCAGACTCTGGCGCACTAAAGCCAAGACCTCCGTTGGCTCCGGTACCACACATCATGGGACCCAACGGCCCAGTGGGCAGATTGAAAAATTATGTGAAAGACAGTGGGACCAGTTACTTCAATGTCTCCAGCTTTTAGACAAAAGAAAAAAAACTCATGATTCGGCACGAGGTTGCGAAAGCGCTACCGCTTTATCTCCTTGACTGTCTTTCTAGCCTGATCGATTTGATGAGGCTTTTTCATATTCAATGCTGGTGTTGTCTTGCGAAAAGGCTTTCCAGTGTTGAGTCGACTATCTCGAATACAATGAGATGTGAGGGCAGGTACACAGAATTTTGCAGCGTCGCAACTGGGTCAAATTGCAAAATATGGTTCATGGGGCACGTTTATGGATTAACACCATTCGCGGATGAGAAGTTCAGTGGACTTCTTATCGAAGTGGATGGGAATAAAAAATAGAATTCCGTATCGCTTCGCCATCTCGTTTGGATGCTCTGGCGGAAGAGGCTATGACCAAACCCTGTGATTCGGCGATGACACGAATTTCGACTGCCATACTAGAGACGTCGTAGGGGTTTCGGGAATTAATGAATGTCAATCAGAGAGTCGTGTCTGGAAATTTTGATGTTTGCAATCAAGACTTTGCCAGCGGACGAAACGCTGTGAAAGTGAGGCGAAAGCCTTTGGAGACAACATGAGCTGAAGAGATGCTAGCTGTTTCCACGCGCAGTGCGGCCACGCGCACGCCAAAGTTGTAAGAGGGCGTGGATGTATTGATGGCCCGCGAGCACAATTGAAATCTCCATACATTGAAGCGTCCAGGATCGAGGTTGGTGTCATGTGAAAATACGTGACATGCTAGAAACTCGCCTTTTTTCCCGTCGAGTCGATCCTACGCAAAGATTTAACTCGTGTTTTGATGGCCCTGTTGCACCCTGCCAAGACACGGGTTAGGTCTTAATTAGCCACGCGTTTGCCGTTGACTCACCAGGATTCGTCATGTTTCCTGTGCAACGTCTACTTTCGTCACCGTTTTGCAGCCTGGACGATAGTCTCTATATGTTCTTAGTCTTTACGCAAGTTGTCCACTTTGAGGTATTCTCCAATCTATCAGATATAAGATTCATAGTACTTTGTCGCTGACAATGCTGGCGAGTTTGTGAAGCTGTAAGGCCGCGTTGGAGGACCACAGACAAGATGTATAATGTCCATCAAGAAAGCCCCGCTACAGAGCTTGACTCTGGGTCTGAGCGAGAGCTTCTCCCGGCTAACGTCCGACCACTGCATTATAAACTCTCCTTCGAGCCAGATCTCTTGGGAAATGCGGAAAAGTTTGAAGGCACAGTTTCGATAGACCTCTTTGTCCTCGAAAGAACTACATCCATTTCCCTTCATGCAGTTGATCTTGACATCCACGAGACGAAAATCCTAACCAGCAATGGGAAATCCGTGGACGTTTCCGGAATCACTACTAACAAATCCAAGGACATCCTTACAATCGAGCTTGGACAAGCTGTGGCAGCTCCGTCAGTGCTGAAGCTGAATCAAAGCTTTACTGGCAACCTCCTGCATCATGGCTTTGGTTTTTTCCGTGCACCCGTCAAGAAGGCGGACGGTGGAGCAGAATGGATTGCATCGACACAGTTTGAACCGAATGGTGCCAGGCAAGCATTCCCATGCTTTGATGAACCAGGTCTGAAAGCAACTTTCGAAGTGACACTCATCTCAGAGTCACAATTCACACATCTCGGAAACATGGACGTTGTGCGCACAGCCGAAGTCCTTTCAACCGACGAAAAATCGAAGCTGGTAACGACATTCAACACCACTCCCTTGATGAGCACTTACCTCGTAGCATTTGCTGTCGGTGAACTCAATTATCTTGAGACAGATGCATTCAGGGTCCCCATCCGTTGCTACGTTCCCAAATATCTGGATGTCAAGCAAACCAGCCAGGCTTTAGTCACAGCCGCCAGATGCCTTGAGTATTTCGAAAAAACATTTGAAATCCCCTTCCCGCTTCCGAAAGTCGACATGATCGCCGTACCCGGCAACCGTGGCGCAATGGAAAACTGGGGCTTGGTGACTTATGCAGAAATCCTCCTGACTGTTGATGAAGAGGATAGTAGCACGGCTACTCGACAAAGGGCCGCTTCGGCTATTGTTCATGAGCTAGCTCATCAGGTAAGAATACAAGACCCAAACCAGTTTTTCGCAAAGTGACTAATCTGCGCCTGCTTCTTCTGGCAGTGGTTCGGTAATATCGTCACCACAAAATACTGGGATGGTCTCTGGCTCAATGAGGGCTTTGCAAGCTGGGCGGAGACGAGTGCATGGGACGAGTTGGAGCCAGGTTGGGAGATGTGGAACGACTTTGTGTCGAAAGACTATCAACAAGCGCTTGCTATGGATTCGATCAGGGGCAGTCATCCCATCGAAATCGTAATCAAGAGAGACAGCGATGTAGATCAGATTTTTGATGACATCACGTACAAGAAAGGGCAGTCCGTAATCCGGATGATCTCAGGTATCTTGGGAGAGAAGAACTTCATTCAAGGCGTTTCACTTTATCTCAAGAAACTTTCTTACGGGAGCAGCGTCACTAAAGACCTTTGGCAGTCGCTGAGTGAGGTCGCGGGATACGATGTTGGCAAGAAATTGGGCAAGTGGACAAAGTCTGTTGGCTACCCAGTCGTCAGGGTTAATGAAGACAAAGACAGCAACCAGATCGTCCTTACTCAGGAACGGTTCCTCTTAGGAGGAACTTCTGACGACGATGAAGCACCGTATCCCGTCCCGATCGGATTGAAATCAGAGGGTGGTATTGACAAAGACACGCTGCTGCTAGGTCGATCGACCAAATTGGCCTTGCCAGAGGGTTTCTTCAAACTCAATACTAACCAAACAGGCTTCTACCGCGTTGCGTATAGTCCGGAGCGATTCCTTACTTTGGGAGACAATGCCAAGGATGGCCTTCTTTCGGTGGAGGATAAGATTGGCATCTTGTCTGACGCTTTTGCTCTCGCATCACATGGCTTTAACGGTGCAAAGACATCGACCGCTCTTGCTCTAATGGAAAAGTTCAGTGAAGAAACCTCCTACTTTGTCTGGATCATGATGCTCACCTGCATAAACGGCGTCCTCGATGCCTGGGCCTTCCAATCCGATTCCGTCGTCTCATCCCTAAAAGACTTCAAGAAGAAGCTTGTCCACAAGCAACTCTTAAAGCTCGGTTGGGACTTTGATAAAGACGACACCCATCAGGACCAACTTTTCAAACCGCTGCTCTTCTCCAACTCGGCCAACGAGTCCGAGGTCGCCAAGGCCGCAAAAGGCATGTTCGACAAGTTCATCTGGGGCAACGACAAGGCCCTCAACGTCAACCTTCGTGCAGCGGTCTTCAGCGTCGTCCTCGCGAACGGTGGCATCCAAGAGGTACGCGCCAAACTCCCACCCCCCATCATCTCTCCAACTAACACCCTCTCCATTAGTACAACGCCCTGGCCCAGCTCTTCCCCGACACCTCCCGCGTCGAGCTCCACGAGCAGATCATCCACGCCCTCGGCTCCGCCACCGATCCAGACGTCATCTCGCACGTCCTCGCGCTCTCCACGTCCACGGACGTCGTGGCCCGGAACGAAACGCAGTCCCTCCTTGCGCCGCTCAGTGGCCACCGGCAGGGGAAAGAAGCGCTCTGGAGATGGCTGGCGGAGAATTACGACAAGCTCGTGGAAGTCGTGGGGTCGGCGTTGGGGTTGTTGGCTAGTACGGTCAAGACCTGTGTTGGAGGGCTAGGGACGAGGGAGCAGTATGAGGAGGTGGAAAAGTTCTTCGAGGAGAAGGATACAACGGTGAGTTCTCATTGCATTAGTCTAAGTGGAAGCCTTAACGTGAGGTGGGCTAACTTGCATACTAGAAATATGATAAAGGTTTAGCTCAAGCTCTCGACCAGATAATGGGCAGGGTTGAATGGGTTGAAAGAGATGGTGACGATGTGAAAGAGTGGTTGAAGAACAACGGATATTGAGGTTGATCTTTGTACAGTAAACCCTCGATACAAGCAACCGATCGTGGGAACGGTCCACAGCCCTAAGGAGCGGTAAGGAATCGCTTTAGAGTCACAAAGTTTACTGTCTTCGACAAAATGATGCTCTGGAGGTCGTCAGGCCATTTTCATGAAAAATGATATCTGTGAGATATAACTACTCCTCTACCAAGCTGTTGTTTATATCGAGGGTTTTCCGTACCTTGCCATTGTTTTCCTGAAAAGTCTAGTCTGGAGATTGTGGATATTGTAGAGAATGATTCTAAATGTAGCTGGAAATTGACAATGCAAAGGGTTCCATCACTTCTTCGTCCAGTTCTCGCTCCAGGTCTAACCTTTTTGTCTGGGGCGTCAGTCCTTCCTCCGGCTCTTGTGACCTTGTTTCTTCCAGTTGTCCTACTAACCTTCGTCCAGCTCGCTGCTGACGTAGAGCTCTAGAACGATACATCTCTGCTTCATCTGGTTCTTCTTTCCGTTCTTCTCCTATCGCTTGCTTTCCTCCATTTCCCATATTCTGCTTACCTCCATCTTCTAACATCTACGTCCGCCGGCCTCTTCGGTCCTTCCCTCCCGCTCCGGTTATGGTATATCCGCACCATGTGGTTTCCTTTTTCCGGCCGACTTCCGAATATCGTTCCAATTCCTCTTCCAATACTTGATCTCGCTTGTGCCAAGGGGTCTTGTCTCGATCCTCCTGCCTGTTCTTTCTCCCTTTCTTCTAACTCTTCCCTTTTTTTATGTACCCAAGATATTTCGTCCAGAGCTGTTTCGTGTTGCTCAACTACTTCCTTAGCTTTTTGCCTCAGGTTTATTTCTTGTGCCGCTTCTTCATGTTGTTGCAGCCGCGGAATTTTCGATTTGGGATCGTGCGGTGCAGAGGCTCGATTTGGATTGTTGCTCGATTCAGGTACGGCGGGGGCTTCCATGTCTCGGAATATATTTGCCAACACGTCACGAATCGGTCGCATATAAGCCAATGGTAAAATTTTGTGACCAGCAACAATGTATCCACAGACGAGATCATCTTGCCAAACCCAAGAACCGGAGTCGCCTGACTCTATGGTGCATATTAGCCAGTGATTACATCATTAAGTGGTCATCATACTTACGCAGAGGACTCTTCAAGACTATCTGCCGGACACGCACACATCCGTCCGCTGTCTGCATGGATAGGGATGTCTTCATAAACTCTCCGACCAGTGATCCACTAAAACCAGCATGAATAGAGACTTTGCCTCTAGGAATTGGATTGACAACAACCCCTTGCCAGAAGTCTTTAAGGGCATAATTAGTCGTAATACCAAATTGCTCTCCAGAAGCAGCTCCTAAAACGTCTGTAACATCAAACATCATGTAATCTTCGTTGTACTAGGCCGCTTTTGTCAGTCTCGGAACTTCCAAGCCACGTAGATACTCACCGCTGTGTTGTATAGAGAGGGTTTCATTACGTAATTGTACTTAGCTTTGGCCGAATCAGGGAGCGTTGGCTCGCTGTCGGAGTGAATGTCTGTAGCTGCTAGGCGTGGTTTTTCTATTTTATGCACCTCTTTATCTTCACTTCTAGGGGAACCAGTGAAGGGCGCTTTTTCCATTTCCTCTTCCACGCGGTTATTGACAGGGACAACAAGAGATGTGTCCGGTAAGTAATCATCACCAACCGTTCTTGCGGACTGGATTTCTTCCGGCGGCGTAGCAGGGGCATTGTCGGAGTCATCAACCTCCACTGGAGAATTAGCACGCTCTGAAAAGAAGCGTGGTTGTTTCATGGACTGCAGTGAGCGCTCGATGACATTCTTGGCTCTTCCAAGCGAGGTCGGTGATGTACCGTCGATCTTGCGCTTCCTCCCTAGACGGCTTGGAGAATTAGATGGAGTCTTGGGGTCGGTCATTCCCTGAATCTCCGCATTCTGCGGTTCTGAGAGCACATGTCCGACTGTGAGCCCATATAGACGACCCTGTATGCGCAAAATTCCCCCTAACGAGCATCGGTTTACAAGAGCTGTCCTCCCACCTACGTGGACTTCCAGAGGAGTCCCGCAAAGCGTTTTCGGGGAGACCATAGAGGGCAGCTCTGGTAGCGTCATGTGAACCTCGGAAGTGACAAGGCTTTTTAAAGGATCCAAAGGTGTATTCATATTTCCAATCTGGTTCAAAGAGAATGTTTCAGGCTCGTCTCTGTTCAAGATACTTGGATGAGTAACCGATTTAGACGCTGGAAGCGCTCGGTATTGACAATCGAGATTGTCATCGCGGCAATGACTACAAGGGCGACCTTCATCGCAACTCATTTTCCTATTTCGGCATGTATCACATGCTTGCGAAGCGCGGACAGGTTTTCGCTTCTGTTGCCCGCCTTGGGCCATTACTGAATAGTATGACTCGTGCTGTACGGGGCCTCGAGATTCCAGCACAGGCTCCGATGCAACGTGCTCTGCCAAATCACTTGTTTCAGATCCGCTATCAAGACTAATGGACTTGATATCATCCACAAATGCCATAATTGGGAGATCATAGGAGAGCAGTCTTGAATAGCTCCTCACTCTGCTCCTGACTTGGCGGAAGACATTACGGTTAGAGCACCAAATGACTATCATCGGTCTAGTAGATGAGGGATGTTCCCCGGCTAGCTTCAAATCAGGTATGTATCGATCCTAACGGCGATTTCTTAGTTCGATGCCTTGACTGAGTCTCTCTTGAAGCCGCAAGCTGATCTCTAGGTCCCACAGCTCCACTAGTTGCTCGTCCAAATCTTCGGGATCTAGTGACACGTACGCCTTCTTTGCAAGCCTGAAAAACGTCCTGCCCGTATAGACTGTTTGGATAGTACTTTCCACGTCTGGACTAGGTTGCCGAAGAGTGGGGGAATCGGCATTGGCAACGATAGGCGTAGAACTGCTAGGTACAGAAAGATGACATAATGGCTCGTCTGCTATCGGCATTTTGGTCTCAGAGACTACAGTCGAGACCCGGCCCTGTGCGGCCTCAGGTATGTCAAGAGGTGGTGGAGTATGATCCGGGTTGGTTTGTTCATTAAGCGTGTGTACAAAGGTTCCTCCTCTTCCTTGAACAAGAATCTCGGTATCAAGTTCCTGCCCATCTTTTCGGGATCCACAGGGCCAACTTGAAATTCCAGACGCCTGCTCTTTCCTTTCTTGAAGTGAAATTTCGGCCTCAGACTGGACTGTTTTCGAGCTTTTCTCTGCTGATGATTGCGAGGTTGTCGCTCCATCCAGTCTCGGGGAGGTAATTGATGTAGATGAGTGTTCTGTCTCGTCGAATGTAGAGGGGGAGACCGTTGCCGGCTGTTTGCTGAGCTTTGTTGTAGAGAGCTGGAGAGAGCCGTTAGCTTCTTTAAATCTACCGTCCTCGTCGGTCGTGGTTTTGATTTCGGTTCGCGGAAGCCGGGATGCTGCATTCAATGAATTCTCGCCAGATGCAAATTCCCGCTGTGGAATCAAAGGCATTGACGAGTGCCCGCTAAGTCGAACTTGAGGTGCCTCCATGATCGGAAGCTGGGGCCGTTGACCGCGCCATTGACAGCAAGATCGAGAGAATCAAGGTCACAAGAGCTGCTATCATCGTTGACCAATGATGTTGCTTGCCCGCGTCGAAGGTTAGGGCGAAGACAAGGCTGACATAGCAGAGATTCGCCTAAGCCGTGAAGTGAGGCGCAACCGCACATGTTCTGAAGTCGGCCCCAAGGCTCGGGGTGTACAGTAAACCCTCGATACAAGCAACCGATCGCTTATACAGTTCAAAATCTCGGAGGCTATAATAATCGCTTCTAAATCTCATCGACCTTTCTTATCTCTAAAATATCATCCTGGAGGTTGCCGAGCGGTTTTAACTAAATCTCACATCTATGAGACAGAAAAATCTCCTCTGAAACCTATGCTTATATCGAGGGTATATTGTACCTTAAAATCAAACAGAGAGAAGGTCAAAGAGTTTAATCTCTTCGGTCAAACTTAAATCGTCTTTCTGACGTGATGAAAACGCGTGGTCTGGAGGGTTTGCTATTACCGACCGCCGAACAAGCGGATCGAATCTCCGAACTTGTCTTCGGCTCCAAATACGAAGATCTGGATTCGATTGTTCGAGCAGAATACTTCGAGTATCTACAAGGCGTATTTGCCGACTTGCGCTATGGGATCTGCGCCGGCATCATCCAAGAGGCCGCTTTGGCCATCAAAAGCTTCGATGATTTGGCCATTGTAATGCGCAGGCTTCGGAAAAGTCTGCCGTCACCCTTATCCGAGATCCGAGACTCTCTGGGACAGGAACTGGCAACCAACAGCGATCTATCACTGAATCAAGCCATATTTCTGACAACGCGACTTTTATATATGCTCAATGTGCAGACGACGGATCTCTGCGTTCTCACGCCCGGGACTCCAGTCTTGGGTTGGAAAGATGACTTGTCTTTGCAGACATTCGTCGAGCAGCAATTCCCTAGAACTATGTTGGAAATCACGGCGCGCGAAGGCCGACTCCATCCACATTTTACCGCTGCCAACCTCAATCGAATTTGCAATCTAAAGATACAATGGACAGATAGCCTGGAGGATCATCTCCGGCTGGATCGACGAACTAATGCTTTGAGAGTCTTCCCTCACAAACGGCTGCTTTTGCAAATGTTGAATGCAAGGCAAGGGGCTGAGAAGCATGTGACGTACGACTCTTTCCTAAAAAGGATATGCGGAGTGTTAGAAACTAACGAATTCCAGAGCGATTCCCGAATCTGTACTCAAGGAGACGATCCGATCACTGGATCTCCTATTTCCATACTGGGATATACAAACGGAGAAGCTTCTCCGCAGAGAGAAAATGACGTTCCACCACAGGACAGATCGGACAATTAGGTCAAGGCCCCTGAATTTACGAGAGTTCGTACACTGGCAGGAACGCTTGTTTGAGCTATATGAGGAAATCTTTCTGTCGCCACCGACCACCTGGGCGCAGCTGTGGTTGGATCGGCGAAGTCCACAGCAGTGGCTCACGTTCTGGCTAGCCTTGCTCATCGCCATCCTCACTATCATTTCCACTATCGCAACGATTTTGCAAACCTGGGCGACCCTAAAATCGTGAATACAGCAAACCCTCGATGCAAGCAACCGATCGCGTGTACCATTCAAAGTCAGAGAGAGCCCTGAAAAATCGATTTTGAATCTCATCGACTTTTCTCTTCTCTAAAATATCATTCTGGAGGTCGTCGAGTGCTTTTGATTAAATCTTACATCTATGAGAGAGAAGAATCTCCTCTAGAAGCTGTTCCTCATATCGAGGGTTTACTGTACTGACAATGTCTGACAGTATAAGCCCTGAAGCTTATGCATGGCAAGTTGATGCTGGGATGTTGTCTAATGCTCACATCAAGAGCAAGTATCTCGGGCCGTCAGTGCCGGCTCTACAGCATCTCTTTGAGACTTGTCTGGTTATCGACACCCTTCTTTCCCCCATCGAGCCAGCCGGGTTATCAATGTCTCCGGTCCCATTGATCGGGTTCGATTTACGTCCATTGAATCATTGGCCCCACTACTGATCTTGTCTTTAAGAGGTGTCCGGTATACCACTGTCGGGGTAACCAGCTGGAGCTAGTTGCTGCCAGCCCGCTGCCACTTGTTCCGCTCCCACTTGCGCCACCATTTCCATCCAAGGGCTTGGAACCGGCCAGCCATATCGACTTGTGTTAGCAACTTCGGACTTTTCAAGCTACATTTTGAGCGCAAGTCTGAGACTCTTTTGTAAAGAACAACGAAATAGCATTTGGTACTATTGCATAAGCAGTGCTACCTGGTCTAATTGACTGCCTGTTCGTGGAAGCCTCTATAGTGAGTTGCAGCAGGTCCCGTTCACTAGACTGCCCTAGAAAGTGGTAGGAGGGCTTCAAGGACCCCGCTGACCGAGTTGCAGCTGGGCATTGATGCGGTAATATACAAGGCATCCACTCCATAAGAAACAATATGTAGTAGGGAGTAATTGTTCCTTAGCCTACACAGTCGTCAGTCTGGCCAATAGTACTCACCTCTACACTTCTCGGATCCCTAACATCCTTGCCCGAGACTCACAATAGCTTTTCACCTCAAACCTCTTCAGTCTACCTACTTGGTGTCAAAGCAGCAGCAGTGCGCAGGATGTTGTCATGATTCAAATGATCCTCCAGGTAGTCGGAAGAGAGCTCCGTGTTCACAATGGCGAGAAGTCCGAGGGGTCCAGTGCGGTCTCGGCTAAAATTCGGCGTGTGCAAGGATGTCGATTGCGCACCCCGCAGGGTCCACACGCAGGGACTCAATCAAGGCAGTCTTGCTTCAACTATCAAGACAATCTACTATACCCCAGATTAGGATCCCCTCTGCTTCGGAATTTTCCTTCGTTATTCATCTGACCAGGAGAAAGCCATGGTAATTATCATCTTTCAAACCTCAGCCAAAGTACAGATGGCAAAATATACGTAAAATCCCGCATGGTCCTTGTTGTGCTCCAACCAGACTGTCCCTTATCGCACGTGTGAATTGTCCCGGAATAAGATGGTGATCGTCACCTAAGGCTGCAGAACATCCCACTCATAGTGGGCATAGTACAAGTCCCAGCTTCCGGGCCAAGAAACTCCATCAGGCAGAGGTACCTGGTGAGGCTGTACAGGCCGGCACTTATTGGTGTGGCCTGTCTGCAGAATGTCGATCTTCCGCTGAACAGCGTTACACCTGAAGTTCCCAATCCTACATCAAAGACAAAGAAAATATCCTTGCCTTGGATATCAGTAGGCAGCGCGTGCCACAAGCACGCTATGGTGTAGACGTGCTTTTGGTCTTCAAAACTATTGGTGACCGAGTAATGATGCAGAATGCGCGGACTGTTTTCACCTTCTCACATATCATGGAAGTGATCCGATAGCTCCTACTACTATCGTACCCGTCGAGGTACAAAAGCTCAGATGGTCCCTGTAATGTAAGCTCATTTTTCCTTGCCTTTGTATTCTAAAAACTTTCCATCCGAAAACTACATTTCAACGCTTTCAACCATGAAGGCTATATTGAGGTTCTTCATTGTTTCGAGCGCCGTTGTGTCCGCTGTGCCTTTACCGGACCCCGTTGCGAACCCAGCGCCGTATCCAAGCCCGGTAAGTATTCTTTTTAAGGTTAGCTGAGCTTGGAGTTCACCTAGAACTCTATTCCTGCAGCGCTTGATTAGCTTTGATTCGTTTATTCAAAAGAATACCTACATTCTGATCCCTTTATAATAAGCTGTGTTCCAACCAGCCAAATGCTTGCTTAACGCTCGCCTGCAATCCTTCAGCGCCAAAAGCTTATCAATTCTTCTCCAGACAGGCATTCCCAGCTCATCTTCCGCAAAGAGTCTGCTTGCCAGCTTAACCGTCGCGTCTAAAGGGTCCATGGACGGGTATTCCCGTGACCTGTTCCCGCACTGGATCACGCAGTCTGGCAGTTGCGATACCCGCGAGGTCGTCCTCAAGCGCGACGGCACCAATGTCGTCCAGAGTTCTTCCTGTGCAGCGACTTCCGGCACGTGGAGGTCCCCTTACGATGGCGCAACGTGGACCGCGGCTTCTGATGTTGATATTGACCATATGGTGCCACTGGGTAACGCTTGGGTGGTAAGTCCGCTTTTTCTCCCTTTTGTCCAACTCCGCGCTATGCAGAAGTCGTAGCAGCCAAGCAATCGCAAAAACTAACTTGTCTTGTGAAGTCTGGCGCTTCATCTTGGACCACGAGCAAACGCCAGGACTTTGCCAACGACTTGACGAATCCACAGCTGTGGACCGTGACCGACAATGTCAATGAATCCAAAGGCGACAATAGCCCGGACGCATGGAAGCCGCCGTTGACTAGCTTTTATTGCACCTACGCCGAGGCTTACACCAAGGTCAAGAGCGCCTGGGATTTAACCGTAACGTCGGCAGAAAAGAGTGCGTTGAGCAGCATGTTGGACACGTGCTGAAACGAGCGAGGCACTCGAAGGATGGACGTGGAGGAACAGGGGGTCCGTGGGTTCAAAATTATGTAGTCTGAGGTGCTCATCGCTTTGAGTTGCTGTGGCCCTGCAATTGCTAAAGTACTTTACCTGCGGTACCTCCATCCCACCGTAATTTACGTAGTATCGAAGGTACTCTTGGCGGCTTGGCGTCTGCCGGGCTTGGCGCGATGTTACAACCTCAAATCTTCAATTCAACCCAACAGCGTAGGACTCATGGTTGTCCAACAAGTCTTGCACGAGATTTACTCTGCTTAGAACTTCAATGACGTCTTCATGAGGTCGACTTTGTTTGAAGCATCTTGAGCACTGTCAAGGTCAAAACGCTGGACACGATGCTCCGTCTCGAATTTGCGTCCTTCGCAGCAATCCTAACGCCGCCCTCGTGAGAACCTCGACAGCGTTTTTCCCACCGGAAAGCAACGCCGTGACAGCTTGCAGTTGCGAAACACTCTTCTTGTAAAGCGCATAGTTATTTACGACGTTGTTGAAAGCTGCCTGTACGTCGCTAATTTTGTAGCTGCCAGAGTTTGCCATATTGATAGGGACCGCTTGGGCGCCCAAATTCAGATCTTGAACTTTTTGGGCAAAAACTTGACTATCCGCCCCTGCACGAACACCATCAACTGGATCCAAACTGTACGGAATGCAAATCTGGGGCTTCCGGCAACGATAGCGTCGCTAAATGAGCCTGCTCCACAATGATGCAACACAATTTGGATTCCTTCCTGTTTCCAGAGCTCCACAAAACTATTCTCACGATACCAAACATGATAGACGCGACCATTGTTCGTAATTGGGGGATCTGGAGTGTTCGATGGCTTCTCGGTCATATGAAAGAGGATGAAATTCCAACTATCGGAGGTTTGCACTTGGTTATCCACGAAGTTCTTGAGCGGTGGAGTTCCGTCATTGATGCCAGCTTCGGAGGGACGATGCAAGCCGCCGATACCAATATACATTATTGGGCGCCTAGATTGACTGATGAATTGCCGTACGCCTTGCGTAATGGACTCCTTGCCAGGTACCTGTGTCGCAAACTTTCCGACTAAAACCTGGCCTGTCCATTTCGGATCGGGATTGTCGTAGATCTCCGGCTGTTGCCCGACCAGGGTGAATCGATTCGGATGGATCTCATACTCAGGCCACAGAGGCCAGCCTTTGACGCCAGTTGGATCGTAATAGAACGACTTCATGTCCCCAACGATGCACTCATCATCAGCCATGCATGCTTCAGCAGGTGCGAATAGTCGATCGTAGTCTGCGCCATAGAAGCGATAGACCGGGTGCCCTCGGACGATGACATCCGGTTGCAATTTTCGGTATCCAGATGCGACGCAAGCCACAAAGCCCAGTCTTTGACAGAGTCCGATTTCTTGCTTGAACATATTGATAATGTTCGCTGGCATATACTGGACTGCTCTGGGGTCTGCGGCGAAGTGTACCTCGAATAGGTCAGGCTTTGTAAGAAGCTCTTTCAAAACGGTCATTGATGTACCCACGTCTCCAAACGTCCCCAGATATTCGATGTAGAAAAGCCTCATCGGTCCAATCTTTTCATTACGGATCAACATTCTCATTTGTGCTTCAACGTCGGTCAAAGGAGTGTCAGGCGAACTTATCATGCTACCTCTGCTCTGTGAGAAGAACTTGATGATTTGGTAAACCTGTTGATCCGCGGGCAGCTGGGGGGGTCCACGCTCGTCAATGCCGAACCCAGTTGGGAGAGCGAGAGCCAGGGGAAGAAGAGCTAGAAGAACGACAAGACGACCAAACAGTCCGGCCCAAGAGTTAAGCCTCAGCTTACCTTGTCTTTCCTTGGCCCGGTACCCTATCCCGCTAATCGACAGCATTTACAGTGACTTCAAATTTCTAGGCTCCGATTAGATTTTGAAATCTCTACGAGAGTCCTACATATGGTATTATTATGTTCATGGCGACGCGGCTCCGTTCTTACACCATTTTGATACTACGCTGTTTCGAACTTTTCGTTGCCGTTGCTTGAGGCACCTTCAGTGAGAAACGCAAACTCCGAACGAGATTTTCAAGTTTGGACCAACGACAGACAACCAATCTTGTAAATGTCCTGACTCTGTTGTACAATCTGGTCGCTCTAGGGATCCTTTCACCTACAACTCCCCGGCACAGCCACCGCACATCTAAAGCTACGCTCTACCAGCGCATTAACTATGTTACACAGAATGCCTCGGTACCGGCAAAGCCTCAATCGTAGCCTTGCTCCCGAAGAAATAAGTAGTCCGAGCCACACTGTCAGCTCGGCAAATGTGTTGCACCCCCTTGTTCAATAACTCGATCTTTCAACTCCTGGATTGTGTTATTCATTAATTACTAGGAATAAACACTAAAAAATGAATAGACCTCCCCTAGGTACAGATGCTAACACACGACCAGGTTCCGCCACCCAGTAATTATGGGCATTCTTTCAACCATTTCAGCATGCAGAGCAGATGCCCCAGGGCCCCTACCGTGACGCGTTAGCCCCGCGCATGCTGCATACCCACTATAGAACTGACCAGAATCGAACAAGCGGCCGTTTATCTTAGAAGCTGCATAATTCAACTGTGCATATACTATACCTACCCCGACGAGGCTCCTTAATGGTCTTTCATGTTCTATCATTCACTGCGTCTCGAGCAATCTTTGGGAAGGGTTTTAGATTCCTTCGAAGACCGCCCCCGCATATGATCCCGGTAAGGACGATGGGGGCCAGCCATGATTGAGCAACATCGCCAACTTCGAATTCCCTGCAAAATTCGAGGTATGGCTGAGCCTCCGCTTGAGCATTCGCTGAACCATCTTGAAAGACCAGCGTTGTCTCATAATGACATTTAGGTCATCGCATAGGAGATATGTGTATCTCAGGACCTGTCACATTTTGCCTAGTGATGATGTCCCGGTATTGATCCATGAATGGTAACCACTCACGTGTATCCCTTTTTAATCCTATAAGATTATCGCTCGATATTGAACGGTTGAGGCTTAGCAAGATAATCTTCCGGTAACAAACACGCCAAAACTATCTTGGGCAATCTCGCGCCTTCCTCCCCTAATTAATTATATGCAAGGTATTCGAGAAAGTTGGACACCATTGGGGCTGGACATCTCGGGCAAACCCTTGCTGGGGCGCGCGTTGGCCGATCGCTTTGTTCCCAGGTCCTGATTGATACGTGTGATTCTTCTAGCGTTGTCTGCCCACAAAATCTCGAGGATCGTAGCGTTGACATTTGCAGCGTTGTTCGCCTGGGTCGAGCAAGTTGCGAGACTTCCGGTACTATCTATGTACCCTGGCTGGATTTTCTGTGTTCATGCTGACCAAACGCCCGTCTGCATGGACAGGATCACTTTCGCATCTCGTGCGAAGTGAACTCGTTTCAGCCGACAATCACAGACGAGTTCTGGTTGTTGAGATGCAGTGGCAGAAGTGGATTCCTCCGGCACGGCCCGTCTCGCCTCCAAGCGGAATAAGCCTAGTCTGCTTGCAGCGTTGTTGTGAGCCCGTACGAAGACACGACACGGGGGACAAAAAGTGCGCCTTGGCCCTGCACGAAGATCAATAAGCGACAAATGGCAGATTCCGAAACGTCGTCTATTTCCATACCCACGATTGTTTGCTCACGCGACACGCGTTCTTTCCCTGCTTAGCGGTGCATTAGTGCCGAAGAAGGGCGCAAAAGGGCGCGCAAACGATCTCCACGCCAGGTTTGAGAGAATTGCAGATTTGTTGCAACGATTTAAAATTTGCTGGTGCTGAGGTATAGACCCGGAGGCGTGCTTGACACCAGTACCGACACATTGACATCGAGGTAAGAGGCGAACGCAAGCTGGGCTCTCCAAATGGATTCATATTTCACACGGGAGGAGCCTTGGCTACATATCTGTAACTCCAAGGCCACGGTGTGAGATTGGTGGCAAAGACACCATTACGACAGGGTTGTTCTGAACCGGCGAGTACCGCGATACTCAGGGTTGTTATACATTTTCGAGTAACATCCTACTTTCCGCTATCCTCTTGCGGTCTATCACACGGTCAAATCTGTGCAATTCCTCTTTTCTACGTTGTTGCCATATTCTCTTACGTATGATTCACCTCCGATCTGCTGCTGAGCCTTACGAGCTCACTCAGTCCTGCGTATCTCTAGGTAAAGTGAGATTTAAACGCCTGAATCATGAATAAAAGTAGCGGCGGACAGTTTCGAAGTATAAAGCCTTTCCTGAGAAAAGCCTCAGTCCGCCTCAACCAGCAAGACCATGCCAGACGTCCTTCGAAACCCGGACCGGCTTGCTTGCCACAGCAGTAAAACCTACTGCGAAACGCAATGAGTGATATAGTCGTGAGCATAGCATACAGCCAGACAGTCTACTTCAGATCAATAATGGGCCGCCCCTCGTGTGTCATGGACAAGTCACCGGGCGTGGCGCCGGCTTAGAAACCCTACGCGACAGTGTCAAGAGATCTCAGCTCAAATCAAATTCCCTAGTAAGGATCGGGAGGTGGCTACTGGGAGAATGCTGAGTGAGTTCACGAAGAGTTCATAGAGAGTCCGCATGCGTGGCATGGAGGCGGTATGGGTGTCAGAAGGCGACGCATAATGAGTCGGAGGGGAGGTCATGCCGGAAAAGGCTTCGGCGTTTGTCGGCTCTGGGACCATGGAGTGAGATAAGGAGAGAGATGCTTTTCGAGGACGTCCGGGAAGTTGAATCTCACGCTAGAGCTAACTATAAATAGGTCTTTAATTCTATAGCCTTGGGTCGTGGGTGATCATCAAGCGTCGCGACTCACCTCCACTGCACAGGCCACGGGAGCCTGACGAGTGTGATTGGAATTTCGGAGGGGGATTTACGATTCAAGCGAAGGAGAAATAGCAGGCGAGATCGTGAGGGCAAGATCCTGGCAGCAGTCCTAAGCGGCCGGTCGATATAACAGTTGTCCTGCGCGCGTTCTAGCTGGTCTTTGAGATAGTTGCCAGTTGTGGTCTTTAAGCCAAGCTAATATGGCGTAGTATACAACGTTATTGACATTCCGGATCGCGTCCCCAGGCTCGCGAATGTCGAGTATATCATTCCACAAGTAAGCCCTACGAAGGTCTTCGTAAGGGTTGTAATTTGGAGAAATGATGTCGGCAAGCCTCCACGGGGGAAAATGGCAAAATTCATGGAGTATGATAGCGCTGGTCACAAGCACCAGCCTGTCCATAAGAGCTGGAATGTAGTTCACGTCACGGTCCGTTGGGAGTTCCTCTATGGACATAAATGACTTTTTAATGTTGAATGACTTATCGCATATGGTGACGGTAGCCCGGATATTTCTTCGTGGGTAGTCAGGATCGGCAGCCTCAGGGGGTGTTGGATCATATGTTGAACCAAAGACTTTTGTGAAACGAGTTTGGCAGCCTTGGCTGCGGCCCATCATAACGTCGTTCGCGGAGTCCCAGTACTCTCGATAAGTTGTTTTGTTAAGAGGCCACAATTTTCGGTCTTTTTGGAGGACATAACCATCAGGGCGGTCGTCAGAAGGTGGGTCAGGACGAAGCCGCCATCGCGAGGTGCCATCGAATCTATCGTCATCGCAGTAATATCGAAAATTTCCTCTTGGCTGGTCTCTAGGTGCCCCAATTGGGACGGTCTCTTCTCTCATATCCGTGAAGGCTACGAGGATGTCTTCAAGGCGGGTGGCGGTGGATCGCCCTTCGATATCGGTAATTTGTGTCTTGAAGATTGTCTGAAAAGTAAAGTTGTTGTAAGAGTCGTTCGGGTCGCGTAGCATCGTCAGTGCACTCCTTGCCAGTTGGCGAGCCCCTTCCATGGCTCGTGTAAATACATTTTCAGGTCTATCTGCACACGAAGGGTGGACATAATAAGTAAATGAGTCCTGACTCGAAACCAACGATATTGAGGCAAGGACTATAAGGCCTGCCAATAATGTGAGATTGGTCATACGTTAGACTGATCAGGAAACAATCTACTGATATAGATTAGGACGAGGAAGAGATGGTATGAAACGGTCAATTTTGACCTTCCTCGGTATTAAATCCCACGGAACACGTTAGGTGTCCGTGCTTTGTGGCACAATATATCGGGTTGAAGGTATTCGGAAACTGGCCGAAACGGAGATGCATCCATGACTTTTGATGGTGGCGATGTTTGTTGCCTTATGTTCTAGATGATGCAGGAAGAGTAAATCCGGTTCTCTTTTTGGAGAAGGTCGCATCGATGACTTCAATTTGAGAGATGTTGCGAGCCACTGCCTGTTCTCAAATTGCAAGGCGAGGCTGCAAGATTCATGAAAGAGAGACAAAGCCGGAGATATTCAGGTAAAGGATAAGGAGGCTTTCTTGATCGCTAATTTGGAATAACATGCGTGAAATCGAGCATACTAGAGCAGGGAGAAACAGAGCGACGTAACGTCGGAGTATAAACCAAGGCATGCGTTGCCTGCAGGCTGATGATGTCGCGTAGCATCAACCCAAAAATACCGCCAAGTAGTGAATACGCGAGGGACGTGAGATCTGGCGCCACATTGGAATGGCCATGACGCATCTCCGCCTGGATCAAGATTAGCAAAAATGCCGCAACACGGCTTAGGGTAGAGGTACCGCGGAAGCGGCAGTCAAAAGTCATTCACTGCTAAGACTGGTAAACCGACTTCTCTGATAATAGCCGCAGCTCCTTTTAATTTTCTCAAGCTTCGGCGTGTGACATTCCCCTGAGAGTAGGCAAAACGACCCCACACTCGCCCTAACTTTGCGTGCTTTTCACCATCTCATGAAAAATCTATTGTCATCGTAAAAGCATCCCAGAAAGCAGCTCCAGCTCACTATCCTGCTAATAAGCGAAAGATCTCGTCCAGGATTATCTACTTCGTCATGTGGCAAGATATCGTTCGCGACGCTACAAGGCAGCGCGATGCAAGCATAGATGCCGTCCAACCATCTATTCCCACCAACATCTCTGTCGACTCCCACAGTGTTATCCAGATCCCACGACAAGTCTTGTCGCATGAGGAAATAAGAATTACAGACATGGCCTTGAAGAGTCTTATAAAGGAGATAGCTGACGGCAGGCTTACTGCGGTTGCCGTGACAAATGCGTTCTTGCGTAGAGCTGCTCTGGCGCAGAAGCTGGTGCTCGATCAACCTGCACCTCTTAAGCCATGAAGCTTACTACGCTGACAGGTGAATTGCATCTTCGAGTTACTGCCCGACGAGGCAATCACGCGTGCCAAGGCGCTAGATGAAGCCTACAAGCAGAAGGGCACTGTTGGACCATTACATGGGATACCCATCAGCCTTAAAGCTTCAATAAACCTCAAGAACCACAGAAAGGGCGGTGGATTCGTGAAAGACTATGAAGGAGTTGCAGAAGATAGCGCGGACATTGTGAAGATCCTTTGGAAAGCGGGAGCTGTCTTCCACGCTCGGACTACCGAACCTCAAGCATTGGTATTCTGATTTCGAAACGCTCGCTCCTCGAAATTGACTGCTGCAGATGATGCTTGAAACTAGTAGCAATCTTACTGGCATTACTACCAATCCGCACAACGTCCTAACAACTTGTGGAGGCTCGACTGGCGGCGAAGCCGCACTGCACGCACTTCGCGGAAGTTTGCTAGGCATAGGAAGCGATATTGGTTTGCTTATTACTGTCCATCGCCGTTCTGCGCTGATTTAGTTAGGTGGTAGTGTACGTTCTCCGGCAGGCAATTGTGGTACGTATGCCCTGAAACCTATGACTCAACGATTCCCTAGCCGAGGAAGCACCTGGCATATGTTAAATAATGAGGCAATCATTGGTACCATGGGTCCAATGAGTTCGGAGCTCGATGGTATCAGCTTACTAATGAGGGTTATTCTCAATTCAAGTCCATGGAAGGATGACTTGAATCTTCATCAGCTACCCTGGCGGGACACTGCAACTGAGCCTACACTTGGAAAGCGCCGGTTGACCATCGGTGTAATGTGGGATGATGGCGTTGTCAAACCCACAGCTCCTGTCACAAGAGCTTTGACAGAGCTGGTCCAGCGCTTATCAGACCTTCCAGGCTTCTCCACTGCAGATTGGCACGCGCACAAACACGAACATGGAATTAGAATCTTGGTAGGTGTTGCATCATTGTACATTCTCCTAATGGATGCTGACATCAATCCACAGGAAAAGCTATACTCTCCAGATGGGGGAAAAGCTACCGAGGACGCCTGTCGACAATCGGGCGAGCCATTGCATGATCTGATCTCATACCGACTGACGAATGGACCTGGAGTGGAACAGCTGAGCATCCACGATCTGTGGCAATGGGTGGACGAGCGCGAAGCCTATCGCCAAGAGTACCTGCAACGTAAGTTTGATCGAGGAGGCATTGATTCTATCAAGCCCACTAAGTTCTCAACGTAGAGTGGAATTCCAAAGCTCCTCAGATGGACGTCATCCTCTGCCCACATCTGCCAACGCCGGCTCCCCTGATCGAAACCACGCAATATTGGGGTTATACGTCAATCTGGAACCTTCTTGATTATCCGGCTGTAGTATTTCCCGTCACAAAAATAGATCCAGAGGTGGACATTGAGCCTGCTCATGAGCCTCGTAACGCAGCCGACCAGTGGTGCAGAGATCATTACGATCCTATCAAGCAGAAAGGTACACCTATCAGTCTGCAATTGGTGGGCAAGCGTATGGAGGATGAAGCGTTGATCAACGCACTCGAGATGATTACTAGCGCCACAGGCTTACCATTTGTAGATTGCCTAGCAGCTTCTAATCCTTCATAGCGCATCATCAGCAACAACGGATCGTTGATTTGTTTCATCACTAAGACCCACTCGTGATAAGCTCATCTAGCTTGAAATAATACTCTTGTATCAATTTTGAATAACGTTAGTAGATATGTAGAACTCGATTCCGATTTTCTCATCGAGTTTACTGTGCGGTAAGCTTGGCAACAAGCGGTGAGGACCAAGTCCAAGATCCCAGCGAGGCTACAATCGTACTCGTCAACTACAAACGGCCACCAATACTGATTTATCCGCTTTACCTTAACCACTTCGCTGCCGGCCTCGCCTGCATAGACAAGTGCTAGCAGATCCTTTCCCAGTCCCAGGCCTGCCCCGCCCACGTGTAATCTCAACGCCATTCGTCTGATTCCCAGTCTACGTACGGCACGAAAATTGAGCGTTGCCACTCCTTTATACACAATTGGCAGTAAAATCTCTGACCGAGCTTTGTTCATATGCCAGAAACACTGGCGCAGACATTCGAGGTGGAGTTACAAGCCGAAAGTAGTGTTCCAGGAACCGTCCATCTTGTTGACATTGAACGCGAGCTGCGAGCAAAGCATGCAGGTGATTCTGATATCGTATTGGTTCCGACTCCTTCAAACGACCTTGACGACCCTCTCAACTGGTCCCGACCCCGCAAAACCTTGGCGACGATATGCATGTGTGTCTACACCATCACCGTTGGTATAGCTTCAGCTGCAATATACTCAGTCTTGGTGCCCATTTCGAATGATACAGGGCTCTCGCTAGACGATCTCAATGCTGGGACGGGCTATATGGTAATCAATGGACTTTTTACTCGCCCATGAGCCATTTCCGTACACCGGCTAACTTGGCCACCCGTAGTTCCTACTTTTTGGATGGGGATGCTTGTTCTGGCAGCCATTAGCCTTGAAATATGGGAAACGACCAGTTTACTTGATTTCAATGCTCACATCAGTTGTCAGTCAATCTCGGATTCCAAATCTTAGTGCTTCATACTAATGACCAGATAACAGGCAATCATGGTCTGGACCCCTTTTGCAACGTCAAGTTATGGGCAATACCTTGCGAGCAAGATTCTGCAGGGCTTCTTTGGCGCTCCTATAGAATCTTTGGTCGAGATTTCGGTTACAGACGTATGGTTTCAACACCAAAGAGGCACGTATATAGGATTATATGCATTCTCTTTAGCAGGAAGCAGTTATTTCGCTCCGATCATAGCTGGCTTTATTGCTGATGGGCAGGGTTGGCAATGGGTATTCTACTGGAGTGCAATATTTCTTGCTGTCGGGCTTGTCTTCAACTTTTCCGTGATGGAAGAGACGAATTATGGTTAGTTGCCCCTCGAAAGACGTTCCCTTGTCAGCGAAGCTGAGCGCATACTCCAGATCGTGTGTACCCTATATCTGCCCCGAAGTCATCCTCAGAGAAACCTTCCAGCGATGTTGCTCAACTCAAAGAGGGAGAAAGGCCATACCAGAACTTTTTTCCCCATCAGGCTCCGCAGGAAGGGATTGTTCTGAGCGATCCAGGGCCACAGATTGCAGGTAGTCGCAAAAGCTACCTCCAGAAGCTCTCCGTATTACCTCAAAGCCGACCATTGCAGTTCTGGAAGATGGTGCAAAGTCCATTAATACTGCTTTCTTTCCCGGTAATATTCTGGGCAGGCTTCAGTTACGGCAGCGCTCTCGTCTGGTTCAATGTACTAAACGGCACAGCATCTTCCATCCTATCAGCATCACCTTACAATTTTTCCTCGTCAATCGTAGGCGTCGCATACGTTTCACCTTTCATCGGCGTCTGTATTGGCTCACTTTATCTGGGGAGAGTGAGCGACTGGATCCCACTGAAGATCGCGAGACGAAAAAAGACCAACACCGGTATCGTAGAGCCCGAGTATCGCGTATGGCTGTTCCTGGTCAACGCGGTGTTCACGCCGTTCAGTCTAATCCTCTGGGGAGTTGGAGCCGCACATGGCATTCATTGGTTCGGCCTGATTCTGTCCATGGGCATGACCGCGTTGACCAATTGTCTGGGTGTGCAACTCAGCGTGCTCTACGCCATTGACTCTTACAAAGAACTGTCTTCCGAAGCACTTGTGACTGTGATACTGATACGCAACACCATGAGTTTTGCGCTTAATTACGGACTGACGCCCTGGATCACGAATATGGGATTGCAAAATGCGTTTATCACAGCGGCATTTGCTGGCTTAGTGCAAGCTCTGAGCTTCCTTGTCATGGTGAAATGGGGAAAGGGGTTCAGATCCAGGAGTAGCAAACGGTACCGCAGGTATGTCAAGGAACGCCAGAGCATGGGACTCATCCGCTAGCCAAGAGTTAGCTAGAATGCCAGATAGATTAGTGCAACCGATCTATACTGTCTAGCTTAAAGATTCACATATATGCCGTATATCTTGTGATGCTCCGTAATTTACGAGTTGCCATTTAAAATACCGCGCAGGAATCTTGCATGAGGTGCCGCATATTCAAAGACCTACATTAAAGGGTACTTTAGTTAATCCGTACTAGTAGGAGTAGTTAAAGCTTGTGAAGAAAATGGTATTTCTCAGATATCAGAGCTCTAAGGGAATTCTATAATTATAGTTACTTCTTGTCCAAGGTCTATTAGACATAGCAATATTAATATAACACATTCTACCCCTATCTACACCGCGTTAACTCAGCACGTAGTAGCCACGACTGGGGTAGAAATACGACGACCAAGGGGTGACCTAAGTCACATGTACCCGCAAATCGGAAAAAATTGCCTAACCCTTCGACTGTTAGGCCTTGCCTTGGGAAAACCGTGGAATAAACGAGAAGTCTCACCACGTGACGAAAAATGGCTTCACCATGGCGTATTCATTCATATTACTCGATCTCGAACTCGTGCTCACTCCACTCACTGCAGTCGAGATTTGATGTCAGAGTCGTAATTCCCACACGCCGAAAGACTTTGGCATTGCTCGTTCGTGCCCTAAGTACTAGGAGATCATGTAGAGAAGCCTCAGCTTTGGCGCTCCTGGGTTGACCACGATAGGAGGCAAAAAGCAGGCACCACACAGGCTCCCCATTATTGCCGGGCTTGTCATCATCATCATCCCAGTCCACAAAGAGGGAGATACTCGGGACGATTCCAGCCATTGGAATTGTCAATTTCGGGTCTGGATCGTCATGCCTGGATACTTTGGGATAACACAGAGTTGCGGGACAACGCAGCCTAATGCGATAGTCCGGATTATCTGACAGGTTTGGCGTTTGTTCATCAAAGCGTTTTTCTTTCGGATACCTCATCACCTGGGCTTTGTACGACGTACGGCGGTATCCTAGCGCCTCCCTATGCTCATGAAAGCGGTCTTGGGTAATGAAGCTCCCTTTTCTTTTCAGTTTCGGCCTGAGACTCATCCACGACCATGATGGAGCACAGCCGACTTGACGTTTCTCTCTCGGCCCATATGCTGTCCAGATCAGACAATCTGGCATCAGTTCCAGCCACATGCCAAATGAACACGTAAAGCCATTGAGTGATGCGAGACTTTTACCGAGGCCTGAAAATGCAATCGATCGGTCGTCCCAATTCGATAGATCCGTTGTATAGTATCTGTCTAAAATCATGTTCCAAATTTCGCGGAACTTTGTTATCCTTTCTTCAGTACTGTTTATGTGTTTTGGCACCTGGTCAACCCACGTCTTTGTGTTTCTGCGGATTGTGCAGTTGCACTCTGTTAGCTGATCCTTGACTTCACAATCGAAAGTTTCCCTGCACTCCCAACGGAGCACAGACTGCCCCAAATGAACCGTGCGAGGCGATAATGCTCTTTCTTGGAATGCCCACCCTCGGCTTTGGAGAACGCCATCTTGAAGAGCGCTGTGTCCACAATGTACCGTGTCAAGATACCAATTGAACCCTGTGTTTTGACTTAGAATGCACTTGTGCGTCTGTAAAGGGTTCCTGAAAAAGCTGAGCCCTGCATCGCAGCTTCGGCTGTCTGATGCAGCAAGCGTGAAAACAGAGCCGGAGTAGATTTCACCCATGCGGGTTCCTTCCTGTATCCAATCATCATAATCATGTTGCTTAATACAGATAGAGTCAACCCAAAGATACCTTCTCTTCAATTGCTGTGTCAGATGCACTGCATCTTGTAAAGTAAGTGGGAGACACTGAATATCGAAACCGTGCAGGCAATTTTCATAGTTCTCATTAGTAAGCATGAAAGGCATTAGTCCACCCCAAGTATAGCTTAACGTTACATACTCTACTTTGCCTGTGTCTTGGGACAATACAAGTCTCAAGTCATGTTCAGTCCCGTGGGGATCTATATCAATTAGTCTCGTCGGCATTCTTTCCATGGCGGTTTTTGATTCTCCGTTCGGGCTACCCTCAACAAAATCTGGGTGGGCAAGCAGGTCATAGCTGCACAGTCGATGTTCCCGCTGACATCGAAGAATGGCATTATTGATCGATTCACAAGCTTGGGTTGAGGCCATCGAAATTACCCATTTGTGGCACTTTGACAAATCTTCAATATGAATGTCAGATGCCATCGGATGTAACTCTAGGAAATAGCAGAGGCGAAGTGGTTCTTCTTCGTTCTTCGTGATCTGCCAATACGTAAGGCAAACATATCGATGACCAAGTTCATGGGACCAAATTTCTGCGATAATCGAGTCTTCTTGATATTCTTCCAGTCTAGGCGGTGTCTCTTCCAAGTCAAAGCGGCGAGGCACATCAGTCCGAATCCGGCCTACGATCAAATTGCACCAGTGGCAAAGACTTCGCGCTCCAGACAGTAGCGATGCGGTGTCTGGGTAGTGCTCGTCCAGCAGGGGAACGTAAGTACGCCAATTCCGTCGAAATTCTTCAGCTGGCAACGAAAGAAACTCGAGTCTACCGACAAATTGCAGGCAATAGTCGCAGAGTTTGTAAGGCTCGACATGACTGTTCTCCCCATAAGATTTCGGAAGACTTCGCTCCCCGTAAATTTCAACGAAAGGATTATCTGCATGTTTTTTGTCCATTGCTAATGATCAAAAATCCAAATGATAGTCGAGATGTCGGGTTTTGGGCCGCATGCGAGGTGTTCGGCCGCCGCTTTTTGCACGAGGCTGCACGTAGGCTGTGCAGTGGCGCATGCCAAGCTTCAAGAACAACACGGGGACAGCAGGGCAATGCGATTAGGAAGACCCTACAGGCTTCAAGTCCTTTATTGATTCAGGTGCGGAAGGACCGTGCCGTCAAGGATTTGCCGGCTTTATCTAGAAGCTTTCATAAAATCAATGGCGACCTTATCAATGGCCAAGTCACGCGGAAGTCTGAAACAACATTTGAAGAATGGTAAGTGAAAATAAGTCTTTCTTCAACAACGTCCAACAGATTTGTTGACTCTCTGCCGAGTTGAGGGATTTCTGCAGGCTCAGTTACCGATCGATATGGCTTGCTGCTGCCTGGCATGCCCAATAGGCATGCCTCTCGCCTTGGCGAAACAGACGCCCTGAGCCGAGGCGAATGATGCAACAGCTAGAATCCTTCACTTTTTGAGCGTTGTATAAAGCTTTGAATATCTTCCGTTGACTTTTACGGTTTTGTGAAGTTTTCAATAAATCATCTCACCTCCGTTCTCAGTATGTCTGGCTCGAATAAATTCGAGTATCCTTCCCTACCCAGTGATCAATCTTTCCGTCTTCTCCAGCTCCACCCTGGACTCCCATTAGAGGACATTCACTGCACTCTCAACGTCAAACGCACTAGAAAACATACAGTATCTTACTCAGCCCTCTCATACATCTGGACTACCGTCCCCGCCGAGGAAGCCATATATGTCAATGGATGCCAGTTCAAAGTCCGCACAAATTTGTTGCATTTCCTCCGCTAAGTACGCTGCGAGTATCACACTAAAAGCCTATGGATCGACGCTATTTGTATCGATCAAAGCTGTACAAAAGACCGGCATCACCAAGTGCGTAATATGAAGGAGATATATTCCAACGCGAACAAGGTTCTGGTATGGCTTGGCGAGGATCAAGACGGCAGCTCAGAGGCCATCGATTGGATGAAGGAAAGAGTCCTCTCAGACAGGAGAGTGCCGGAAGACCCACACACTCTATTCTTAGAGTTACAGTCTTCTCCTGTCTGGGCGTCTTTCCTCGCTCTGACTTACCGCCCTTATTGGAAAAGACTCTGGATAGTACAGGAAGTGATGCTCGCAAGAAAGATTGAGATATTATGCGGTGACAGGAGAATTTGTATTTGCATTTTTCGTAGTTTCCTTCCCTTTGTCAATCTTGATTCACTCAAGATGATTGCTGCGAGCGGAGTAGGGGAGGACATGTTGAGACTTCTCTCTGGAATGCAAGACTGCAGAAAGCCAATTAAAAGATCGCTGTGGAGTCTCCTAGGTGTCTACGGAGACAGAGACACCACTGTTGAATTGGATAGAGTGTATGGTCTGTTAGGGCTTGCTCAAGAGGGCGAAACGATCGAAGTGGACTATACCATCGACAAGATCGAGCTTTTCGCAAGAATAGCATCCATCCCCCTGGAGGAGCAGGTTCTGATGAGTCGTCTATGGCTTGCTATGGTTCTGAACCTCACCGAAGAATTGCTTGATCCTATTGGGCTCTGCCCTATTTCTTGTCACGACAGAACAGTTGAGATACAAGTCGAATCTCGTGGCAAAAGTTCTCCGTCTGCGTTTGGATTCTACCAAAGACCTGAGGCAACAGATCGTATCTCCCTGATTTGGTGGGACCATTTATCGGAACCATTCATCTCGGCCGAAGATCTAGCATGTTTTGATTCTTGTGATCCTTCGGATTCATCCTTATGGCACTTCTTCTTTGTCGAAAATTTCGATTGGCCAATTCTCTCGTAGCGACCGCAACTTCTCCTGAAAGCCGCCATGAGATGTCTTCCTTGGTCATCTGCACGATGTCAATGAAATCGTTGTACCGAGACATTGTATGGGCAAGATTTGTTAGGAGAGTCGAAGAAACGTTTAGGGGTACAATTATCCTTCATCGAAAAAGCTCACGAGGCTGGTCTCACTTTTTGAAGATCAAGATTCCACAACTGTTTCTCTTATTGAAATACTTCGGGCATTTTCACACTTGGCTGTTTGAGGAAGTGATTTTGAAGTCAGATGTTATGAAAACAAGATCTGTATACGACCGGCGATTGAGTTCGAGTGCGTTCTTGGATATTAGGAAAATTTGAGTTGATCACTCTCCCAATACATCCCGTGAAGGGAACATACCGTTTCTGCGCTTAGTGTGACAAGGTATTGACTCTCGATAGATTTTTGTTAGACGTAGCGCGGCGGTCGCTTGAGCAAATTTCCGTTGTAGAAATTCAAGAGAGCAGACGTTGTCCGAGGTTCGGCCTTCGTAGGAGCCGCCGGACTAGAGTCGGAAGATGTAAGCGACCATCCCAGAGACCATAACGCCATCAAGGGTAGGAAGATTGAGGACGCCGGAGAGACGAGGGAGTAAGGACGAGAGCCAGCAGAGAGAAGGAGGCGGGTGGTACTCGTTACTCAAACTATGGATTTGGGGACCTGGTACGTAAGTTTGTTCATGCGAGCTGCTCGCGATCAAGGATGGAAAGACGTGGTCGAGTACGTCGAAATATTTATATAGACGAGGGTCTGAGAGACGCGAGGAGGAGAGTGCAGTGTTAGAGGAACTAAGAGTTGGTCTTCACTCCATATTCTTGGAGGCTCGTAAGTGTTTTTGGCCCACTACTGAGAAAAGTCCAAGTGCTCACGTCTCGCGGCTATGCGGGCTGGTCGGCCCATACCCCTTGTCTGCTTGCATTCGCGTGAGGACATCTCTTGCACGAGCCCTCGAATAAGTCGTATTAGACCACCAGAGGGGCTTGCGATTGGTGTGCTTCTCAACCTCGACCACGGCTTCAGTCAAGCAAGCAGTCATAAGATAGCCTCTTATCGCCGCTTGTACCATAACAGCGCTCCCAGTGCTAACGCGCAGGCCCCCAGAAATACCGTGACTCGTCTCATTGGGCGACAACTTGAAGACCCGGTCTCGTCGACCTCGTAACGCTCTTCTGAATCCACGCCTCCGATCCCTTCCATCGCGTCCTGGAGAGCCAAAGTCTGTAACAAACCGCTTACCGGCTCGAAATGGGAGTATTCGTCGAGTGGGTAGTAAATTGCCTTTGCTCGGCATAAAAGTCTTTCCCTCCGTTCTTTTGACTCCACCCCGAGCCCCAAAAACAGCTTCTCGGAATCCGGTGAAATTTCCGAGTAATCGTTCTGCGGCGCGATTATGGGACAGGCTACCATCAGGTGAGCTAGTGTAATGATAATCACATGATCCTCGGTCATCGCATAGTCGGGGAAGAATCTGTTGAGTAAATTTCGCTCTCCTAGCGGAATGAGTCCTAGCAGTGCGAAGACCCTGTCACGCGGGTCTTTACAATTTGATCGATGATAACTGATAAGCAGGTTGTAGAGTGGCTGCAGGTACTGGGGATGCTTATCCATGTGCCTTCCCATCACGAGTGGCAAAGCGTTGTATGAACCGCTCATACCACTACTGGCATTGGTCTCAAACTCGGCGTTGAATTGTTCGATACCTGTCTCACGGCACAGGAGGTCTTGAAAGTTTTGCCAGTCAATCTGATTATCACTGCAGAACAACTTGACGTTTCCTCCAAGTAGGAACTCCTGAATGACCCAGAAACGACACCAGTACGGGCGATTTGCCAAATCAACCATTGAGTCTCTCCAGTCGAACCCACCATTTTCCAGCGTCTTTATATGAGATTGCTCGGGGGATTCGGAAATAATCCATTCAGGAAGTGTGACCAGACCCAGCCAGACAGCGACGCAGGCTGCATCCCTATATGTCTTGTCCATGAGACGGACCTGGGCATTGCGTTCCGCATTATTAGTTTGGTCGATGCAGATCGCATCTACCCAGAGGTAGTCCCACTCGGCAGCTTGCGTAGCCTCGCTCAGGTAGTACAGACACGACCACAGATTAGGCCTGACACGGACTCTTCGGCCGTCCACATAGATAACTTCTGACGCTTCGCCGTCGCCCCAGGTGTATGACACAGCTGCGTATCGTGGCTTGCTGTCTCGTCGAACAGTCAAAGACCTAAATTGAAGGATATGTTGATCAAATTGCACTGGCAGAAGTAGTCGGAGCTCGTCGGAGGACAGCATTTCTCAAATATCAAAGCTCCAAGAACATTTGCGGTCATGGTTACTTCAAATCCGAGGTTCATCAGACGTAGCAATATCAAGTCAATGAAATCTCACAATGCCATGGCCTCAGCCGCTCCCAAATTCTCGAAACTTCTCTCGCTTGTGTGACCTATTTTGTCAGAAAGGCAGGCTGCAGAATTCGACCAATAGGACATTGTGCCTTGCCGATGTTCTGATCCAAAATTGATCCTACAACTTGCGATCTGGCGCGACAAGCTTCTGGCCTGTTGACTGACCCTTTTCATTTCTGACATAGCAGGTCGACCCGTAGAATGGACACATTGAAGATGATGTTTTTGATGTTGTTGTCTTACTCTAGATACAGGATGAAGCTCAAATTTATGAGTGGGGCTCCGGCACACCTTCCTGCCACACAAAACCAATGCTCGCTCCTTGCGTCCACGTGATATGATTAGTCCCAAGAAGGGAGTTGCAACAAATAACGAAAGCTCGACACAGAGCCTGACCGATAACATGGAGGTCAAGTTGTGTACTTTAGGATTGATTTATTGAGTTGGGGGAATTGCCGAATGTATTGCAAGATTAGATTGAACCACAAATCACTATTACCAAGTCTCCTGCTTAAATCTGCCCGCTTTCTCCATAGTAGCTAGATATTCTTCTGCCTCCTCTCGTGTTGCCGGCCAATTCGTCTTTGCTCCTCCTTCAACAAGGACATCCAAGAGCGCTTCCCTGACTGCCTTCGGCATTGCTCCCGACGAGCCACAGATGATGATCATCGCCTGTTCCTGGTGTACCTTGTCAAAGACGAGCTGTGCCTGCTCCCTCAACAAATCCTGCACATAAACTTTCTGCCTCTGATCCCTAGAAAACGCAGTGAAGATTTGGAAATCTTGTTTCAGCGACCCGCTCGTCCAAACATCATTGAAGAAAAAATCCGCGTCCTTGTTCCGACAGCCAAAGAACAAACACGTCGAGCCCACCGTGCCGCCGAGCTGGACGATACGCTCCTTCTCGTAGATAAGCGCACGGAGGGGGGCTAAGCCTGTGCCCGCGCCGATAAGAACGTGGTTGCCTTGCTCTTCTGCCGTTTTCTTCTGGAAACGCCCTTCGGTCTTCAAGGCAACATTGAGAGTGCTTGCTTCAGGCAAGGCGGCCAGGTACCGAGTGCAGACCCCTTGGCGAATTTTCTTGATGACAGTGCGGTATTTGACGATAGCTACTAGGAGCTCGAAGCGTGTGCCATCCCTATCGGAACTCGTTTTCAGGGCTCCACCGCTGGCTATGCTGAATTGGCGTGGACGAATCGCGGGAAAGATGTTCGCCGCCTGCTCCCAAGGAATCTTTACGGTGTCAAATTCCTGCAGGGTCTCAAGGATGCTTCGCCGAGGACGGGTAGCGTAGTCGTAGTAATCATCTAGATATTCTGGGTCGGCAAACTCGAGAAGACGTTCTCGCTGGAAGGTGTCATCAGTGTATTGGGCGATGGTAGAAAAGAATGAACGGCGCGGTATCGCAGTAATGTCTAGGTGATTGGTCAATAAAGCCCGCAAAGTGAGCAGCGGTCCAGGCAATGGATGAGGAATAGGTGCCGCTGGATATCTCGATAGATCTGCTGCTGAATCCGTTGGAGCGAGAGCGAGAGCTTTATCCGCGACATCAACCCATCTCATCAATTTAATCAACGACGAAACATCCCCAGTGAAGTTCTTTGGTGTGATAGCAAGTGAGTCTCCTGGAAGATATGGCAAGCTTTGAGTTGTGCTTAGCGTTAAGAGACGAACATCTTGCCAATGAGATGTTGGGGTAAGCCTGTGATTGCATTCCAGGACGGTCCAGACGCTGCCAGCGATTGGCCTACAGTCAGTATCTGGCAATCCCTCAGAAAAATCCTCCACAGTGCTTTCATAAACAGGCTCATTGTACCACTCGTCTGGAATGATCCCTGGCAGATATTCCAGCCTCCATTTGCTTGGCAGATTAACATGATCTGGGATAGGCTGAATTCCGTCTGGCAAGGGAAACTTCTCCAAAAGCTGTAAACGTAATCTTTGAGACCAGATCAAGAATGCGCCATCAGTCCTATAGATGTCAGAGGAGTATAAGTCATGGTGGACAGAATGAATACAGTACCCCTCGTCACCCTGTTCATCAGCTTCGCAAGGCTCGAACAACTCATTCGCTCCGAGCTGTTTTAATCGCTTTTGAAGCTTCCTTGCTGCCCAGTTGAACCTGCGACAATGTCTGTCAGCGCCAATCCGACGTGAGACTTTCTTGCATACTTTGGATACGAGCTATCCCCTAACCCAATCAAGGCAAACCTCAAGCCAGTAAGGTAGTCTGGCGCCAGCTTCCTCTTTAGCAAGCTTATCCAAAAGTATCGGCTGTTAGCCGGGAAGTCTCCTTGGCCAGTCGTTGAGACGGCAAATATGCATGTAGTATTATTTGAGAGGCTTGCCTGTTCCACAGTCAGTACGAAATGAGTTTTCTATGGTTTAGGGTCCTCACCGGGGTCACCGAGTCAAGTTCGGCAACCTTCGTGTTGAAGCGCAATCGCTCCAACATTCGACCGAGTTCCTCGGCAATCTCCTGTGCGTTTCCAGTCTCTGAGGCATAGAGGACTTGTGCTGTCCTATCTCGGAATGCATCGTTTATCTCCATCGGGGTAAGAATGCGATATTCGTGTCGATGGGTCGATCATGGCTAAAGCGTCCCTCACCGCGTAAAATGCATTCAAGAGACAGCACAACGAGAATTCGAATATCTCATCGACGCTAAGTCCATTTTTTCCGGCTCCCTCGAGGGAGAGGGCAGGTACAAAGAGTATCATACCGAAAACTTCCGCAGATTGTCCGGAAGAGGGATTTAGGGCTAGTGTTGAGGGCATGACGTCTTCAAAAGCCACTGCTGTTACAAACTAGCCTAAGATACCTGGTTCTGGCCCTTCGGGATAGCCTCGGCCACAAAGAGCGCGCCAAGACTGCGTCGCGCGCTGCTGTGGCCTAGGCGCAAAAGTCGATTTTATCCCTGTCATCCGTCCTTTGGGACCGATGACCTTTTGACGCGGTCCTTATATCTTCACGAATACCGCGTCGATTTTGAAAAGGTAAGTTTCCGTCGCTTTCTCTCGTTTGTCGCGTTCTCGCCTTGCTTTCCGTTTGTCGCGAAGTCTTCTCGTTGTTGTTGGGTGTGAAATGGGATTTTTGAAGTTTTGGATTTTCAAAATCAGTTTTGAGGAACGTTTTTCCGGGTTTTGCGTCGCTGATGGCGAAAGTGACACTCGGAGATTTGCCTTCTCGAGTTCTACCGACGAGCGATTTCCGATTTCGATAATTCGTGGAAGGGAAAGAGTGGTTGGTGGAAACGTACGTGACAAAAAACCCAAAAATTTGTGACTTTTCAATCTAGGCTAGTTACAAACCGCAACACGCAATTCAAACCTCGAGAAGTTTACGGCTAGATTCCCTCATCCTTGATTAATCACCCTATCACATGGTAGAAACCCGTCTCCTCCTCCTCCTCCTTCTTGATGGTCGATCATTGATCTCTTTTGCTGCCTAAGAGAGCTCGCAGCCTCGTAGACATAAGCTGCCTTATGTGTAGGTCCGGAGGTAGTAGTGCTCATGCCATTACCAAGTGAGATCTGTTTCAAAGCGAGAAAGAGGACGCAAGACAACGTGTAGGCTCAACAGATCAGATGGAATGAAGCATTGTATTTTCTTAAAGCCATAAATAGATGTGCTTAAGGTTAATGTAAGCCCCAGCTTGGGAAATATGTCTTCGTTGATTTTTTCAAAGCGTGTCAAGTTTTTAAGCTCTTACGGAAAATTTTATTCTAGTCACTATCAATTCCTGCATCTAAGACACTTTGATAGACCCCGAATATGAAGCAGCTAGTCCCGAGTCCCTTTTAGTATTCTAGTTCGCAAATGAATGGGGAGCAGTTGCAATGAAGTGTTATAAATGTACGGGTGTCAATAATTCTAGGCATGTTACTGCAATTCCATGTCTTATATGTTAATTGATAGAGCATTGATATCATAGGATGATAGAAACGCTCCATATTAAATTCAATACATCCCTTCATCCAGCCCATCATCGCCAAACCCATCATCATCATCGTCCTCTCCATTGTCAAAGAAATTATCCCCGTAGTCGCCCTCCACGATCTCATCCTCATCCGAAAACGCCGAGTCTACCACGCTTTCCTCTCCCTCCTCATCACCAGCTTCATCAGCTTCCTGTTTATCTCCTTCCTCTCTCGGCTCTTCCTCTATCTCGTCCTCTGCCTCCAACCCTTCTTTCTCTTCTTTCCGCTTCTTCGTCGGGTCGTGGATCTTCGCTTTTTGTCTCCTTCTCCGTCTATCTGGATCAATATCTGAGCCTTCATCGTCCTCGTCAACCTCAGGGCGTGCACGTTTGCGGTTGCTCGAGAGGGGCTGATCGATGTCGGAAGTGCCTTCGTCGGAGGACAGTGGCTGCAAGGCTGCTGTGGCGCGTTTTCGAACAGGCTTTTTGGAGGTGGACGGAGGGTGATGTGGTACGTGGGTCTTCCATTCGCTAGATTTCCGGTGCGGGTCGAGGGTGGACCAGAGTTCGCGGGGAAAGAACTGGAGGGCTGGGAGATGTCAGTTCTCAAAAATCGCTAGCTGTGAATCAGCGGAACTGAGGTAGGTACGTACCGTAGGTGCGCTGTGAAAGGTCTGGTAGAGTTCTTTGAGGCTTCGCGTACGTCCTCTTAGAGTATGTCATCATGCTCTCGAATGGGTCGACGCCTGCCCGTGGATTGGCCTTGCCATTGTCGTCTGTGAGGATGCTCGGGTTGAGGACCGTGTAGTACGGCCCATCGCGGAGAAGGGAGCGAAATCGCTGATACCTTGCGATCTCGCCTTTTTCTGCGTCTGTGAAAGGGTCTGGCTTGGGTATTACTGCGTCCTAAGGTTGCATGAGTCTAGGCAGTTGTTGAAAGGTCGGAAAGGGGGGTTTTTACTGGGAATAGAGGGGTTGGCTTCTGGATCTTGGCCTTGAGGTCCTCGTCGCTTTCAAGATCTGCATCAAGGACCGGAGCATTCTTATCGCGCGTACCGAAACGGCGTTGGCGGGCTTTCGCTCGTCCTGACATGGCTTTTGGAAGAGCTAAGATTTGACGCCAAAAAAACGTGGCAGCTCAAGCTAGGAGCTTTGGTGGGGGCAATGGTGCGGGGTCCTCGGTCGACAGCCCTTTCAACCTTCAAGGTCAAAATTGCTGGACGACACGGTAATTAAGTCATTTACAGCGTGTGCGCTTCTACCTATGAGGGAAAAGACTCTTTGCGCCCGAAAGAGAAGGAGCCTACAGGGTTCTCCTCCATGTTCTTCATTTTCAAAGCCCGTCACCTAAGGTACGGTTTCAGAAGCATCGGCTTGACAACAAACCCCCATTCACTCACCGCCTGCTAAGAAAAGCGAAGGATCTACGAGCCTTGACTTCTTCACGATGGCTGTCGACAGCACCAGCAGCGAGCTATTCGACAAATGCTCCAAAATCGAGACCGTCGCGTCCATCTCCCGGAAAAGCCAATTCTGCATCTTTACCGCTATAAGCGAATCAATGCCATAATCCGACATTGGCCGCGATGACTGAATTTCATCCACCGCGATCATCCGCAGCGACGACATGTTCGCAATAATGCACATGCCCACCTGCTTCGTGGCATTGGAAATAGAAGTAGCATGCCGCAGCATATCGCGCGCCTTGCCAGCCAGACCGCCTTCCTCATTGCCGACTTGCTCCGACTTGAGCACCATCCGTCGGAGAAGTGGAGGGCTATGACGGAGAGGGCGATTGACAAGGACAGAAGGGAAAGGATTGAGGGTGTGGTTTTGGGGCTGGAGAGGGTGGAGGACGTAGGGAGAGGTTCGGGGGAGTCATTGGTGGGGAGGACGGACAATATCCTGATGGGGGAGGAGAAGGCGCAGCGGAGCGGGCTGTGGCTCTCCTTTGAGTGAGAGATGAGACATGGATAGGCATGATGGGAGATATGCACGGAAATGACGTTGATGATAAGATTCAGTACTATACCGACGCTATGTCTGTGCTCTAGTAACCGTTATTAGGCTGCCATTTTGCTCGGTCTCGCACCGAAGGGGGGACATGGTAGTGATATTGAAACAATGCAAAGGTATAAGACCGGACCTTCAGATTGCTGCAAGATATATGCGAAACCGTTTGACGATCATGACTCTTCTCAGCCGATCAGCCGTTTGAAACATGCACGTACATTTTTTCAAAAGGATCTGAAAGGCCTTGCTGCGAGGATCGAAGCTTATTCATCCTAAACGTGGAACGCGTGGCGGAGGAAGCAGGGGGATGGTCTGGAGGAGGACCTGGGCGCGGCGTGAGTGGCTGGCGGTCGTCTGAGGACTGCAGTCGGAGAAGGCTGAGCGGCCGTCGGTAAACGATCTGCTCCGGGGAAAGGGCCGAGGTTTTTAGCAGCACCGGCTCCCTCTTGATCTTGATCCTTTGTGGCAAAGACCTCGCCTGGACCTTCGCCGGTCCGGAATCCCTGAAATGATCCTGGAAGTCTTCTGCCCAACCGCAACTCAAGGACCATCTCAATCTCTTCAACGGTCACGATGCGAAGCGCCACGGGATCGTAGCAATCAGACCGCCTCGTCCAAACAGACACGCCATCCTCCTCCCACCGCCGCTGACATGCCTGTGAAGCCCGTTCGAGATGACAAGGGCGGACTGCTTCGAGTCTTGGACTACCAGAACTAGTGACACGATGAAGCGGCTCCGATGGATAGATCGCAGGCCTAAAGTCTTGCTTTTTCCAGTTTATTTTTTCTCGTCCAGCCCGGCCCCCGTCTGCACCTAGCCTACGCTTGCCTCGCCTGGGACTAACAGAGCCTGCCGTCTCCCATTCGCCGGACTGTCCTACAGTAGTGGCCCATCTGAAAATGGCCCGTGGTGGTAGGTGCACTGGGAATTTCGCTTGCCCCGTGGAACAATAATGATAGTAATGCGCGCCATCATGGTTGCAGCTGCACAGACCTGACACTGTACCACTCACAAAACACATTCTCCTGCTTTATTATCCGCAGCCTGTCGCACCCTCACTCTGCTGCTCTGACCAACCCATTCAGCCACGGTTGAGCGTTGACGGGGACTGCGCGCAAGCATCCGTGTGGTTGAGAAACTAAAACATTCTCTCGGCGGCGTTTCACAGCCCACTTCCCTCCACTCCAACCCCGGATTCTTTTCGTGGCTGCGTCCTGCAGACTACGGGTTGCTTTTACCTCACCAAAATTGAACACGCTCCACCAGGCCGTCCGCTCCTTTCAAAACTTGACTTCGTCTCCTGCATCTGCTCGCCACCGAGGCTGGTGTAACTTATTCTCTCTTTGACCCCACCGCGCTGTCTGATCAAAGATTCAGACGAAAGCCGCGTTGCACCGATCTTTTGGACGCTCCTTCGCACCGGATCGCGTTCGACGAATGGACCTGCCTGGGCCTGTACGATCTATCCAGATTTGATTGATCCACGTCCTCTCGAGGTCCTGATTGCGTCCCGCATCTACACCTCGGTTGCTCTTCACACCCCCGTCCTAGAAACATTTATACTCCTATATCCTCGAGGCATGAAGGCGCGTCTGGGGGCGGCCCTGACGCCGCTGGTAAGAACTCGACTCTCGGTTAGTCAAGTTGGACAATACTAACATGCTCAGATCACGACCGGTAGCCCAAATCCCAAATACGCGGGGGATCCAGACTCACCCAACTTCCAACCTCCGTCTCCCCTCATCAGCCGACCTAGATTCTCTGCCGAGACCGAAGAAGCTTTACAACAGGCATGTGCCCATATCGTCGCCGAGGTCAAACTCAGTGAGGAAGGACACATTAAACAGCTGCCGAAAGGCAAAACTGCTCCCCAGACTAAGTCTCAGAAGCATGACAAGCACGCATCCTTTACCTTCCAAAAAGCCAAGGGCTATGTTCCCGAGACTGCTGCGATATCCTTCAATAAAACCACCAATCGTGGCAGACAGTCATCAAGAGTAGGAAAGTTTGGAGAGGGCTTCGAGCCTTTGGAGCCGACAACGACTCGCATCGTTGGACATAGAAAGCGAACGTCTTCTTCGCGTGACGACGAAGCTTTGCAAGAGATCCGTAACAAGCTTGAGTTAAGGCCAAAGACCTCCGCGGCTGCATGCATTGATTACGCTGGCGATGAGACGTCTGGGTCCTCTTCACAATCCTCCCATGGCACTGGGATCACCTCGGCCAACATGACGCCTGGTCAGTCTACCAAACGAATGTCTCAGGGCTTGGATTACGTCGACGTCAAGAACGTGGATCGGATAAGCGCCCGCGTATCTGGCGTGGATGCTGCTCTCAAAGATCATGGCCTCGAACTGTTGGCTGCTGAGTCTTCAGCAATGCAAGAGGAGAACGTGTCGTACCATCCAGCCACTGCGCAAAGCTCGAATCAGGCCCCCGTATCAAGCAGGATTAGATCAACCCCACATTTGCCCATGCAAGCTCCTGGCTCAAGGAAACAGTCTGTTGATCTTCCTGTTCCAGCTATCAAGAAAGTGCCAAGCGTACCAAACATCACAAAAAAGGTCCAGCCTCGAGACAGAGAATTATCGCAGCCGGCGTACACTTCTTATTTTGGCGTAAACGTGCCAGCTAACTCGGTCAGCAATACACGGCCTGGTACATCGCATGCCCATCGCTCGAACCAGGATGATCCTGATGACCCACCTGGCCGCACATCAAACATTGCGAACAGCATTCGAGAGTATATAAGGCCAAGCTCATCCAGCTCTCGAGCACAGAGTCGATCGCGAGCACCTAGTCTTCGCAGCCAGCGAAGTCACTCAAGTTTCCGCGATTTAGGAGCCGGCTGGTCGACTTTGCGCAAGAAAGTGAGCAACATCTCTTTACGAAGCCACAGTCGAAGCAGCAGCAGGAGTCGGCCAGGCTTTGACGACGGAGATGAGTATTTCATCGATGTGGACACGGTTGACCTGAACAAGAATCTCCCTCCTTTGCCCGGCCTAGACACCTGGAATTCGAAGCCGAAACACATTGGCGAGTTGATGAAGAAAGCGCTCCCAAAAAGATCTAAGAGAGACACTGCCAACGTCGTCATTGACAACGATGGCTTGGAGCGTACAATGACTGTTGAGGAGCAAATGCAAAGACGGCAAGACCTTGCAAGGGCTGTTATGGAAAAGATGACCACGGGCTCAATGGGATCGGGCGACAAATCAGCTGACAATTCTCGTCCTGTGAGCTCTTCTACGCCTCCAGATGCGGTCAGGTTGGACCCAAACCCCAAGCAGGAGAGTCAGATGAGGCACAAACGACATCACTCCACGAATTCGTTTCCGCAGACTCCCCCACCGCAACCTGACACAATTGGGCAAGTCAGCATTCAGAGGGGTCGAAGCGTACCGAATGGTGTAGAGGGTCGGACAAAGGCTCCTCCACCAACACCCAAACCTGGTCATTCTCGCGGGAAGTCGAGGAAATGGATGGATCTGCTGGGCTTCGGGAAAAGTTCGAAAAACCGAGCCAACGCCGTCCAGGTCGTGTGAAACCCTTGCAAATACGAGCCTTTATTTCCTCGACTTTTGCGAATATTCCCGCCCGAGAACTTCTGCTCTTTTTCTCCAAAGGCAGTCTTCTACATTTTTATCTTATCTTTTGTGCAGCTCCAGCGACTAGCGAGGCGTTGGTGAGGCAAGCCAATTTTATGCATTATGATTACCCCTCTCATCCTATGGGGACGCTTCAATTCTCAAGCCATCTGGAATGCGATGGCATCTTGTTTGCCGATACGCCTTTTAATCGGAATACGAACATCATCGAAAAAGGGAGAGCACGGTAGATGCTTTACGCACTTGGAGTATTTGGTCGTGGGTGATGGGCAGCAGTTGTGTCTGCCTTACTCAGAGATACTGCATCATATCCCTAGATATCCACCATGAAGCAATCTTTACGACGAGGGCAGGTTAGCTACCGTTGATGGTTGATGAATAGAGCGACATTAGATAGAGCGTTCACCATAAGACTCCGGCTTTTCGGGGATAGAATTGAAATCAATTGTCTGATAGAGTTTTTCTCGACCAATTCTAATTTAGAAAATTTGCCATACATGGTCCGAGAATGCAGCCCTGGTGTATCTGATGTACGCAGTAAATGTGAACGAAATTTTGACGTATACTCTCTCTTGCAGGGTTCATGTTGCAGCGGAGGACTCGGCTCCCACGGTCCAGGCGAACTGTGTCCCCCACCTCATCTTACAAACACCTGCGTCTCTTCTTGACCTCGACGACGAAAATTTTGACACGGACGCTCGTCCGAAGTCGCCGTCCTGCGGACTTCCGGCCACTCGTTCAAGTTCTACACTGCCAATACCAAGGTATCTGGTGCAACCTTCTACCACGAACCGCGCCTGAGTGCGGTCACCACGTTTCCGACCTCCGCAACTCTCTGTGAGACATAATTTAGAAATGATAATACGGTGGTCAGCGCTTGCGGCGCTTATACTAGTCCGTGCAAGAGAAATCGCTGCTCATGGAGGACATATGGATAAGATACCGGAGGGAGCAGGCGTCTCAGACGATCCAATTGTGAGCTAAATTCTACAATAACATGATATGGCATCAGACTAACAGACTCCTGCCCAGGACGCCACGCTATGGATACACATCCTCCTTCAGACACTCGCCTTCGGCCTCATATTTCCAACCGGCATGGTCCTCGGCGTACGTCTCTCACCTTGCATCCTGTTACTCGCCACGCTCCCTTCTAACCAAAAGTTCTACCTCAGATAATCCGCTCACGCTGGCATGTTCCCCTCCAAACCCTCGGCACCGCCGTCGCCCTTGTCGGTTACTTCCTTGGACATCTCCACCGCGGCCGCCAGTTCGCGCGCAACATCCACGCATCCTTTGCCAACAGTCTCATGCTTATGCTCCTCATCCAAGTCGGGCTGGGAGTCTACCTCAAACTCCACCTCTCCAAGGGCATCCATGCGCGGATCCGCAGACCCATCGTGCTTGCGCATGGCGTCTTGGGCAAGACCATGCCCGTCGTCTCCTGGGTCCAGATGCTCTTCGGCGGGATCACAGCGGTCGGCTTCTGTCGGGGTGACCATCTCGGCCAGTGCCTCGCCCACTTCATCATGGGTTCTGCGTTCATTGCTTACGGCATAATCCTCACCATCCTCCTCCTCGTTGGCCAATACTGGCTCCGCCGCACGGGCCGCAGTCAAGAGTTCTTCGACAGCATCGTGATTGCGGCGTGGGGCTGCGTCAACACTTTCACCGAGCACCGGTGGGGCACGGCCTGGGTCAAGAACGACCTACAGCATACAAGCATGGGGATCGTGTGGTGGTGCGCTGGGCTCGTTGGCATCTGGCTCAGCCGCAACCGCGGGGGTCGGCCGCGGAGGAACCTCGTGCCTGGGATTGTCGTCCTGATGACGGGGTGGGCGATGAGCGCGCATCCGCAAGAGCTGGAGCTGAGCACTATGGTGCACACGGTCTTTGGCTACACCCTCATGGCCGCCGGAGCCACCCGCATTGTCGAGATCAGCTTCGTCCTGCGCGATAGAACCGCATTCCCGGAGCCGAACAGCTTTCAGTATCTCCCGCCATTCGTGAGTCTTCACCCCTGCCTATTCCCTTTCTCACATCACTTTCACTGACATCTACTACGTGAAAATTATAGTTACTCTACGCATCCGGCCTCCTCTTCATGGGCGCCACCGAGGAGCAAATGCACCTCCTCGCCGCGGCAAACGTCTCGCACGTCTCCTACATCCTCATCCTCTACTCAGTCGCCTTCCTGCTGTTCCTGTTCGTCAACATCCTGCTGCACCTCTACGCCGTGCATGCCTGGTCTCCCGAAGAAGACGCTCAAAGAAGCGCACCGCGCGGGTTTGGCGCGGGGGCAGGGGCTGGGGCTGGGGCTGGTTCCCGTGGCGGAAGGCCGGGAATCTTGAAACGGCGGAGCACCGGAGGCGGCAGCGTATCCTTTGTCGGCCGCGAGGGCCTGCCGTTTTCGTTCCGAGACGAGGAAGAAGACGATGCGGATGGGGAGGCAGCAAATCTGTCTTCTCCTCTGAATGGCGCTATCGCGAATGGGAATGGCGGCTTGTTGAATGGGAAAATCAGGAAACCCCGCATGCCGAGACATAAAGCGACGGACAGCCAGCAGATCAGGGACGCGGAGACGTTTGAACTGGAGGGGCTGATCGGGAGGGATGGGGACGAGGGGGAGGGGGAGGGGAGTAGTGGAAGTGGAGGGGAGGAGGATCGGGACAGGAAGAGAGGGGTGGGCGGGCGGGTGGCGGGGAGGACGGGGGGAGAAGGGGGAGGGGAAGGCCGTGGTGAGGGGAGAGGGCTGTTGGATAGATAGGAGAAGAGAAATAGATATACTAGGGTTGTATGCGGGGGACAGATGTTTTTGGAAAAAGGCATTACTACCTCAGGTACTCAGTACGAAAGAAACCACCGGTTTAAACTGTCGTCTCATCTCAAGGGTACCTTAGGTACGCCACAGATTCGATCCCACACGCCTGCAAGGGAACATGTCGCTCCGCCTTTTCAAAAAAAAACTGGGGGGAGGGGGGGGGAGGAGATATGCATATGTTTGTTATCCTCAGTGAAGCCAGCCTCGCCTCGCCTGTAAGACGATCGCGAACGTGACCGCGACTGCGACCGCGACTGTAGGCATCATGCTATGGTATGGCATGGTATGCAATGGCACGCATGTATGCGAGGGTACTGTGGACGGTCCGCTCTGGTGAAACCGTGAACTGTGAACTGTGACATTGCTCCAGCGCTAGATAGCCCCCAATGCTTGCGCTGGAAAAAGTTCACCAGAGGAGCAGTGAGTAGAAACCTAAATACCTACATAGCGAAGTATCTACCTAAAGCTGATCTGGCTCCGAATCTTACCAAAGACTAATATGTCTGCTTCGCTTCTCTTCTCTTCTCGGATTCGTTTTACCCTTATCGCCGTATGGACACTGGACACTGGACAGATCGCTCCATTCCTCCTACCCCTCTCCCCTGACTCTCCCCCAGACTTCTTCCAGCCTGCCCTCCACTGCGCCGAGTTCCCTGCGCAGCTCCTCCTTCACGCTGGGACTCGCATCCTTGTCCTTCTCACCGCCGCGCTCGTGTTCGTCCGGATCTCGGTCCAACTCTCTCGTGAAGATCACCGCGGCGAACGCATCCACCTCTTTGACTTCGTCCTCCATCTTGCTCAGATACTCGTTCGCTGCTACGTCTCCGCCGCGGCCGATGGCGTGCGCCTGGCGGGTGATGACGGCGAGGATGGAGGCCAGCTTTGCGGTGGGTTCTCGGACGAGTGGGTCGGAGAGGGGTGGTGGAGGGAAGGCCTGGGGAATGACGGTTTGGTCGACGAGTTGTGTGAAGGCGGAGTTGAGGAGCAAGGTGGTGATGTGGGTGAAGTGCGGGGAGTCGATGAGGTCCGCGGTCTCGGCAAGGAGGTGGTGGAGGTCCGGGGTTATAGCCTGGGTGGTGGGAGCGGCGTCGCTGTCGGAGGAAGGAGGAGGGGTGAGGATTCCGGCTTCGCGGAGGACAAGCTCTTCTTGGTCACCGGTGGGAGGAAGGAGGTAGGGGAGCCAGCGTTTGGCCATGCGTTCAGGGTCGGTGGAGCCTTCGATGCGGGCGCGGAGTTGGAGAATGAGGGAGGAGAGGCGGGTTGGTGTTAGGGACTCGGTGACCGGGATGTGGCCGAATATTTCGGAGACCGCGGTGGAGATTTCGGAGAGGAGCTGGGTGGAGCCGCGGTGGAGGAGCCACCACGAGAAGGTGAGGTACCGGCGGTTGGTTTCGAAGACACCGGAGGCTGGCGGTGAGGACGGGGAGGTGGAGGAATCGACGAGAGCGATCCCTTCAGAGGTGGAGGGGTCGCGGCTGTGGGTCGGCGGAGGGGATGGAGACGGAGAAGAAATGGCAAGGACCGAGGAGAGGTAATTGAGGCGGCCAAGGAGGTTCAGCTGGATGCGAGTCAGGAGCTCGAGTAAGGTGAGTGAGTATATGAGCGTGAGTGCCCTGGTTATTGCTATATCGCTCATTAGAAGACTGGAATTGATTTGTCCATTAGACGGACATTACATTTTATCTTGATGTCGGCCCACAGTTGCTGCTTGGTACGTCTCGACTGTGGGATCTCACTACTACCAGCCTCTGCCATCTGACTTGCATGGACGTAGCTCGAGCTCTGGAAGCTCGATAGGCTCGTCGCATCACCCCCATCTGTTGTACTCGATGGCCCGGAACTACCAATATCAGAGGCTGTTGCTCCAGACCTTGCAAGTTTCTCTGCCTTCTTTTGTTGCAGCTCCTGCGTTAACTGCTCCACAGGGAGAGCTTCCAGGACGTTCTCGGTGACCGTGGGTAGCAGGGCAAGGACTGTGAACGTGCAATCTGTTTGATTTTGCTCGAATCGTCGCTTCAAACTAGAGTAGAGCATGAGCGGTTAGATAAGTTGCACAGACACAAAACCTGGATAACTGACTTCTCCTTGGCTATCCGATCCAGGGCCATGCGCTCCCTAGCTTCAGATATCTTGCTCACGATGTATTGTCCTGCAACGTAGGCTGCGCCGACAATCCCAACACCGACGGCCAGGCCATTGCGATTCCTCCGCACCCATCGCCGGGTTGCTGCTATCATCGTGGGAAGCCTGATTTGGACTTTTTCCGCTGCGTCTCTGACACAGCTAGGAGAAGGGTCACGTGCAGAAAGACATGCTCATCGGTGGTGGCTGGAGCGGGCAAGTTGTGACAATCGATATCTGAGCTTTGGTTGCCAGCTGCTCACGAGGATACAGAGTCACGCTGTCAATATTAAATGCTTGAAGCGTGCTAGGGCCTCGGTTTGCTAGCACCATGACCTTATTACGGGAGGCTGGTAGCGTCATAAGGGCCAGCTCTTATCGGCCGAGGTCTCTCCGGTCTTAGCACGGTTTCCGGGGCATGTGGACGGCGGTGGGGTTGCTGGAAATCCCAAAACACGCACGACACGCTGCTCGCTGTGACCGGCAAGTTCACCACTAGAATCATGTGCCAATTGACCACAAGCATCAGGTAATGGACCGATCTGGACGGCATACCGGTCACGGTCGAGCTCTAAGGCTTTATCTGTACTTTTCGGAGCCGCGGGAGAAAATCGCCACGGATCGAAGGAAAATCATACTCTGGTAATGGAGCCACGGAAACCTCCAGAATACGTTCTGGAGGTCTTCGCAGACTCACAATCAGTCAAGGAGATAGTTAAAGGTCAGCCGCCTTAGAAAGGTATCTTGTGCGTCGCTGTATGCTAAGCCGCGGAAAGCCGTCCTCCACACCATCTTCTTCCATCGCTACTTCCCCTCCATCCGCCCTGCTCTGCAAGAGCTCCCTTCCCTCGATATTACGCTGCCCCATATCGCCGAGCCGCCGGAAGTCGAGACGCTTATCGAGGCAAGAACTTCCGCGTTAGTGCACCAGCTGCAGTCTATGACCGCGAATGGTGGCGTAAGGGGCCAAATCGCGGTCAGGTTTTTTGAAAAGAAGAGACGGAGAGGCGGTTGGTTTGGCGGTGGCATGATGGGTGGGAGGGGAGGCGATGAAGAAGCCTGCTGGGAGGAATGGTTACTCGAGGTTACTATTGCCACGCCGAAGACGGAAAATGGTGGGTGCGGAAGACCGCTTTTACGCAGCAAAAAGCTAATATCTGGGTAGAGAGATCGAAAGTACGAAGAGCCATGGAGACTTCCCTGCAAAAGACCGCAATGAAGATTGTGAATATTGTAAATAGGGACCGGGATCATATACCGCCAATAACTACGAGTGATCAGAATCCCTTTCCGTATCAGATTCTGCTAGATCCAAAACAGCAGAGTCGAGGAGCCAGGTTTGGCGGCGCTTGGGCTTAGCAAGAGATACCCCAGAGTTTGAGGATACTGTTATTGATTTCAGCTCTGACGTAAAGTCCAGGATTGTTGGTAAAGATAGCACCGCTGTCGCGCAGAGGTGCATGGGAGTTTTATACATAGATTGTTGAATTGGAGTGAAAATTAGCGCTCATCAATGTAGGACAAGCTAGACGAAACGAATAGAAATGAAAAATTCCTCCGACCCAAACAAACCCCTGGGAAGGAGATCTATCAACCTCGGAAAGCTTCGATTCGTAGAAGTCGCAAGCCACGGGACCGTCCATAACCAATATTCCATTTCCTTCACTATTCCAAGAAAACCTTCAGCATCAGCGTCGATGGCTCTTGGTTCGATAGTGACAACTCGATCAAGAGATACTTATAAGTAGCGTCGAGAAGGTCACGTTCTCTTGATTCTTCAGAATGTTCCGGCGGCCATTTACGAAGCCTTAGCGCGAACATCTGCAGCAGTCTGTCCGCTCTGGGAAAAGAAGCGGGCAAAGACAGGCTGAATGAAGGATCGGAAGATAATCTGAGCACCACCGGTCGGAGGGAGAGCCATCCACAAGATAAGGACGAACTTGAAGGTATAGTAAAAGGCTGTCCAGAATCAGTGGATAGTTTGCTCAGATGAGAAGATGCAAACGTACGGAACCAGTACACCGCACTAATCATGCTCTCAAGAACAGTGAGGAAGGCATAAACCACCCAGTACTATTCAAGTAATCAGTCACGTGTTCCCACTCATGATATAGGCACCCACGGTCAGCCACTAGAGCAGAGTCAGCTGGAACAATGAAGAGTCTCGTCTGCTGGATTTGCATAACATACCTGTGTATCGTCGACTTTAGACGCACTAAACAGCGCCTCCAGAGAGTAGTATCCAGGAATAATAAAGCCAGCAAAATTGACGAGGAATTCGCCTGCAATGTTGAAGAAAACCAAGAAGAAGTATAGACCAACGAGTCCAAGAAAAGCGTAGACTTTGGGAACGGACGTTTGCTTCTCGAAATCGTTTAGGAGAGGATACTTGGAGAGCTACCCGGAAGTAGTCAGTGATTTTAGTTGTCACGGTAGGAAATCAGTACGCGGAAAGGAAAGGCCGGAGTCTGCGGCTCTTCAATTGAAAGCCAAGAAGGTGCCGTACGAGCAAGCCTCGACCTGCAATGCAGCACATACCTCCTTATCGATCTGGGAGATCTGGTGTTGTGCTTTGTCTTGGAACGACATGATTGCTGATGTTGAAGGGGGAAACCAGGAATGAGGAGAAATGGAAACGTTAGGGAGGTTTGACGATCCGGGAGAAGAGATGAGTTTGTGTGGGCGCGGTTTTTGACTGATGGATAATGGCAGCAGATGGTGGAAGTGTGGAAGAGGGAGGCAACCGGGAAAGAAGAGATCATCAGCTTGTGACGGTGCGACCGACGTAATAACACGTGACTTGGTGTGTTTCAACCCAATCATTGGCCTCAAGGCGCCAAGACCGCTACTTTGCCCAAGAAAGCTTAGAGCCTGGATTGTAGGCTATTCCTAAACAGGACGCAATCCAGCCTCTCCAAAACAAATCGCTGTCCCGGCAACCTTTTCCAACCAGCCCTCTGTCAACACTCAATTTCAGCAACTCCGCTCCCTTTACCATTGTGCGGTCAAAAGGTATATCGGGAAGAGCTCGGGAGTATATCCGTGACGTTAAACTATCTTTTCAAGCAAGATTTCTAATTGGCTAATTGAAAGCGCACTACGGAGTACCAAGCGCATACCGCGCACTACTCAACACGATTCGTTGTCCAGATCATCAAAAAATCCAAATAGAGCCGACCGAAAGCCATGGAAGATGGAAATCGCTCACCGAGCCTAGGTATCTCTTGCTCCCCAAAATGCACTTATCGGATCTCAATGAGCCGTCAAAAAAATCCATTAATCCACCGCACAATGCTAACGTAAACAATGCTCAGTTTCAACCTTACCTCAATCGAGACCCCAATCACAGCCAATTCAGCCTCAGCGGAATACGACGAACTTTGCCAATACGCTGCTAAGATCACGATCAAACACTTCTTCGTCGGCTAAAGCACACGGCAGACCAAGGTCACAGGGCTCGTCCGCAAGCACGCAGTCCGCCTCCACCATGAATCTTCCTCACGATGGAGCTTTCAACATCCCAACAGCAGGCTATATGCCACAACAGCAGCAATCGCAGGCAATGTTTCGACAAAATTCGAGCGACGGTATGCTGGCCGCTTTTGGACAACAAATGACCCAGCCAGGCGTGGATCAAAACATTGGAATGCACCCAAACTACCATATGCAACAGGCTGCCCCTGACGGTTACGGTAATCAATCCGTCAATCTGTATGCTCCGCAAAACCCAAGTTTTCCTGAGGGCATACCGCCTCAAAGCTTACCGCAAGCTTCTGTTCATCATATCTCGACTCAATATCAGGACTTTGAAGGAACCGAGAACCAGTCCCCTGCAGTTGAGGAAACAGAGGCATTCGAAAAGTCTCGAGCAAAGAAAGGGTCAGCAACAACTATAGCAAATGACAATGAATTACGGAGGCTTCTCGGGGCCAATGATGGACGATCCCTCGAGAGCGTTGCAGAAGAAGTGCAAAAAGAAGTACAAAAACAAGACGGATCGGGTTCCAAGTCCGAAAAAACCAAACAACTTTTTGCCATGCTTTGGTTGAAACAAAGCTGCGAAAGGACTAGTGCTTCCGTCCGGCGAGATGAAGTCTTTGCCTCGTATGGTCATCGTTGTGGGAACGAGAAAATTCCAGCCTTAAATCCAGCATCATTTGGCAAACTTGTCCGAATCATCTTTCCCAACGTTCAGACACGTCGCCTTGGCGTCAGAGGCGAGTCCAAATACCACTATGTCGATTTGTCCTTGAAATCCGAATCGGATGACGCCGGAAATCACGCCACCGTCCCTCCACCGACTTCCGAGTATGGCAGGTTCACATCGGTAGATGGGCCTAACGACCCGTCCTCTCGACCGCAAGAGCTACAATGCAGCCTGAGTTTGCCCCAAGTCCCACCGGCCCCGATTGACACAGCTGAATTCCCGGTGCCAAATCATCACCAGGCGCCAAAAAGGTCCCTCGAATCACCAGCGGTTGCGCTCCGGGCACCTACCTCAAAGCTGAGACATCTTGATTGTTATGCAAAAGAGTCCTTGGTGATTCCTTTGAAAACAAACAAACTTCCTCAAGGCGTTCGACAAATACTTCATGACTCTCTTCCTTCAGACTCTTCAGGACAACCTTACTTAGAAGCGACCCCTTTGTTTTCACCTCTGCTGTCTTTTAGCGACCAAGACGGCCTCGTTGAGTTGCCAGATTTGGACAGTTACATGAACCAAGGAGGACTACAGATCGACACGACTACAGTGTCGGCTCTTACCAACATTTACCGCGTCTTCTGTAACAGTGTGGTAACATCGTTTCGATACTGTAAACCAAAACCTTTCTTCCATCACCACAGCGCCTTTCCGGGCACGATGACTGTACCTGTTCAAAAGCTAATGTCTCAGCCTGCCGTAGCGCCGTGGATTGAGGAGTGCGATACAAGAATGTACCGAAGAATGATACGATTTGTCTCTGGATTGACATTGCAAGAGGTACCGACAGACGTATTTTACGCCTTCTCACAAATCACGTCTCTTTTAGTAGAGCGAATAATTGAGAGTTTTGACAAGATGCCGGCTCATGTCATCGCTGCTAAAGTGAAACCAGCCACCAGATTTGTACATCTCATAAAGCAGTTGCCCCAAGTGAACCACGCAACGAGCAGCACGGAAACATACCTTAAGGACCCCGCCACGAGAACCCGGATGTGGCTCGATCTTCTAAACTTAACGGATCCAGAACAGATTATCGAGCAAAGTCGCTTTGCTCCTGACTGTGTGGCCGCCGCTAAAGATATCTTGCGCCATGATTTCAAAGTATTGCTCAGTCCCGTGGAATCAGAGGTTCCAAAGCAGTTCGTGGAGGCAAACGTCGCCTGGACCCCTTTTTTCAACGAAGTCGGTGCAACTCCTGAGGATGCCGTCACTCGATCCATAGAGTCCACCAATGCAGAAATTGAATCGAGATACATTTTAGAACAGTGGATCGGGTATCTAGAGATGCTGCCAAGGAAGTTTCCCGGTCACGGAATCAGATGCATTCTGAATCACCATCACCTCTTTTGGAAATCGATTCTCACAGGGCTCGGTGCTGCTGGTGCCACAAGCTTCCAAGCTTGGTGGCTCTTGGAAAACTTTTTATCAGCCATGTTAACCTGGCTGGTCGAAGCTGGTGGGTTCCTAGAAGACCAAAGTGACTTGGTGTCCATGCCTGAAGGGGCACCGAGACCTCTTACAATCTCTGAAAACGAACGGACACAGCTTATGCCTTTTAAGAGAAAGCGAAGCACGGAAGATGTTGGTGGTGCTGAGCGTGCATCGCGGCCAGGCACTGCGCACTCCGTTCCCCCGGCGATGCAAGAAGCGACGGACTCTACTTCAGGGATAGATATCGAAGGTCAAATTGACAATAGTCGATCTGCTCGCCCAGGCTCACGACGTACCCATTCTCAGCCTGCAATATCCGCGACACCTCTGGCTGATAAGGCGATCAATTCCATAGCAGATCGCTACAAACTCCCTACACTGGAGACTGACGACGCCCTAAGCCCTGTTAAGAACTGGCGTGGCATACCAAGTACAAGGAGGAGTTCCAGGTTTCGTGCAACAGGCATGGATGACTCAGCCCTTGGTCTAAGTCTAGAGAGCGACGACATAGAGCTTCCTAACGGTACGCATGGTCTCGACGGATCGGAGTCGGCCGTCAAAAACTCGAAAGATCTAGAAAATCAATGGTTGCTCAATTCTAGTGATCCGATGTTCGGAGAGAAGGACCTTTGAAGATTTTGCTTGTGTACTCGCTTTCTGTTATGATTCGGTTGCCTTTTGTTACTGGGCTGGATATTTGTGCTTCATGGAGTACAGTGTGTTTGGCATAACGTCTACTGCAGGGATAGAGGACATCGTGTCCTGGGTCAGGAAGAGGAAATGGATTGGTCACTTGACAGCGTTAGGGTGACGATTCATGGACCATCACGACATGACTTCTGATGAGCATTGGATACCCAGGCAGGATTGTTGATTTCGATGTTGTAGTATCTATTTTGAAGTGTTCAGGTATTCTTCCATTTTGGACATAGATTGCAGGATACGGTCTTTCACCCTCTGATCGACTCGCTCTTAAAAGCGGTAATACGGCGCAACCTCTGAAATCTGACTAATCAATGCTCCTAAAAGATCCACTACTGATTCATAGCCTTCTAGCAGTGGAATAAGATCTAGTAAAACCGTTTGTTGGTATGTTGTTGGTGTTCGTGGAAGTCGGGGGCCAGCGTGTTCAGGCCACGGGGTACAATTTTTAAGCACACGTCTCTTCTGTTCCGACCCCAGAATTACCCCAGCGACAATTTTGTATGCAAACTCAACTCCTTGCTACTGATAATTATCATTCCAAGCCATGAGGAGGCGTGCTTCTTTCCTTCATGATTCGGGCGTAGATACTGGGAACAAGCTCTCAATTGTAAAAAATGGACTGCGCATCAATGGTCTAAAAGCTGCAAGAGAAGAACGGTTGACGTGGGCTATTGACGACCTCCCCGACGAAGTACCAACGCACAGATCATATTTACGAATTAGTCTAATGAGCCTCCTATAGGTTTGGAAAGCAATTCGTCCATTCCACGAGCTTCACCTCCGCTGGGCTGCCGAGGACAAGTTTGACTATACTGTACCGTTTGTTTCAAAGATCTCCCCTGGTCTGCATGTCAAGTATACGCCAGGTGACCATGCTCCAGAGTCAGTCTGTATGAGCTTTGCTTTTCATAAAGCTTACGTGACCCAGCTATGATCTCTGCGGATTTCTACAGACATTGTTTGGCAGCGAGATAACATGTAGTCCTCATGAGGTAAACGCCATTGCAATGTGTCCCTCAGAGGATGTCTTAACTGAATCATCATCAGGGAAGCTTCATTAGTCCTCCTCCGATGCTCTCCGAGCGCTTCGCAAACACGGCTGCCCGAGAGTACTATAGTGTCCTTACATCTTTGCACCATTTTTCGGCATTCGCTGAAAAGCATTTCTGCGGTGGGTCCGAGGGTGTATGTCAGAATGCTGCGAAATTCCTTGGACGAGCCGACGTGTTCGACGTAGATGCCGATCGCATCTCCAACACCCTAACCATCAACGCGTACTGGTCTTCTTCGCCACACCCGGAAGCAGGCTGGAAAATGCATCTCGGTTCCTCAGGCGCCGACGCCTATAAGTCGCCGTTCGAAATCGGCATCCTCTCTCAAGACCAGTCTTCCACCGCCTCTGCCACCGAGCTCACCCTCTCAGGCCGCCTCTACACCGTCGACGACCAAACCTCAAAACTTAAGTCCTCCCCAACGCTCTTCTCCTTCCCCTCGCGTCACCATCCTCTCCCCACCTCCCAATCTTTCCTAACCTCCTTCCTTCACCCGACCGGACTCCACCCCACCCTTCAGCTTTCCTTCCCTCACGCGAAAACTCTCCGCCCCCCATCTACCAAACCTTCGGATTCCTCCTGCGCTCTGCATGCCTACCTCTCCCTCCCCCACGGCCTCTTCGCCGACAAATACCAGCTCTCCCCGTCCCGCCCCAAAGACCCCTTCTACACCGCCCACAACCTCGCCGCCCTCTGCTCCATCGCCGGCGAAACCGACCTCGAGAAACCAGACTGGGTCGTCCGCCAATGGGGCTCCACCGTGCTCCTCCAACTCGCGACCCCGCCCGCAGGCTACCCGGGCGGCGACGTGTGGAACGTCACGGTCCCGCTGCACCTACGGTACTTCAACCAGAGTGACACGGGGGACCGGGTGCTGCGGATCCCGGATCCGGTGGTGTTTTGGGCGTGCAGCGCGGAGGAGGGGACCAAATTCGCGACGAACCCGTTCGATCGGACGAATCTGGGGTACGATGGGATCTTTGGGCCGAGGACCATGTTTTACCATTTCAGGGACAGCGGGGAGGATTGGGTGCAGGATTTGCATGTGCCCGTGTTCAAGGCGAGTGCGTGGGGGGCCGGGTGGGTGAGGGAGGGGACGCTGGGTGTGGTGCTGCTGGGGTTTGCGTGGCTTTGCTGGGTTTTGGGGAGGGTTATGTACGGGAATTGGAAGGGTGGAGTGAAGAAGGGGAAGAAGGATGATTAGGGGCGGTCAAACTGGAGAAGGGTGCGAAGATTGATGTGCTGCGAGTCTTGTGAGCTCTGGAAGATCTTTTTGATGGATGGGAGTGCTCACATGGGGAGACGGCGTTAGCGATCTTTCTAGAGAAATGGCATACTTCTCGACTGAGCCCGGAAAAAAAGGGAACGTTGAAGAATACATTCAGAATTGTGCAGCGCTTCTTCCCACTACTAATCTCTGCAGGTTTCCCATTTTCACGATACCAAAAGCCCCCTTAGACATCACCAATACGGACTAGCGGAAGCCTGTAGCAGAGAAAAAAGGCTGCTGTGAGAGCTGTGATGACAGAGAACCACTGAAGACGATGAAAGACGTGCCATGCTCACGCCCTACGAGCAACGAGGGACTAGCACCCGAAAGACGCAGAGGAACAGTAAGATATTCGCGCTCACCGGAAGAAGGCTTTCTCAAACGACATACTATGATATCATCTGAAGCTTACCCGTGCGAAGCTCGAAGAGCGACGGCGGACCTTCAACATCCACACTCGACGTCTGAACTGCATTCCGGGCCGGGAAAGTAAATTGAAGACCAACACGCCCACAACTTCAGAATAGCTGAAGACAACACGCTTGAGTGGTAAATGGATAGTTGTTTTGGAGTTCGGGCTGAGGGCGTAAAGCAGTGATGGCGTCGTGTGAGGTCTGAGACGCCCGGAGATTGGGAATTGAAAGGTTAGTATACGGCCATGATGGCTGGGATTTCGTGCTGTTCGCACGGTCGCTGCAATACTGCTAGATTGAGGAAGCCGGCTGTGTAACGGCCCTGGAAAAAGGGGCAGCCTACATGTCGATGATTGGGATAAATGGACAGAATAATGACGTGTGGTTTGAGGGAACCCTGTGCGCGTATACGTAGCAAGCTAGAGCTCTGGGTCATTAAACGCCGCGTCCGGGGATTTTGCAGGATGAAAAGGAGTGTTCTAGAAGCCATAACAGAGAAGAACGTCATACAGTGTCAGGTTGCTAAATATAGGCTGCACGAACGCAAAGGAGGCAATGTATAGCCAACGGTATGGAGTGAGGATAGGTCCTTTCGTAGGTTATGAGGAGAGAGGTGGCACATGTTTTGAGTAGTCCCACGTACCCGTAGCGTAAAATAAAAGCGGTTATTTACTACCTGTCGAAACCGGCGTTAGAAGCTGCTAGAAGCGGCGTTCGATCGGTGAAGAGATTGATTAAACATGTAAATACATAAAATGATACATTTTATTGATAAAGTATTATTACTTATAGTACTGTTTCTCAGTGCCACTATACGTAAACGGGAATGATCATGACAACGTGTTTTGTAGTGCCAAGAATCGGGCGATATCTATGCGATGCCTGCAGCCTGATAGCTTGAGGTCTTTTGCTTTACCTTAGAGCACTGTCCGGTACCTTTACTTTCTCTATCCGCATCTTTCCTCAGATTCGCCATGCGGACTCCGAAGCATCTACAAAATCCTGATTACAAGCGCAAGCACCTTGGCCAGCCCGCAACCACACAATCCCACCAACGGCCCGTCATCAACCGCACCGTCTTTCTCGAAGATAGAGTCTCAGTCTGGGGATGGCCGTCGCGCGGCGGGTTAGTGGTCCTCGAGCACGCGACGGCTCTGGACTTCGAGTTTCTGGGCCTCGACTCTGTCCACCCGCCCATGCGCCGCGACCCCGTTCAAGATGCCGAGGATGAGCTGTGTCAGCGACTGCTGCTGCTCGGCGCAAAGTGGTTTGATAGCCGTGAGCGATACGGCTTTGTAGCTAATGTCGCTGCGGACGAGGAGCCAGAAATCCAGGCCATAGAGGCCGGGGAGGAGCCAGCACCGACCACCATGGAGAGGCGGTGGGTAAGCGTTGGAATCCCAAGTGAGCCGCAAGGAAGGTTCTGGGTCGCGGAGTACGATACAGCTATGTATGGCATACAAGAGAAGCATAATCTTGTCCCTCCTGGTGCTTCAAAGGTGTTGCTGGCAAAGACAATGGATGAGAAGTGTGAGATTTTGAGTGGTATGGGTGCCAAGTTTTACGCGAGCCTAGACCAATATGACGGTGCGGCGTGCTTGAACGCATGGAAGAAGAAGACTGAGGGTGAGTTTGGGTCACTTTTTCAAACAGTATACGAAGAAGAATAGTATAAAGACTGTTGGTGATGAGTGTTCAAATTAGTTTGGAGGACGAAACTACCAAGATTTGTATATGTAAAATTGAATGCCTTTAGAGCTATTCTCATGCCAAATTTTCAAGCATAATGCAGTAACGAATATCCAATTCCGATAGAAGATCGCTGAATTCCACCGTCTACGCTCTACGCAAAACCTAATCATGAAGCCTCTCCAGGAGGTGTCATGCTTGCCTTGAACTCGTACGAAAGACACCCAGCTGAAATAATGCCGCCGATGCCGCCATTGTTGCCTTGAGCAGCCATTAGTATAATAGATCTAAGGGCATATTAGGATGATCATTTAGCCTTACATTTCTTGTAGTTGTTCTGCATCAGATCCAAACAATTGACGTCACTCTTTTCACCCAGCGGTTTGTAGACATTCATTGTGTCGACACTACTGCTGCAGTCGTCCTTCCACCAAATGTTGTAGTTGTATGGGACCTCATTGGTCGTCGTATTGAAATTATTCGCATCGCCCTTCTTGAAGTTCTCGTTCGCTGAGTCGGCGCATGCTAAGCCTGTGTATTCGGCCTGCCAGTCGCCCTTGATATCATGATGGTGGCCGAAGACGTCTGCAGGGTAGCAATACTGCGCCGACAGGGTAGGTTTAGGCGGGCCAGAAGGAGGGGGCACGTCCGATCCGGTGATCTTGTACGAATATGTACCGCAGCCGACATCGAGGCTCGCACTGGCTGTCATGCTGTTCTGCTCGCCGCCTTGGTGGCCGCAGGGAGAGAGGGCCATAGCGGCATAAGCGTCATTGCACTTGGCACTGCAGTCTCCAGAAGTAGGTGCCCACTCGAGCTCGAAATCGAACGTGTTGTGGGCATCAGGGCCCGGAGGTGGTGTTCTCTTATAACGAAGATGACGTTTCGAGTTCTTTTGGTCGCCGTGCGAGTCAACGTGCCATGTTAGCTTTGTCTTTTGATCCTTGCCAACGGTGTCGCAGAACTTGCCGTATACGTTCCCGGCAGATCCATCGAAGACGTTGTACGGAATGCCACTAAGGGCATTGGTGTCACACTTGGGCTCACTCTTGGGAGTAGAAGATGGTGTGGGAGACGCTGTAGACGCCGAGTGTTGAGAACTTATTGATGAGACGATGGCAGGTTTGGGGATGTCTTTCCCAAATTTGTCACCACACCCGGGGTATTTGATATCATCTGGAGAATCCTGCTCGTCACCATCGATCAGATCCACATCCTGGCCCTTTTTGGGTTGCGACTGAGGCTCGGCATGAGTCCGCGCATCCCGCGGCTCCTGCTTTGGTTTCTTCCGACCAGGACTAGGAGATTTCGGGTACTTGCCAATCTCCCCCTCGACATATTTTGCGAGAGCGAAGAATGCATAGTTATCCGCATTGCGCTGAGTGTAGTAGCCAGAGTATTTGGGATCGGGATCAACCCAGTTCCTGAGGACCTTGCAACTATACGGGCCATAAGCATCGTGCCAGTCGTCTTGGCCTCTGTCGGTATAGAATATTTCCAGATCCGAGACGTATGGGCTCAGACCGTCATCTCCAGCCCCAGCATTCATGAAGTAATCCAGGTGAGTAACTTCATGGAGAAAACAACGAGCTCTGTTATCCCAGAGGGCCAGGTTGGTCTTCTGGTTTGCAGGCAATTTTTTACCCTTATCCATAGCCTCCTGAAAGGTGTTCAGCTTGAAGAAGTCATTGCAAAAGGTTATTCGGCTGTATCTCGAGTCATCCGGGTCTGGGTCGCTGAATGCTTGTAGAGTACGTGTACCACCACCCACTGGAGGGCTTCCACCGGGACACTGGCCAGGGTCTTGTCTGGCATCGCCACATCTATTATCAGGATCGCTGCTGCCCTTTCCCATCTTGCTGTCGCTGCAGCGAACCTGTGACAAATATGAGAATTGAATCAGCAAGGATACAAGCTCAAGATTCAAACGACCTACTTCAATCCAAAGCTGCCGCCATGAAAGCCATGGCGGCTGCCAAGTCCAGGGGAAGGAGTAGACTTGCTGCGTTGCTTCGAAGATTTCTTGTGATAAAAGTTAGGATCAGCATCCGTGACGTGATGGTGATCAGTTCCGGTCTTACGTTTAATCTCTTTTCGAGTGTCATCCGGGATCTTGTTCGGCCCAGACGCAGGTCCCCAGAAGTCGGTTGCAGCTTGACTGTTCCAGTCAATATTGTTGTATACCGCAAGCTGGTCGGCTAGGGTGTGGAAGTCTTTGTATGTTTGAGATATCTGATCCTTTTCGCTCTTAGGACAGCCCTTCCATCCGAAAAGGTGGGTGCCTCTCAGACTCTGTATCGTTATATTGCTACCATCAGAGTCTTTAAGATCAGGAAATGGGGGAAAAGGGTCTTTAGAGAAGTCTGGGGCGTAGTCCCAAACATCATCACAAACGATAAGAGAAATAGTAGAGAATAACAGAAAGCCACACAAAAGACTCCTATTGCAGTACGACATATTGATCGGTTCCAAGAGTGTAAGAATGAAGAATTGCAGTTCCAAGAAAGGACAAATTAGTTTTCTAATGAGTGAAGGACCTGTATATAGACTCCAATTAGCATCTGAAACACAACTTTTCCATACTAAGCATATATCCTCCATCTTTGACAGCTGCAAAGAATCTGGCTGTAGAAATGAGGATCTTCGCTACCTAGTTGGACCAAACAGGGCGGCACGTCTCCTGCATTTAAATAACAATGCGGCACGACGGTCAGACCAGTCAACGCAGAAAGGATGTTGGAGTATGAAACAGATGAAACTGAACATATGAATGCTACATTACTTATTATTTTAGCTGGTAAATTGATATTTGATCAACCGGTATGGAGCGAACGATCACTGCATTCGTGAACACGAAGAATGACAGCTGATTAGAAGCCCCAGATATTGTGTGCTAACCCAGTAACTCTAAATCCATGCCAAGCTTCACATCACCACCTCAAACAGAAACCGCCCCTTCTCAGCGAATGTGTTGGTTTCCTTCTTCCCTTTTCTTTTTGTCCACGTTGTACTTTTCTATTTTCGCGCTTTCTCTTCTAGAGTATGGAGTGATCAGTATGCGCTGCAATATGAAGTATACAAATAACGAAGCACGCGACATGGTCTGACGAAGCCAATACCGCAACAGTACTGCATGACCAGTGAAGACTAAGCAGATAAAACTACATGTAGCACCCACCTTTGAGCCTCCACCAGAAAGGAGGGTAAGTAAACCAACCGAGACCAAAACACTTTCAGGCGAACACTTCTTGAACCGCCACAAGGAGGTAGGTGGCTGGCGGCCAGGCGATAAAAACGCAGACGTAGCTGCCTAAAACTGTAGCAAAAGTTGCCTTTCAAGGCTAGGTGTGTACGCGGGCATCATTATTGTCCTTCTGCATCGGTGAAGAGAAAGGCGTTACGAAATGCGGCTTGATGCATGCATGGCTACTATTTAATGCAACCGTGGCTGTGGAGGCAGCACCCGATGACAACGACGTGGCGTCGACTCCGACAAGGCTGAGTCGATCTTGACCTTTCACCCGCTCGTATCCTACCGAACGGACTGAATCATCGCAGGATAGGTAAAACGAGTTCGCGAAATCCTGACATGAATGCTTCATGCGTATGTAGTTCCAAACAATATTCAATGGTAAATGTGAATGGGAAGACAGTGTTCCGTTTGACCATTTTCTTATGCATCTTGCGGGGCCATAACGGGTCAAGCGATGAATAGGGTTGCAGCCTAATTGAGCCTGTAGGGACTACCCTTTTACCGCTAATCTAGTCTGTTCTTAGACGTGCCATAGCTCCTCTTGCGCGATCATTTGCACTAACATATTACAGTCCTGCTGGTACTCAGTTTTATCCGATTGCTTTGGCGTCAATTGTCGCGTGATGTTTAGAAAGCTATGAACCCCGATATTCCCCTTGCACCGAGGTAGAACTAGTCCCGAAGGCTATTATTTTCCCACGGTCAATCCGGCAATTCGTCGACTTTGCTGAGAGCTCCTGCGAATACCATTTTCAGAAGTCCAGTTTATTTTCTTTCAAATTCCTGTCATCATTGTAACTTTGCGTGTCTACGACATGACTCCATCTTCCCTAGCCCACCGCCGCACCCACAATCTTCTACTTATCTCCAAGCTCTTGAACCAAAGAGACACGGCGTCTCCGCTTACCCTAATACTAGACTCTTTAGAACAGCCTGCTAGACCTTTGATCAAAGAATACGTACGCAGAGCAAATGTAAGTCTTAGAAATGTCCTTTCTGTTCGTCTAGGCTCTTCACGAAAGACTCCAAGAGAAGAACGCTGATCTACTCAATAGGAAGCAAAAGTGAAAACCATCTTCGTCTCTTTCGAATCGTTCCAAAAGCCCGCGGGAATAGACAGCTTCATAGAAGCCTGGAAGACACCGGACGAAAACGAAATCGCCCGCCAAATATCTTCTGAAATCTCCAGACTACACGACAACTCCACCACAAAACGTATGCTCCCCCTGCTCATCCCTCCGGTCCCCACCTATCGCCCCTCAAAAGAAAGCCACTGACCGCTCAGGCTACACCTTGATCCTCGACAGCCTCCACCCCCTCTCCTCCCACCCCTCCCCCACCTTCTCCCTAACCACCTACCTCTCCTTCCTCCTCCACCCACCCCCCACCGCCCTAAAATCCCAAATCTCCCTCCTAGCAATCTACCACACCGACGTCCCCCTCCCACCCACCCCTTCCCCTTACACCCCCACCCCTCTAACAACCCTAACCTACCTCTCCACCACAATCCTCAGCCTACACTCCCTCCCCGCCCTCCTCGCCGCCCGATCCGCACAGGACCGCAGCCTTCCGACTCCGGTCTTCGGCCTCGCAGAGGAAACAGAAGGGATCCTCATCGGCCTGCACGCGCCATCGTCGCTGCCGCCAGAGGACCAGCGCGGCGTGGCGATCGAGATGGAACACCGGCGCAAGAGCGGCCGTGGGGTCAAGGAGTGGTATGTTTTGCCCACGGTTAGGAGGCAGAGGGAGTGGACAGCGAGGGATCAGAGGGAGCACGTGGTGCTTTTGGACGAGCATCCGGCGTTTCGGCGCGAGAAGGCTGAGATGCAAGGCGAGGAGTTAGCCGGGTTGACGTTCGACTTGGGACTGACGGAGCGGCAGCGGAGGGAGAGGGAGGGCGTTGTGCTGCCGTATTTCGATGCGCAGAAGGCGGACGGTGGGGGCGGGGAAGGGGGGAGGATATTGTACGATATGGGGGTGGAGGATGACTTTGACGAGGAGGAAGATGAGATTTGAAAAAGGTTCCATGATGCAAGTTGATGGGAACAAGGCAATTCGTTTTCATTCCGGTCCCGGGTTTCTAGATTTGATGCTCCGACGCTATGCTTGCAAGGCATGTTCTGTACAAGAGGGTATACATAGATCATGTGAAAATGCTCTCGATCCAAGGAAAGCAGGCCAAAATTCAGGTTTAGAAAAAGCGCCACCATATGAAGAAGAGCATGATTAATCCCAGCGCCGCAAAGGGCCCGTACTGTCAACTCGTTAGCATTACTGCCCCAAAACTTTCCAGGTCGAAAGCCAAGTCTTACCTGCTTCAACAACAACTCCCAATTAATTCTCACCGCGGCCTTCCGATATTTCCTACTATCCTCCCTCAGCCGTCCGCTCATCTCCCCCATCCTCTCCAGACTATCTCCCCTGTACAACAAATCCTCAATATTCTTCGTCATCACCTTCGTCACGTCCCTCAGCTCATCGTTCAATTTATCCAGATTCTGACTCGCGCGGGAATCCTGGTACGTTTTCTTGGTGCGCTGGATGAAGGTATCGAAGTCGACAAAGGCGTAGGGGCGGACGGTCGGTGAGAGGTATTGGCTGGAGGGGTATGTGGTGGTGAATTCGGCGGCGATGTCGGAGAGGTAGGTGAAGGCGAGTTTGCGCGGGTAGGAGCGGTCGCAGATGCAGAGGAAGCAGACGGAGTCGCGGATCAAATAGCTGGAGTGAGTAAAAGTTAGTGAAGATGGTGTGGAGGGAGAAGGAAGGAGGGCAAACTGGAGGGTATATTGGCCGGATTCTATGCTGGCTTGTTGCTCGCTGTTACGATTCAGGCGGCGGAAGATCATTTTCACTTGGGTTTTGATTTCTGAGAGCTCGGACTCAGCCTGACAGGTAGAGATATGTTAGCCGAGTTCGACGGCGAGAGTGTCCTTTTGAACTTTGAATGCAAGTTGGGCGCTTCAAAATGGGTTTCCCTGCATACTTCTTCTGAATCCACAGACGCTGCAAGATAAAGGCCTAGCAAGCTGTCAATGGAATGCTTCCTTCAGCTGTCCAGAAGGTGTGTCTTGGTAGGAGCTCACCATCTAACCGTGCTATTTGAGTAGATAGTATCGCCATATTGAATAATCTGAGCTTCGAAGCTAGAAGAAGTCCGTTTGCAAGAAGCCTCGTGGGTTTGATACTCGACACTCGTGTCCGTTGTTCTTTGGCACGGAATGCTCCGCTGCAGTGCGGCCGCTCAGCCAAGATCTGCGCCTATTTCAATTAAGCACTGGCCCGTGCTCATGAATCAGGGGGTGCACGCACGGGCGGGTTTGTACCCTTGGGAGGCGCGTGAGGGAGGCGTAAAGCGCTTTTCTCAATTGCGCGTCTCTTACGACTTAAGGCTTGCTCCTTTAACAAGTGATGAGAAATATGGACAAGTGAATGGAATGTTTGATCTGTCAACCATGTTGAAGAAGACAGATGTCAAACAGTCTCTTGGTCTATTTCGAAGCTGCGTAGTCTTGCAAATAGGCAACCAACTTCTCAACATTTTTCACCGGAACAGCGTTGTAATTCGACGCCCTGATCCCGCCAACGCTACGGTGTCCTTTTAGCCCTTGAAGAAGCCTTTTCTCTGCGCCGGCTAGAAACTCTTTTTCCTTCTCCGCGTCGCCGCCGTGAACTCTAAAGCAAACATTCATCCGGCTCCGACAAGATTTGTCTGAAACAACACGGTATACCTCCGGGAATTTGTCGAGGGTCTGGTACAACAGCTCAGCTTTCCTGTCTGCGATTTCCTGCTGCCCTTCAACTCTCTTCACACCGAAGGTCTTGGCTAGGCTGCTCATGACCTCTCCGGCGATCCAGAGATTAAAAATCGGAAGGGTGTTATACAGTGAATTATTCTTCGCAATCGTTGCATAGTCAAGAACGACAGGTGCTGGTAACCCGCCAACCGGAAGCTTGTGCAAAAGGTCGGGTTTTGGTGTCGCTGTCTGCGGCGGAAGAAGAGATTTGCGTACAATTAAAATCGTGATACCGGTAATGCCGACATTCTTCTGTGCTCCTCCCTAATTATTTTATTAGCAAGGTTTCACTCAAGATTGCGAAAGAGACGAAACTCACAAATATCACAGCATACTTGCTGACATCCACCTTTCTGCTGATGAAATTTGACGACATGTCCGCGACCACTAATCTTTCATCGTCCTCGTCATGGTAGCCTTGGGGCTCAAGACATTTTGGAAAATCTGGAAACTCCACCCCATCGACAGTCTCATTATCGCAATAGTAGATGAAAGCGGGTGCTGACTTCCCTCCCTCTTTCTTAGTCTTGGTAAGATTCCACGATGACTCATCCGGAATCTTTCCAAACTTTCCATCGTTCTCCTTCCTTGCATCAAAGGCGACATTGACAAAACGGGATCCTATTAACCTCGCGGCCTCTTGTGAAGCCTTCAGTGACCAAGATCCGGTGACAAGATAATCAACCCGAAGCTGATCCTCGACGCAGGCTTTCAGTCTCTCCACTAACGCGTCCTCAATTACCTCGTCTCTCTTGCCCTCTGCCTTTAGCTCTTTCTCAATTTTCACCCGTTTCCTCTCGATCCATGCACCTACAAGATTGTGTACAACAGCGCTGAATTCTCCGCTGCCCCCAGCCTGCATGAACAGGATCTCATAGCTGTCTGGTATGTCGAGGAGATCGGTCAATGCTGATTTTGCTTCGGCAAGAACCGCGTTTGCTGTCGGCGAACGGTGAGAGATCTCTGCCAGTCCAAGGCCAGTGTCGTTGTAGTTTACAAATGCTTTGGCTCCTGCCTCAATCACTGGTGTTGGTAGAGGTGCCGGGCCAGCGCCGAAGTAGGCGACGTCCGCACGGGATGGCATTCTTCGGAATTTCGCCGGTACAAGAACCTTGACGAGGTTTCCGGAGAAAAATTGATCCCAAAGATGTAGCACAAAAGACTTCTCTAACAGAGAGAGGCGGAGTATCTCAAGTTATATGACCTACCACACTCGGTCCTCACGTTGTACAAATGTCTTTGAGAAGCCGGGGGACCCTATCCCGGAAGTCAAACAATGTAGAGTGGATTGTAAGTCTTGAAACAACAGGCTCTGTCTAGAATGTCAAACAATCGTCTCTAAAACAAACGGTTCAAATTGTGGTTCTTTTCCAATATTTCTGTACTTGACATGGGAAAATTCGCCGTCGTTTTGTTAATGAGTCCCCCCGCGGGCTTGCATCTCCGCAATCGGCGCAATTCCTCCCCCACAGTCATGAAATCTTGGCGTGTGGTGGTCTGTGCGCCCTTGCTGTACCCGTAACTGAGATAGTCATGCCTTCGACAAAACCTAATTGTACGGCAGCCAAGCTGAATACCTGAGTTCTTCATGACTGTATGGGAGACAGTGGGTAAGTCGTGCCGGCTGATGTGTGTTCCTAGCTTTCAAAGGTGTCTGTCCAACACGTCTGTCCAAAGTCACGGAATGTCGTATTTGCTTTCAACTTCACGTGCCTACTGCTGCTTTGACCTCCGATTCCTCTGACAGCATGTCAATATGACTCTGCAGATTTCTATACTAAAGAGCTAAACCAGCAACATTTTCCAGCCCTTTCGCGGTACTGTCCGATCCCGGCAAGGAGTGGGAAAACGTTTGCTCTGCATCCCCGAGCTCTTGATAATTACCGGTGTTTGATCTCAGGTTGTCTGGCCTCGATGCTTGGGAGACCTCTCGTTCATACCTGGTCCGTGCTCGGGCAGCAAATAGGTAGTCAATGTACCCCGTTCGAGTAACAAATACATGCTTTGCTCGGACAAAGCAGTTGATTAGTGCTTGGGCGATGAGCCGGAGACAGAAAACGCAGCAAGAGCAGATGAAGAAGAAAAGCGCCGACAATTGACAGCAGGCCGAGATAACATTTTGAATATGTCACATCTTGCGAGGTTTCCATGCTAAGCGCCCGAATTCTCCAGCTGGTTATGATAGCAATCCTAGCCAAGGTCGTCAGTACGGTATCTGATGGAACGGAGCCGGTCGACCTTACAATGAGCCTGCTCCAAACACTAGGGCCAGACCCAATTTCCACCTGAAATCAATTTGAGTTCTTGTAATGCGATCCAATGGTAGAATAGCTATTGCCACGTCTAGGACTAGCCCAAGGCTCTCGGATATGATATAAGCCTTTATTTCGTTGCCACAAGATCCATTCGTGTCTGGTGTCCAAGCAGAAGAGAGAGGTCGGCAGATAAGAAACTGCTCTATTACCAATGCCAGACCATGAGTAATAGATAAAGTCAATAGTACTCCGACGAAGAATCTTGTCCGTATATAAATACCAAACAGCTTCCAAAGGGACAGAAGAGCGGAAACTCTTAGTAGAGTATTTACAATCCCCCAAAGCATCTCGTTGGCCCACAAAGACTGCACGATCCTTGGATAATTAGATCATAGCGCGGAAGGGGAGTATACCTTGATAACCATTGCAATCTCCTTAGGTGACTCTTCCCGCATATGCTTACCCTGACCTTCGTCCACTACAGCCCAAGTATTTTGAATCAGCAGGACAAATGAAATGACTGTTGCTGCTGCAAGCACATAATCGTCCCCGCCGAGGCGCAGACGCGCCCGAAAAGAAACATATACGCCCATGAGAGATAATGTTCCAAACAGCCATCCACATATCAGGGTTGCTCTGCCAATTTCAGACTCTACGCCGTATCCTGCAGACGGCATACCGGACTGCGGCTATTAGTGCGGCAGCATTCTGACAACGCGAACGCTATGGCTCGGATCTGTCCATCTCATATAGTTTTCAAGCATGATGGCTAAGCCACACTGAAAGGTAGATCATGCAATACGCTGTCAGTCGCTGATTGAAAATGAAAGTACCGGCGCTAGGCATGCTGGAAGATTGGGCTTTGGAAATCAAGGTTGGTTGACAGTTGCTAAGCCACAGGAATGGGAGACCAATGAGCTGGATATCTGGTCTCAGGCTGAATTGGGCTCCAGTAGGGAATGAACAGTACTGCAGGGACAAGGCTGGTGGCTACGATGCAACCCTACACAGAGCAGTACGTTGCTCGAGAAATAGTCCCGTACAAGTCCCTAGCACCATAGCATAGTCGTAGCCTTCTCATCAGCGATTAGAAGTGCAAAATCGGAAAAAAAGAAACGGAATTCCGGATTCAGAATCCTTTGACTTCTGAGATATGCTCAGTACCCGTTCTGCTGCATAACGAAGCCATTCGTTGCATGAGTAGCAATTACGCTAGCTGTTATATATTGCTGCCAACTCGTTGGATTGTAACGTGGGTACGGATCCTTTATTGGTTGACGAATGAGCGACGGGCTGAGACAAGGGTTTTGCAGATAATTCAGTCTTGGCAAATTTGCATGGTTTGGCTTCAGTCGAGAACTTGAATTCTGTCGGTCGAACATGTTCAGTGGAACATGGAAACGTGTGTTCGATGTTAATTGCTATGATGACCATTACTTGGTCGTGTCGCTCATTCTTGTCGTAGTGCAGCATTCATCTTCCTTATGATGAACATTCCTTTTAGTTATGATGATTCACCTGTCTCTCTTGTGTAGCCGCAATTGAGTTCCACGATGTTCAAAATAGCTTCAACGCGCCGCGCTGCTTTTAATTGCAGATCTTTTATAAGTACCAAGAAGAACGATTCGCGACCCAAATTGCCAAAACACACTTCGCAAGGCTTTGCTGCAGCTCGTGTATTCTCTTTCGCTACCCAACAGAACCAGGATGTATTCCAGGCACAGCTCGAGGATCCCAAATCTGCCTCTATTCTCGCGTCCCTCAAGACCTCCCCTAAAGTCTCGCAAACGCTGACCGAAAAGATTGTCCAACAGTATGCCGTTGGCCTACCCAAAGACAAGTTCGTCAAGGCGGGAGACTATGTTACGATTGCTCCATACCATTGCATGTCGCATGATAACTCGTGGCCAATTGCGTTGAAATTTATGTCAATCGGGGCGTCGAAGTTAAAAGATCCAAACCAAGTTGTGATGACGTTAGACCATGATGTTCAAAACAAAAGCGAGAAGAACCTCCAAAAATATAGACAAATCGAAGACTTTGCAAAGCAGCAAGGAGTAGACTTCTATCCGGCGGGCAGAGGAATCGGTCATCAGATAATGGTAGAAGAAGGCTATGCATGGCCTGGAACTCTAGTTATGGCGTCGGATAGCCATACTAACATGTATGGTGGTATTGGCTGTCTCGGAACACCAGTCGTTCGGACAGACGCAGCTAGTATATGGGCTACAGGTCGCACTTGGTGGCAGATTCCGCCAGTCGCCAAGATTACCTTAACCGGCATTCTACCCAAAGGTGTCACTGGTAAAGACGTGATCGTGGCGCTTTGCGGCCTTTTTGACAAGGATGAAGTTCTGAACCATGCTCTCGAGTTCACTGGATCTGAAGAAACATTACGTAGCATTCCGATTGACGATCGGCTGACCATCGCAAACATGACTACTGAGTGGGGAGCACTGACAGGCCTGTTTCCCATGGATCCGCTCTTAAAGGGCTGGCTAAGATACAAGGCAACGGACGCAGCGATGTACAAAACACCAAATACAACGACTCACGAACGATTCGCACACTCTAAACTCGACCAGCTCTTTGAAAATCAGTTAGTTGCTGACAAAGGGGCTTCCTATGCAAAATATCTACATCTCGACCTGTCTACACTGTCTCCCTATGTGTCCGGGCCAAACTCGGTGAAAGTTGCTACCCCTTTGAGTGAGCTTGAGCCACAGAGGATTAAGATCGACAAAGCATACTTGGTGTCCTGCACAAACTCTCGTGCCTCCGACCTGGCTGCTGCTGCCAAAGTCTTCAAAGATGCTGCAAAAGATAATAAAGACAATGTCCCTGCCATTGCAGATGGCGTCAAATTTTACATTGCTGCTGCTTCGCTCCCTGAACAACAGGCTGCTGAAGAGGCGGGCGATTGGCAAGCTTTGGTGGAAGCTGGCGCTCATCCTCTTCCCGCCGGATGCGGTCCTTGTATTGGTCTGGGGACTGGATTACTTGAACCGGGAGAAGTTGGTATCAGTGCAACCAATCGAAATTTCAAAGGCCGAATGGGAAGTACTGAAGCAAAGGCATATCTCGCAAGCCCCGAAGTGGTTGCTGCAAGCGCTCTGAGTGGAAGAATTAGCGGTCCAGGATGGTACGAGAAACCTTCTGGGTGGAGCGGTGTTGTTAGAGGCGAGGGAGATGGTATCAAAGAAGAGGATAGGATGATCAACGCTGAACAAGCGCTCGAGAAGATTATTGGACAGCTCGACAGTATGATCGATGACGGTCAGAAGAGCCTTGGTGGTGAAGCCGCGGAAAACAAAACCTCTACCAGCCTGACCGAAGTGTACCCTGGATTTCCGGAGAAGGTCGAAGGCGAGATTGTTTTCTGCGATGCTGACAACATCAACACAGATGGCATCTACCCTGGCAAATACACCTATCAAGACAATGTCCCAGTGGAGAAAATGGCAGAGGTCTGTATGGAGAACTATGACCCGACCTTTTCTTCGATTGCAAAGGATGGGGATGTTCTGGTGTCGGGTTTCAATTTTGGGTGCGGCAGCTCTCGGGAGCAAGCAGCTACGGCGATAATAGCCAAGAAGATCCCACTCGTCGTCGCTGGAAGCTTTGGTAACATTTTCTCTCGCAACAGCATCAATAACGCACTCATGGGACTAGAAATGCCTCGCTTGATCAGGAGACTACGTGAAAACTTTACTACCGATACTGAGTCATCCCATACTGGAGAGGTCACGGAGCCGAGCGAAAATAGGCAATCGCTTGACTCGCCTCCCCCAAACCCCACTATGCCAAAAGAAAAGATTTTGACACGCAGAACTGGATGGAAGCTTGTGTGGGACGTTAAGCGCAGTCAGATCGAAATAGAAGAAGGTGAAGGTGGCAGAAGGTGGACGGAGAAGGTCGGCGAGCTTCCTCCAAACGTACAAGAAATCATTGCCAAAGGTGGCCTTGAAAATTGGGTCAAAGGGGAGATCAAAACATCTTGAGGTGGTCTCAAGATAGAAAGTGGCTGAGAATTCGGAATCGGTTCCTGATCGGAACCGGCTCCTTTTTGCGACATCAACTGGAACCCTCCGCAGTCTGGCCAGCTGTCAAGAGCCCTTATCAAGGAAAAGGACAGGAGTTCTCCTGCCCTTGGTCGAAAGGTGGGTCAATCGCATATGATGTCGATAAGGTTGACTCAAAGGCAATTGTCTAAACACGAGTTGCTTTATCCTTTTCAGGAGAGTGCGCCATTGTGTCACCGCTGGCCAAGGATCTAGGTACAGAATGTCTAGGAGTAGCTCTCCGAAGCGCAGCTCATTTGGAAATCTCGGATATACGAGGGGAGGTTGATCCTTGGGAGTCTGCCTCACCGACCGGGTATAATGGATAGCGACGTTACTAGTGATCTGTGGTGCAACCTGGGTTCTATAGTTTAACTCGGAAACGGTTATTGTACTCTCAAGGCTTTCCAACAGGAATGAAAATAACGCTTTCGGCACGGGCATCGGAGGGCTGCAAATTACCTATGAGGCTGAAAGATTTAGCATGCCAATCCACAAGAGGATTCGACGTGGTAAGCATTTTCTCAAAGCTTGAACAGCTTTCAGTAAAAGCTTCAGAGTAAGCCAAGCAATCCTTCTTCCTTCTTATTTTTACGGTTCGAGCGCCAAATTGCGCGCTTGTGATAAGCCGCGTCATAGTCACAGTGAGCAATGTCCCAAAGTAAATAAATATATCATATTAGCACCAGATGGCCAGCGTTTAGATTAAGGTCATGCCGTCAGCAGAAACACTGCCTCTCAGCCTCGCATATACGCCGCACCTCTGGAGGATGCCGCCCTACTCAGGCAACAGAGACAGACTTTTGCGAGGGCCGGCAGATGCGGCATTTGAACGGTACATCGCTCTCGCATAAGCCGTCGCGAATCGAGGTGTGGCGGTTGGGGGCGCAGTCATGGCCGTCGCAATACAGCGTTGTGAACGGTGTTGCAACCCCTGTTGTAGATGAGAAGCTTAACAATAAAGTCGCGTGTTAGAGCCATGTTCGCCCTCGGAAAATGGCAGGCTGGGCATTCTTGTCATGGCGCAGTTCACGCGAGCCTCACGCACGCCCAGCGATTCGGCCCACCGCACGAAACGGCGTACCAGGGATTGTCGCGATTTGGCATGATTTGGCGCGGTTTCGCCATTCCGGGGCAGGCCGGCCCCCAAAGCCGCCTTCTCGGATCCGCAGTTGGTCAGTGATGTCGTGAGAGAGGAAATCCTCCCGCTGCACGCTTCTGGGCATTTCTGGGCCAACGGAGGGGCTGCGGCCAAGGTCATCGCTGCCAAGCCATGTACGTGAACGGCACATTGAAGCGCCCGAACAACTCCCCCTCTGCGAATAGTTTCAGCAACACCACCCTGAAACATCGCATCGACCCTCCCAAAAGCTCGTTGTCTCTACACGCCTTCTAAACATAAGCCCCTGATCATCCCTCCCAGACTCGCCCCGCACGAGCCTCAGTCGCTTCCGGCCACCAGTCAACCGCCGCGTATGTCACCTTGCCTCCAGTCAGTGCTGTCTATGTGGATCTCTGGTGGGCTGACTGGACCCTCCCTTGCGCTTCTGAATCATCAAGGAAACCCTGAGTGACTAGCTTTGGGTCCAATCCTGGTCTTCTAGACGATTTGGTATCCCAGTCTGGAACCTGTTGCGACTGGTCGTGATGGTCCCTGCGTCCAATGCTATTGGTGACAAAGCGGCGCTTTATACGATGTACAAACACCGCCAATCCTTCACGCCCATTATGTATACTGCACAATGTCCACCCAACAAAGTGGATGGCTCCCGCACCTCTTTGTTGGATCAAAAGGAGTCATGTCCCCCCCAACCTCATAAACCTTCCAACAACCGCTCATGGCATAGCACATTCCTCTACATCCGCTCTTTGTCTCTTCACGCCAAATTCGTCCTTGCCATGGTTGCGATACCAGCTGCGCTGCTTGCGACCACAAATCTCGCCTCGATATTGCCTTTAGTTGGCCCGCCGACAAACCCTCTTACCGCAGCCGTCAATGCCTTTCGACATCAGACCGCACTGCAGGGCTCAAAGAGCAAAGGAGACGGTGCCCCTGCGTCGCCGATAATACCAGACACGGAATGGAAACCCGCAGATTTCGACCACGAGGACTTTGCGACGGTGGCTGGCCCTGTCCTTCCTGTGACATCGAACTTTGCCGACCCCGCTTATATAGAGGTTGACGGAGTAAGGTATGCGTTCGCGACGAATAATAGGGGCCAGTCACCGCCGATTAAGGTTCAGGTCGCACAGAGTTTAGATCAAGGTAGCACATGGAACCTCGTGATGGACGGATCGAACCAGCACGACGCCATGCCCGTTGTTGGCGACTGGAGCAACGGTAAGCGAGTTTGGGCGCCGGATATCGTACGACTCGTAAGTGTCCCACGTCTTCTCCCCTCTCATCTCTTCATGCGCTGACGTCGTGTGTTTTACAGGATAGTGGAACTTTCGTTATGTACTACACCGCCGACGTAAAAGATCACGATAAATTCCACTGCGTCGGTACCGCAACCTCTCCTTCCATCCTTGGCCCCTACACCCCGCAACCTTCCTACCTCGCCTGCCCAATCGGAAAAAACTTTGGGGGCGATACCGAGACGAACCAAGGGGGTGCCATCGACCCCGACGGCTTCTTCGACAAATCCAGCGGTAAGCGCTACGTCGTCTACAAAGTGGACGGTAACAGCATCGGCCACGGCGGCTCCTGCAGCAACTGGCCTTTAAACGGCGAACCCGTAATGCCAACCCCAATCATGCTCCAAGAAGTCGATGCCAACGACGGCATCACCAAAATCGGCGCGCCCGTCCAGATCCTCGACCGCGATGACCGCGACGGCCCCCTCATCGAAGCCCCAAGCCTATACAAAGCAAACGACGTCTACTTCCTCTTCTTCAGCTCCAACTGCTTCGCGGGGCCCCTTTACGACACAAACTACGCCACCTCCACCTCCCTCCTCGGCCCTTACACTAAATCCGCGCGCCCCCTCTTCGTAACCGGAGACGGCGACCACCTCCTCGCCCCCGGCGGGACCGACATCGCCGCCGACGGCTCGTACCTCGTCTTCCACGGCAGCATGAAGAACCAGTACACCAACAGCGGCAACGGGCGGTGGATGGGCGACTTCAACAACCGCAACGGCGCGAAGGCGGGCAACGATCAGAATAATGACCCGCCGGAAAACGTGCAGCCGGACACCCCTGTCCAGGGGAAGAGGCTGGGGTTGATAAGGAGCATGTATACGGCGAAGCCGGTGTGGGATGGGCATACGGTGCACATATAGGAGTCTCTATGTGGTGAGGGACGGGGGCAGGATGGGTTAGGATGCATTGTTTGAGATGTATAGGACGAGCGTGCGAGTCTGACGGCCTTTTTTGATGTTTTTGAGATACCCCCGGGATCCTTTGTTTGGGATTTTATGCATAGCGTGGGCGGTTTTTTTTTCTCAGTTGGGCGACATTTTACAGCTTTTGAGCGATGTATTTTACAAGCGTCTGTTTTGCACACCTTAAATCTTTATGGCTGTTAAAAGATGTCTACGTAAAGGATGAAGCGAATCAAGAGAAAAACCCAAACTGAACTACACATTCCCATTACCCTCGCTTTCTAGAACCATCTGTAAGGTAATACGGTCTACGGGTATGATTCTGAATCTGCTCTGAGCTGCTCGAATGCAAGGTATGAAGGTATGAAGGTATGAAGTACCGAAGTTCAAGAGAAGCGTGTCGCATAGGTTGACGTTAACGTTAATGAGACGTTCTCGTTCTATTTTAAAGCATTACGTTGTGCGAATGAGGGCTAGCTACTGCCCTTTCCTGACGTTGATTGGAGTTGAGTTGACTCGACGCGACCTGGACTTTCTGACCTGCGTGTGTCTTCTTGCCTGCCTATTAGGTAGATATCTACCTATTGAGCAGGTGCGTTTGCCAGGGACGAACGGGGGCTTGGCTTAACCTGTCCTTTACTGGGAGCGGAGCAATGGGATGGATGGCTTGGCATGGGACGAGAACGCCAAGATGGACAACAACAATAACCAGAAATGATCCTATCCATTGGAATGGATGGGCTTTGCGTCTCGATAGGTTGGTCATCCAGGCAGTTACGTTTTGGGGGTGCTTTGACTCTGCGCTTCTTTGGAGGTCGGCGTAAAGGGTTTTGGACGATGGTATTTGGAGGAGAGGTTTTTGGAGGGTAATGCGCGGACATGGTGGTTTGGTCTGTGGATGCTTAAATGGACATTTCTAATGGCGTGCTTTTTCCCTAATATTGGGCAGTGGAGGGACTTAGGAGCGTGACTCGCTCTCTCGGGGTATTTTTCTCGCAGTTAAGGGTCCTTGGGGGGACCGGGGGGGACCGCCCGGGCGCAGCCGGGGGAGGTTGTCTCCGGGGCGTTTGCTCGGATTGAGGGTTTTCACTGTATGACCGAAGCCGACCGACACGCCTCTGATGTTCTGTCACATTTATGTTGTGGTCGACTTGAAGCTTGCGAGTTCTGGTGGGTCCTTGGGAGGGTCACGTGAATGGTAGCAGTACTTATAGCGGACCGTGTCACGACACCATCGGCGCTGTTCTTGTTCTCGAGTGTCTCGTCACAACGGCCGTTTTTGTGATGTCTGCTGGGATGATTGTTCTTCCAGGCTTTATTCGTCCATGGTTCCGTGCAGCACTGTTTGCTCTTTGGCTTTCCATGAAGGATCATATGCCAGATGCGTGATTTTGAGCGCTTTTTCCTCTTGTGTTTCTTCAATATCATGCTTGTGACTCTCGTTCCGATTTGAATTCGTCTGGCTGACTCGAGCAATTGTATTTCATGTCGGGGCTATAAACACCTCCTTGTCTAGGGATGAGGCTGACTTGGATCCAGACGTCGAACCGTTTCTTTAATACTATCGATCCGATACCGTTGTCCATGTTAGAAATTCAAATCTTTGTCTGATTCCAATCTCTCGGAACATTTATTGCTTCTTTCAAGGCCTTTTCCTGCAGCCAGCAAAGGCCAAAGAGCTCCCCTTTCCCTCAACCGTTCTCAAACTGTCACAGCGCCAGATGCTTCTTCTCGGCCCAAATTGAGTCTTGACTCTGGAACAAAAACATCTTCCAAGAGACTGTCCAGATCATGCCCGCAATAGGGCAACACAACCTCACCCCCGAGCAAAGAGAAAAGTTTGGGCAAATTCGCGATTGGGCCGCCAACTGGAACCAGGCTCCGGCCTCTTCACAAGAGAGAGTTGACTTGCTAGACCAAAGCATGGGGTTCTGGCAGTACCTCGAGGAACTGGGTGTAGAAAAGCAACCTAACCCAGCTATAACGAGACAGATCCATGATGCGAACATAGCGTGGCAGAGTGATGTGAGTAGGGGTGGAAATCCCGACTATAAAGCCAATATCACCAATGTCATGTACTACTTCAAGTTCCTGACGACTGTAGAATTTAATGTCGTTGTGTCCCTTGTGAAACGGTTTCAGGACCCTTGATGGTTGGCTTGCCCGTGGGAAATTCTTTCCGGACTCTATTGGGACTGGCTCCACGGTCATTCTTTTATTGATTGTCATGTGTGATTTGGACGGGGATGTGACAAGTTGTTTCATCAGCGGTGCTCCCGAAATGGGTGATATCATGTTCCTCTGGAGTTTGCAGGCAACATCTCTTTGATTTCTCTTGACGGCGGCAGGCCACTAGTCAGGTGAATTTCTTTCTCTAGAGTCAGCTCAGCTTCACAATCTCTAGCTCCGTCCTACCCTAAAATCTTTTATCGGTTTCATCTTCATGTTGAAGCCAGTAGCGGAAGAGGCTTCAAACAGCAAAAAACCGTGGCGAGCAGACTTGGAGGCCCACCGAGAAAGAGTTGAAGCGTTGTTGAAATTGATCTTCTAGGTCTAGGATTGACTTGTCGGGCGATGGCGTCTTTCTTTTTCAGTCAATCGGGCGGAAGGCGCCAGAGTCTTCAGTAACTTAAATAGTTCGAGGATGAACCGCCAGATTCCATCGGGCTGCCACAGTGTAAAACCGCCGAGAAGGAGGACAGATATTATGATAGTAAACTCTCGATCGAAGCAACCGATTGCGGGTAGGATTAAGGTCCTTGGGAGCTCCAAAGAATCGCTCTTAACGTTTCCAGCGGACATTTTTTGTGTGAAATGTTACTTAGAAGGTCGTCGAGTCGTTTTCGCTAAACTTTACATCTCTGCGATAAAGGAGAGTCTTGTAGAAGCTGTTGCTTATATCGAGGGTTTACTGTATAGGGAGCCGATTACGAGGTCCTTGAGGAGTCAAATGTCGCTCATGTCCCCAGGGTCCATGATGCAGAGAATCTCGCGCGCTACGGCAGCTGCAGTCGCTGCCCCATAACCTTTCCATTGGTCGTTCTTGTGGCTATCAGCATAGTCAGAAATTCCTCGAATGGCAAGACAATTTTGTCTGCCTAGGACTCCTACGGCTTCCATCTCGACGCAGATAGCTTTCAAGTCGTCCCTTATTTGGTCCCTGATCTCAGCGTTGTCGACAACTTTATCCACACATGCGATAGTCCCGAAGTGTAATTGGAAATCTTCCGTCTGTCGCTCGGCTCGGTGAACGAATTCGTCACATCCGTGCTTGTAAAGCTTGTCATTCTGAAGTCCTGGGTAGGAAAATTTGGATTTTGCGTAAGGGTGATCTAGACACCTTTTCAGGCTTTCATGGAATGTTACACGACCGAGGTCTCGATTCGATTGGAGTTTGGTTAGCACATTCAGTATCCGAAGATCTGGTTGCGGAAGAATCCTGTTTGGTGCTTCCCGGTGTATCATTGCCGGCTCCTTATCACCATCCCAACCGACAACCACATCGCCAAGGTGGATATCATTGTCCGCATTCGATGCCGCAGTTCGAGGAATACCCCCGCCAATCCCAACGAGGAATGTTACCCGCAAATTGGGGAAGCTTTGGCTTAGAGAACTGATGACGTGCGCAGCAGATACAGGGCCATTATGCCACTGGGGAAGACTGGCTATAACGATGTTATGGCCGTTAATCGAGCCGCAAGTGTATGTGTTTTTGTCCCTGCCGGCTTGTATCAAGTTTCGTGCGTCATGTTCCTCGTCCAACATCAACCTTGCCGCGGTGAGTTCAATCGACAGCGGGCAAACCAACCCGATAGTAAAATGTTGCACATCAAGCTTTGATATGCTGCCTGCATGCTGGAAAAGCTTATGTTCTCTAACATCGCCAGCATCTGCGTTGTTTTTATCGAACAATCCTTTCTTCTCCGTCAGTCATTGCGATAACTTTGAATGCACATACAAGAGCATCTTACCAACATTTACATTTCTTCCGATGGAGATGTTTCCACTAACGTTTTGGAACCCGACAACGTGATGCCCACCTCGAAAAGGCCGCTCGTGGGAACGCTGGCTCGGCGTTAATTCGGCCCTATCGGTGGCTCGCTCATCAGACCCGCCTCTCCATCTTTGACGGTCCATGGCCTCATAGGTAGCTACCTAGATAGATCTATGACAAAAAGCCACATGGGAGTCAGTTCACTTCGCGAAACAACAGTAAGGCTGAGAGATCCACCGTTGCTGCAGATCTTCTTCAACTCTTTCCTCTCATTGGCGAGGCTGAAGCTAACCAGAGCTTGGACGCTTGTAATGACACAGCCCAGCCTTGTCAGCACCTCTGACGATTCGCGATGGGATGGGCTCCCGTCCCCATCTTCGGATTCCCTCTGTCCCTTGGTGCGAAGGAAAGCCGAATAGCGACTCTTCATCGGGGTTGCAGCCGAAGGCACGACGGTATCAATTTCGTACATCTCAGATGCCTGACCACCGGTACACCGTCCTCAATCCCTTCGCATCCTGAAAGATCAAAATGGAAGGCCCGAACAAGAGACGTAGACTTAATGAATGCAATCAAGGGCAACATGAGGAGGCACGCTCTCCAAGAGACAACCTTGCGGATGTTCCTGATAGGTGGGGCCGTGAACCCAATCCTTTCGACGTTCGAGGCATTGCAGACTGCAATGGGAACATTGATGTTGGTCGAGACTTCATTGGTGCGGTCTACCTCACGGAAGAACGCCGTCATCCACTGATCCAAGTTTTTAGTGTCCGTGAATCACAATTCTAACGAAGCAATTGACGAGCGAAAAAGAAGGACATCACTCCAACAGCACAGGGAAGCGTTAATGGAGAGTCTAAGCTTTGATGAAATGGATTCTCGACATGCTACCGTCAAAAGTGCCCACTCCAAGACATGCGAATGGCTGCTGAAGCATAAAGACTACACCACCTGGCTTGACGCTGAGAGACTGTCTGAGCACCACGGCTTCTTGTGGATCAAAGGGAAACCTGGAGCGGGAAAGTCAACTCTAATGAAATTCGCATATACGAAGGCCAACAATTCAGCTACGCCGCAAGAATTCTGCGCTTCATTCTTCTTTAACGCTAGGGGATACGATCTAGAAAAGTCAACGATAGGACTTTATCGATCTTTGCTCCTCCAGCTACTGAAAAAGCTTCCAGACCTCCAGACAGCGCTGAATGATCGAAATTTGTTTGAAAATTGGACTGACCGACCTATCTGGACACTGGATTTGCTCCAGAAGTGTTTTTCCGCTGCAGTAGCAAAACTTGGTCGACGGCGATTTACTTGCTTCATTGACGCTCTTGATGAATGCGATGAACAAGAAATTCAAGACATGGTGGCATACTTTGAAACTCTGGGGCAGACCGTCGTTGAAAGCGAGGTCAAGTTCTATGTATGCCTCTCCAGTCGCCATTATCCAACAATCAACATCCAAAATGGCCGGCAACTGGTCTTAGAAGACGAGGCCGGCCACGAAGAAGATCTATCAAGATATGTGCAAAAGCATCTACAAGCTGGACGAGGGGCTGGAATTGAGAAACTTAGAGCTGAGATCATTGAGAAGGCAAACAGCGTCTTCTTGTGGGTTGTATTAGTTGTCGATATCCTCAACAAAGAATTCCGTCGAGGACGAATCTTTGCTATGAGGAGAAGACTCTCAGAGCTTCCCCCCGAGTTAGGCGACCTATTCAGAGATATCCTCAGAAGAGACAATGCGAACATGGTGGACCTATTGCTATGTGTTCAATGGATACTCTTCGCGAAGCGACCGTTGACATCCGAAGAGTTCTATTTCGCCCTTGTGTCTGATCTTGACCCGGATCCAGAAAATTTTGTCCAGTGGGACTCAAACAATATCACCGTGGAAGACATGCATAGATTTGTCATCTCATCCTCCAAAGGGCTCGCTGAAATCACAAGGTCGAAAACCCGAACGGTTCAGTTCATTCATGAATCGGTACGGGATTATCTTCTTAAAGATAATGGCCTACGAGAGCTGTGGCCGGAAATAGGGGAAGACCTGCGCAGCATCAGTCACGATCGATTAAAGCAGTGTTGCTATACCTACATGAAGGTAGACATCTCTGGTCAGATGCCTACTGAAGGAATAGTCCCAAAGGCATCCTCTGATGCTGCAAAGGAACTACGACAAAAATTTTCGGGAAAATTCCCATTCCTTGAGTATGCGATCAATCAAGTGCTAAATCATGCTGACGAAGCAGCTGTTGATTTACCGCAACATGACTTTCTCGAGAATTTTCCTCTGGACACCTGGATCAGTCGTCATAATCTGTTAGAGAAGTTTGAAGTCCGCCACTATAAGTCAAATGCGAGCTTTTTGTATATCTTTGCAGATAAGGACCTCATAAACCTTATAGGTCAAGCACCGAGCAGTGCTTTAGGACTAAGCGCTCGAGGAGGCCGGTATGCATCTCCATTGGTTGCTGCTGTGGCTAATGGGAGTCAAGAGGCGATTAAAGCTCTCCTACAGCCGAAGACAGTTTCTTCACATGCTTTCGGAAAACCTGATGTCCTATTTGAAGTCGATAAGGGCCACCGATCACCTCTGTTCCTTGCTATAGATCAAGAAAATTTGGCTAGAGTACAGCTCTTGCTTGAGAAAGGCGCTAATATCGAAGCACTCTACGCAGGCCAGACGCCGTTACACAGAGTAATTGACAAATCGAATGTGGCTCTAGTGCAGCTATTACTTGAGAAAGGCGCTAATCTCGAGGTACCAGACGTAGGCCTAAAGCCGTTGCAAAGAGCAATTACCAATGGTAACCCAAAAATTGTTAAAATGCTGCTCGATAAAGGCGCCAATATCGAGGCACTAAATGGATGCGCGACGCCGTTACACAGCGCAATCGCCTATAATAACCCAAAAATTATTGAAATGCTGCTCGATAAAGGCGCCAATATCGAGGCGCTAAATGGAGGCGAGACGCCGTTACACAGCGCAATCGCCCATAATAACCCAAAAATTATTGAAATGCTGCTCGATAAAGGCGCCAATATCGAGGCACTAAATGGAGGCGAGACGCCGTTGCACAGAGCAATCACCCTTAGAAGACTAACAATACTGGAAATGTTGCTCGAGAAAGGCGCCAATACCGAGGCACTATACGAAGGCAAGACGCCGTTATACAGAGCAGTTAGCCATAATGAACGGGCTGACATAGAAATGCTACTTGAGAAAGGTGCTAATATTGAGGCTGATTTCTGGTGGCGCACACCGCTTTACGTAGCCGCAGAGGCAGGCTATGAAGACATTGTGTGGTTACTGCTTGAAAATGGTGCTAATGTCAAAGACACTCGTTTTACTGAATCGCCGCTATCCATAGGGGCGGAAAGAGGGCATGAAACAATAGTACGGCTACTACTGGAGAAAGGCGCTGGAATTGATACCGAGAACAATTTGGGACAGCATTAGTAAGAGCAATCAAAGAGGGCCATGAAAACATAGTACGTCTACTGCTCGATAATGGTGCTAAGGTCGAAGATACTCGTCTGAGTGAATCGCCGCTATCCTTAGCAGCGGAAAAAGGGCATGGAAATATAGTACGACTGCTGCTTAAGAAAAGTGCTGAAGTTGATACAGAGACCGAATTTGGGAGCCCACTGATAAGAGCAGTAGTGAGCGGGCGTGAAGATGTGGTACGTTTCGTGCTCGAGAAGGACGCTGATATGGAGAGAACAGTTAATGGAAGAACGCCGTTACTGGAAGCAGTCATTCAAGGTAAGGAAGCTATCGTTGAGCTGCTACTCGACAAAGGCGCAGACGCGAACAGGCATCTAGTATTCTCGGAACGCCCTTAATGTATGCAATACGCCACCGGCAGGAAACAATCGCAAGGTTACTGCTTGAAAAAGGCGCCGATCCTGAAGCGAATTCCGACGATGGCTGCACAGCAATCTCCCTCGCCTTCTCTTACGGGCTCGAGACTATCGTTCAGTTGCTACTTAGAAGAGGAATCTATATCGACGAAAAGGATCTCGAAGGTAGCCCAGTGTTATTCAATGCCGTCTTTCGTGGGGACGAGGCCCGTGTTCGGCTGTTACTTGAATCGGGCGCCAACGTCAATGTGAGATGTAATTGTGGGAAAACGCCATTGTGGTACGCAATAGATAGGGGAGAAGACGCTATTGCGAAGCTGCTGCTCGAGAAGGTGCTATCGTCGAGGCAAGAGATACTTGGGGTGCAATAGTTAGAATATTGCCGCCACCACGATGGATTCAGTGCATGGAATTCCCGTCAATGATACCTAGCCTGGAAGTGTTCTGCAGTTCCAGGACGGGAATGGGTGCTTTTTCCGTTGGTAGAAAGATTGGGGAAGAGCTCGGCCTTAGTATTAGCAGTGTTGATTGTCCTTAGCTTTCTTTGCAACTCCTGAAATCATGGGGAAAGGCCTGCCATATTTTGGAGTAACAGACACAGGTCTAGATGACTAGCAGAGAACATCGAACAGCACAGATGAAGAATACAGGCAATTAGAACGAAACGACACATATGCCAGTGCTAATGTTTAAGGCCGATTCTAGCCACGTGAAGGTCGCACACCGTCTCTTTCTCAACGCTGTGGAATGACAAGCACCGGCGACCGACAAACGAATCCCAGCGTATGGACAGATCTGCACTTCCCTTCGAGGTCTTGAAATTTTAAATAGCGTTCGGAACACGCAAATAATAGTAGGGGCACATGATTTAGTATTGAGTCAAAGTAGTAGGTAGTGGAGGGGATGATGGTGGAGCACGTGGAGTGAATGCGGTGAGAGAACGTAACTAAAGTCACGTTGAGTTATAGTTAAATATTTGTAGATTGGGGTCAAGGGGAGGTCACATGGGGGTCAAATTTAAAGTTTATTTGCAGTGCTTCGGTTCCCATATGATTTAAGCTAACTACTCATGGTATCTTAACGGTCTTCATGAATTAAGTCGCCGAGTATAATGTAAAATTGAATGCAATCTCGTTACAACCCCTCGGAATATCAAGTTAAAATTCGGTGCGCTGGGTTATCTCCGTGGCCTCTGAGTTCATAGGATATCGAGTGGTAAATGCGGGCCACTAGAGGCGTCTGCGCATTTCTACCGGGCTACAAGGCTTTGAGGGTCCTGAAGAAATATAGATTCGGTTTAAACGAGGATACCGATTAAGAAGAGGTATCAGATGAGATTTTAGATGCTGCCAGCTGATACCAGATCTATTCGTGTACGTATGCCTTCTTCATCGAGCCAGATAAATGGTTCAGGCAACAGGAGGAACTGAGAACAGAAGGATTCTGTAGCAAGAACAGCAGCTCATAAGGTTATCTCGTGGGTCCTTGGCGCCAAGCAAAATTTGCCTCGACGGCGACCAGGTTGCTCTGAAACCAACCTGATTTTGAGGCGAATTTTCTCTCCTGCCGTAGCACTTGTTCTGACTGTCTTTGTCTTTATAAGTTCAAAAGCTCATTAAGTGGGTCCGACTGCCCACATATTGAACGCTGATGGTAAAAGAACCTTCTAATATCCGATATCTTGAGTCCATAAAACCTGGTGCAACAGAATAGACGGCTGGTCATGTCTGCCTGAGTCGATCTTTTCGTACAACGTTGAGATGCCTGAAACCTTCAATATAAGCAAGCATATGAGATAAGTATCTTCTCATTACAGCGATGTTCTTCTTTTGAAAGTATTTCGAAAGCTTTCAAGGAAGTGTATCACTAGCTGTAACAAGCATTAGGTGCCGAGTCGCTTGGATTTTAGGCAGTTCTTATAGCTGCTTATGTCTCTGTATGAGAATTGGCCAATTGGGCACAATCAAATACGCCTGATACAGATCTTCCCAGCGCGAGGCAATGACGACAATGACCCTGTTCACATCAGCCTCGAAATCGAGAACCTGGATACACCGTCTTCCCAGTATCACGCGTTGTCGTACACATGGGGTGCACCTGCTGAATATGGGATATTTAAGACAATGACATCCGACCGAGCCCACCCCATCAACTGCCAGGGGAAAACGACCCAGGTGACAGAAAATCTTGTGGCCTTTTTTAAACGTGTCCGGAAGACCTCGTTGTTAATGGAAAAGAAATTTTGGATAGATGCCGTTTGCATTGACCAGGATAACGCAGGTGAGCGCGAACGGCAGGTCGAGATGATGGGCCGTATCTACAGTTCAGCGGAAGCAGTCATCACATGGCTGGGCGAGGAGGACAAGTATACGAGAACCGCGTTCAAAGCTTTGGAAAGAATCGACGAATACGTCAGAAGCGATACTCTCGATCACAGCCCGGCCTACCTGCGCCGAGGAGATAGCCAATTGAACCTGGAACACATCTCAGACCGAGACGCCTGGCTGGCTGTTGGGAAGTTGTTCCAACGGTGTTATTTCATCAGGGCTTGGACAGTCCAGGAAGTAATCCTTAGCAAGAAGATCAATGTCATATGCGGGGGAGAGCAGCTGAAGTGGAACGTCCTGGTTGTAGTATCCAAATTTTGCTCACAGACAGGCTGGAAAGTATTTCTGGATAACTTAGCCCTGGAATACCCTGGAGAGGTCTCCTTGCCGTCTTATAGTCATGTGCCTGGTTTACTCAATTCCACTAAACGGGATCGACTTTGTCAACACTGGACTACGACTCTTCTCTATACCTTGAAGCGATCCCGTGACTTCAAGACTAAGGATCCACGAGATAAAGTGTATTGCCTGCTTGGTCTTGTCGAAGAGTTCATAAAGGGTAAACCCCTCCTTAACACTCGATATGGACCTGAGACTGCAGCCTCGACCTACACGAATACTGCCATCCAATTGCTGAAAGACGGTGAAGATCTTCATCTGCTGTCATGTGTGGAAGGTGAATTTCAGCGGCTATATACCGGTAACTTGCCGTCTTGGGTACCTGACTGGAGCTACGGAAAGCCCGCAGGGCTCTTCATGGCTGGCTATAGGCGATATTCGGCTTCTGGAACCCTCACGCAGCGCTCGCAAATTGACGATTCAGCACTGACCCTAAGTCTTAAGGGAATTAAAGTTGATGAAGTGAGTATGGTGGGTGAGGCGAAACACGAGGTCCTTAATGCCCAACCTTTCCCGAGGTGGCTCGAAATTGTGACTTCATTACCTGAATGGTATCGTGGCCAGGCCGAAGAAGCAGGAGGCGAGCACAGAGTGGAGGTCTTTTGGCGAACCATTCTCGCAAATACTACGGGGTACCCGCCTTGTTTAATATCCCCCGGAAACAAGGACCTCCAGAATTCGTTCGAAATATGGCTGAAGGACAAAATCAGAACCAGACCGAGTGGCTCCTCGGAGGGAAATTGGGAAAATTTAAGCAGACTAGCCATCAAGCTTTTAGAGCCAGAGAATACACGGACAGATTCAGACAAGCCGCGGACAATTATTCGTACAGAAAATATCGACTTTGAGACAAGACTCGGCTGGGGGATACATCGGAGGCTTTTCAGAACGAAGGGTGGATATATGGGCCTTGGATCTGAATGCGTTCGGGAAGGTGACTCGGTGTGGGTCGTTCCATCGTCTCGCGTGCCGCTGATTTTCAGGCCGATGAGTAAGGACAGTAAAGAAAGAAAGCGTTGGAGGCTGGTCGGTGGTACGTATCTACACGGTGTAATGAGTGGCGAGAAATTCTGCCCATGCTGCAGTGGCAAGAGCCAGGACAATACCGAATCGCTGTTTGTGACAATTGTGATTGAGTGAAGGGTGAAGATTGGAGATAGACTTGGATACATCGCACGACTTTCCGCAAGAATGCATTGTCACTCCAAAAGAGAAAACCTTTACAGACGGTAGTCCGTACAGCCAGGACTTCCCCTTCTCCAGGCTCGCTATTCATTTCAGAAGAGTTCTAAGAAAGACCCTTCAGTAGGTCGCCGAGGCATTCTTAACAACATCATTCCCCTGAACAAAATATTGAAGCCTGTTCTGAAGCCTGTTCCCAGGACCGAGACATTTGTCGAGCAGACAGCATGAGGTATTTAAGACCACATAATCAGAACAAGCTGGCCGAACAAACGATTCTGCAATCAAAGATATATAAGAACTGATAGTGAAAGGATGGTCCAAATGCGACAAGACCCGTAGAACTAACTGCGTGACTCGAATTTTTGGACAACATCGTCAACCACGTGCGCCAAGAACTCTCCCTCTTTCAGCCGGCGATGTTCGCAGCTGCCCTGTTCTTCTAGCTGATCGATGAAATTGTCAAACTCCTTATCGAGCAGTGATGCCAGGTTATGGTCACCTCTCGCTTCCAACAAGCCCAGAGTGTTCTCTTTGAAGACTCTCTCCGGGTACACCAACGTGAACCACAATCCGTACAACGCCATATACCTCTTTATAGGACCGTGCTGAGCCACTAGAACAATCTCTCGGCGGAAAATCCTTTTCGATAACGCCTGCAAGTAATTCCGCGGGAAATCGGGGTTTCTCTCCCCGGTGGCAGAGCGAGAATAGCTTGTGGAATCCAAATCGACGACTGCATATCCATTAGGCAGAGGCTCCCTGGCAGCGTTCACGGCCAGTGTGGTTTTGCCAACTGCAGGGAAGCCGGAGATTATGATGGCTTGTTGGCGTCTCCATAGTAAGTTCCATCGCATCCAAAGGAAAAGGAAGACGTCGAGGTAGAAGCGATCCCAGAGTTGATTCATCAGGCGGGTCCCCATGACACTAAGCAAAACTTCTGGTGTCTTTCAGCTATTGTCAAATAACTTAACTCTTCTCAATCTCGTGCCGAATATGGTCATTGTGACTAGCTAGGCTTTGTAGAAGAACACAGTCTATGTTACAAGATTCAGCCGCAAGCCATGAGGGCTAGGCGCGTCAGGCTGTGAGAATATGGGTAGTAGGCTACCGTGGCTGCCTACTCTGATAGAACAGCTTGGACCAAATCATGGCAGTCTTGGCATGTACAACTACTCCGAAGTGCCTACTCCCCACCTACCTTACCTTACGGGAGCTTGCAGGTTCTAGGATACCGTTTCTATACCTTCTTATATCCTTTTAGTAGTCTCGAGATGAAACTTATTTTGAGATGTATTGAGTTTGATACGTTTTCTTGTTGATTCGGTGAACTATTCCGCGATAGGTTTCGAGACTGTGAAGAGGTTTGAGACGGTGGAGACGCGGTGGCGAAGTTCGCGCGGAAGGTAGGTACGATCGAGATTAATATTTTGTAAGAACGCGAAGTAGTTTAATATTTTAATGGTGTAATGGTAGACGTTTTATTTTGTAAAATCTGTAGATATTTCATTCGAGTCTTCAGTAAAGAGAAGTAGAGAAGTAGACTAACTCTCTTAAAAGAGCTGTAAGATTGCCGATGGATAGCGGCGGCGGATAGAGGGACCTACACAGAGTTTTTACTAACCCTAAAAGAGATTTCGAGACGGTCTCGAGACTATCTCAATCTTGATACATATCCTCTTTGAGTCCAACTTACGACCGTCTCAAGGTAAACAACGTCCTTACTGAAAAAGGCGGTATATACACACTATCCTAAACCCCGCAAGCTCCCCTAAGGTAGAATAGCTTCCTTAGATAGTAGGTGGGATAGGACTGTTGACTGTTGTCCAATAGGTGATGAAGGCGGCAATCGCTTGTATTTGCACTACAAAGATTGACTCTTCCTCTTCCGTGTCCTTCCAGATAACGGGCCGAGGGACTTAGCCGGCTGGAAGAGTTTTTCCCTACCGCTATTAGGGACTTGCGTGGGACTGCAGGTGTATCAATTACGGCTATTCCTCCTATCTGTTGGAAATTGAGGCGGCAGAGGGGCTAGAACAAGGACACGGACTATCTCTTCTTGACTGTACAGGGACTGGCAAGGAGTCGCCAGAGCAAAGAGAACCGTTATCTGACTCGTCGTCATACAAGATATCGCACTGTCCACAGCAAATCTAGCTCTCCAAAGTATAGTCAACGAAACCTGCATTATGCCCATCTCGATCTAACATCCACGAGAAGCGGTCTTTGTTCTCCTTCAGATAAGCAGGATAATCCATCTCCTCTGCTGGAACTCTTTCATAAATGATGTCTCGCCCGAAGACATCTAGACCATCTCTGACCCTCTTTAACACCGTATCGGGCCGACGATTTTCATCTTTGTCCCACTCCGTGTGGGAGAAACTCACCATCTTATTGAGCATTTGATCTACTGTCTTGAAACAGCAGCTGCAATGCCAAGAGGCATCCTGCAGCGATGTTTCAGTCGTGCTTGGATGATCGATCTCACTCATGTGACGAATCTCTTCAGGTCGGACGGTGGTGTTGAAATCACCCGTGTACATGCTTGCCAGAGGACGCGGCCAGTCTTGCCCGGGATGCTTCCATTGGAAGGAGTAGTAATTGAGCGGGCCATGGAGTGTGATGGTCTGACCCCAGTCGCAGTTGCGAAGCGCCGTGAGGGACCATGGTTTGGGTAGCTCGTCGATATCTGTAAAGCGCCAAAAACCTTAGCGATGGAGGGTTTGATTACAAAGTGGGGTCAAGTACTCGCCTGAAATGAGAAGCATGTCACCGGCTTGTAACTCTTGTTCGCCAATAAGTCTAGGCAACACCAGGTCGAAATTTGAGTCCCGCTGGAAAGTTTCACGTTCCTTGAAACGATTCATTGCGTCATAATCAACTTTCATCTTCTCAATGTCCAGGATGCTGTAGATCATTTTCGAGTAGAAGGGCTTGAATCGCAGGATGTTGTCGTGAAGGTGGAGTCTCTTCGGCTTGTTGGTGAACGTCCGTGTCGCTTCGACAATAACGAAATAATCGATATGGTCCCACAATTCATTCAATCGTATCTCTAGCCAGTCAAGCTCTGTGTTAATTAAAGTAAGATCATAGATTTTGCGATGCCGATCGCGTTCAGGCCACACGGACATATTCAAGGTTTGGCAAAAGTTCTTGGCTTCATCGATTGCCATAAAGCCAGTCTCGTTCTTCGGAGAGAAGCCGCCAACACTTGCCCTCAAGGCCTCAGGAAGCCTTTTGAGGCTATTCAGCAGAGCAAGTACAGTGCATAGTAAGACAAAAGCAGCTGATCGCCCGCGGCGAGCAAGCCATGACCATAACATCGTAGAGCTTTCTCGATGTTTCAGAGCATTCAAATTCTGGTGAGAAATTCTATGCCAGGGTATTTGATGTAGTTTACTTGAGCAGAATGGTGAGCAGGGCTGTATCAGAACATCATAGCTATAGTGACGGAATGAAAGTTATTGACAGATAAGAGACATGTGGTGTCCGCTGCCAGACGTGTCACGTCACATCTTTGAAGCCAAACCTGATTCCACCCGGTCAGCTGGCGCTCTGGGAAGAGGAGTGTGAACATCTGTAACACGGCCGAGCATTCATCTCTATCCGTTTTACACGGCTAGCCTGGATGGTGGGTCTAATATCTTTAGGATAAGCATCTAGAAACGGTCCACGCTCTGTCAATCTCTGGGGGGAAGCGGTCTGAGAGGCTTTTTAGTACGTACTGCCTTCGGAAGATTCCCCCACGCATATTTTCAGACGTCGTAATCAACAAGATCTTGCAGAGATCGTACCAATAGACTTACGTGTTGTGTCCAAGAAGACCTCAAAATATCCTCGTCAGTCTTTCCTCAAGACAGCTACGATGGAAGTAGATCCGCCTTTTTCGTAGGACATGATGGGTGTGTTATGACAATATGCTCTTCCTCTATGAAACTCCCTGAACTCACTTACAACGACCTATCTCCACTTGTGGCATAGTATAGGGCGCCTAGGTCCACGTTCCGACAATGGATCCAGGCCTGGTTTATCTTCTCATAGGATTGATCGTACCCCTTAAATCCTGCAGGTGTCTTATCACTCGCACAATCGGTTTGACGTAATGAATAGGTTCCGATACGGAACAGCGCTAGGAATTGCTCTCAGGCCGCGGCTGGTACTCGGTCAATTGAGCCGAAATTGGTAACAAACAAGCTAACATCAGAACCTTCCAAACTGTTTCCTCAGTCAGGAGTCTGGGCAAGAAAGTCTTGCGACTACCTAAATAGGGTGTGTCTGCTAGTGAACACATACCTAGACGGTCAATCTGATTCCTAGTCATGCAAATTTCCTACGGTATTTCCGAGCCGTTGTATGCCTTAGAGTTACCCAAGTGGGCCAGGAGCATGTCCCTTATCGCCGTTGATCGACGAGGGTCCGGTTCTGAAACTTGAGACTACCTATCCGGAGGTCTACTTACCTGATTATGGTATTCCTTGTTCAGTGGTACAATGAAGAAGTGACATGTTGACTTCTCCAAATCGGGACTGTGGCTTGCTAGTGCTGATAGGAGGCTCTGATCGGGGAACCCAGCTAGGTGCCGGTGGATGGCCTCTCCCGCGCTCCTTTGCGGGAAGGATTGGGAGCACTGGAGCCTGGGCTAATTGACTGGCCGTTCCACGAATTGGCGAGATCCAGCAGGATACCATTACCAACCAGGTCCACCACGAAAAGTCTTGTGTTCAGATGACTGAAAATTATAGACTCTGGGATTCGGCTCCTTTTGGGGTGTCTGACCTCACTGAGGACTCGATGATTTTGCAGAAGGAAGATGCAGGTTCGGAGGAAAATATGCCAATCATAGATCGTATTAGAAGCCATCCTCAATTGACGGGGGAAGTAGAAGGAGAACGCCGGTTAGTTTTTGCTTGTAAGATAGATACCCCTTGCGAAAGTCTAGAGTAATGACACAAATACCAATTGCTCAGTCACTCAAGTCAAAAGATTGAGGCTGGATGAACCGCTACATGACATAAAATACGTAGTTTCTAGTAATTCTGACAAACGATGGGCGTAAATCATGTTTGTCGCTTCGAAGATGTCAGCACAGAATCCAATGGGCCTATGGAAAGACGAGAGGCATTGGATATTGAGGGCGAAGAAAAGAGGGGGCGTAAGAAAGGTCGGTAGGAGCACTGGCAAAGTACTAGGGTCCCTGATCGTTGTGCCCGAAACCTCGGCGGGCAAAGCGTGCAGAAAGAAAATCTTGGCGACTTGGCCAAAGCTTCGGTGGGCATTCCAGAAGCTCTGTCCCAACACCTTCAATCCACATCCTAGTCCCTTGTCTCGATGTCTTCTACGGCGAAGATAGAAAAGACCATAGCTCGTCAGAAGGAAAGGTAAGCTGCTCCATCTCTACTTCTATCTGGCGATTACATCCGTGCCTCCGTGCATCCAAACCTACAAACGTCATGACACAATGAGAGTTGCTGATAATCCACGTCCTTAGAATCGCGAATGGCGAATTTTATGAAGCACATCAACAATTGCGCGTTATAGCATCACGGTACATTAAATCTCAGAACTATGATGCTGCCGCAGGCGTCCTCTGCGGCGGGGCAAAGGCCTTACTACAGGCGGGCCATGGCGGTAGTGGCGGGGACCTTTCGATTATGCTGCTGAATGAGGTTTACGAGAAGGGAGATTGGGAATGTAATGATGAGCATAAAGGTCCGTCGAACACTGTGCCTGCAGAGATTTCGTCCAGAACTGACAAAGACCTTATTCAGCCCGACTTCTGGAAGTCCTCAAAGCATTCCCCCCATCCGAACCAACTCGTAAACGATTTATAACAGAGATGCTCAACTGGTCCGGAAAGCACGGCGCTATAGAACGTGGCGACCCGGACCTTCAAGATGCGGTGGGAAAGCTTTTCGCTGAAGGTACCTCCAACCTGGTCTCCCCTTCAGTTACAATTTCGCGCCTCTTCCCCACCAGATCACTGACCCTCTTCCCAGAGTCCGATCCATATTCTGCCGAACGCCACCTGCCTCTAGGTCACCCCTCCTCGGCGCCGACCCTCGCAACGCTCCTCTACACTTGGTACACAACCGATGCTCCACACCTCGCCCCGCACTATCTCTCACGCGCATTGTTTCCATACCTCCTCCTCGGAAATCTCTCCTCCGCCTCCCTCGCTTATTCCACGTTCACATCCCTTTTAACCTCCTCCAATCCACATCTCTACACCCAATCCGTCAGCACAACGCGCTCCGAACTCCGTGTCTTCCCTTCCATGCCCCTCCTAAATTTCCTGGGACTGTTGTTACTTGCGACACAGAAAGGCGACAGCAAATTATTCAAGGACCTCATGAAACACTACGCCATAAATATAAAAGAGATCGAAGAAGTATGGGGATGGAGCGACGCATTGGCAAACGTGGGGGAAATATGGTTTGGAATCAAGATTCCAAAGCAAGGCGGGAATCCGCTGTTCGATATGATGGGAAACATGTTCTTTGGCGGCGGCGGGGGTGGAGGAAGGCCGGCGACACCATCACAGCAAGGGAAGGAGAAAAAGGAGAAGGAGACGCCGAAGAAGGTTGAGAGTGGAACGAAGGCGGAGGCGAAGGTGGAAGCGCCGGTGCAGGATATGGACCTGGATTAGGAGGCCTCAGGCCATAGGGTCTGATTTCTAATATGAAATTATATTGTCCTTGCATAGCGTTTCTACTAAGACGTTGGACATGAGGAATTGATTACTTGACCCAGCCACCCCAAAAAGGCTTGAACTGCCCCGTCTTCAAGTGTCTAAGTTGCCGATAGAAGCAGACTGAGCCTGCATCAATTTGCTCCACTCTTTGAGGGGACCGCAGAGACGAGACCAAGCAGCAGTGTGTCTGTATCTAGACGGTAGCGCCAGCTCTTTGACCAACATATGTTTCCAGCCGGTTGCCCAATCTCCCGGCCAGACGGCCAGACACGCCCCTAACAGTCAGGGGAGACTTTGGTGTTCCATCTGCGCACCGGCTCGTCTATCGTTCGTATCTCATGGCGATTCTGTGAGATCTGATTTACCCTTTTCCCCTTGCCTTTTGTTATTCTGGCTCCTAGCTTAGTCTTTTAAATGTCTTCGTAGGAAATCGTCATTGCTGTTTCTATCAACTCGTCATCCCTCCCCGCCCCTCCAACCACCCCCGTCCTCTCCCACGCTCTCGCCTTCTTCCGTTTCAACCCCATACATCCACCCCTCCCTCCCGGCCCTCTCCACCGCACCCCTCAATCTCTCCCACACCATCCCCAGCACTTCTTCCATCTCCCCGCCATCATCCACGCCAACACCTATCCCCGGCCGTCTATAGCCCCTGCTGCTCGTCTTGAACCTCGTCCGCATCACGGCTTCAATCCTCGCCTTCTCCTCGATGTCGCGTGCAGTATTTGTTCGGAATGGCGGGGCCGGAGACATGTTCTCGGGGGAGGGCGACGACGCGGTGGAGGGTGACGGTGAGGGCGGAGGGAGCGTGAGCGTCATGACGGGCGGGATGGCGAAGCGACCAAGGGGGTCGCGGGGGACGATTTCTGCTGGCTCATGTACATTTCCTTCTCCTTTGGTCTGCGTGGATGTATTGGTGGTGGGTTTTGAAGGAGCGTTGGCACGGCGCGTGCTAGAGCGAGATGTTGGGCGGGAAGCGGTGGAAGTTGTGGACGCGCCGGTGCCGGGGCGGGAGGAGGTCAGGGTCGAGGTAGAAGTGTTGTTTGAGGCAGAGGTTGGGCGGCGGGAGAGGGTGGGCTGAAAGAGGGTGCGGCGGAGATGAGAGTGGGACGTCGATGGTAGAGGAGGGGGCGGAGGGTTGGTGGACGGCGGCATCGTGAGCGACTTAGGATCCGGTTCAGGTGGATGATTTGGAATGAGGGCTAGGTTGGATGGAGTAGTGGGTTCCTGAATTTAGAGTCTTGACGTCGAGAGCTTGTTTTGAGGTCCTTGTACACGGATTGAACGAGCCTGAGTGGGAGCTGTGTCGTGGGTGATGTGCTGAAGAACTGAGTAATTGGAGAGGAGAGTCGATTCTCAGGCAACAGGAATTGACTCCATCTGCTGAGATGGTGGTAGAACAACAAACTCTTCGGCTCGAAAAAGAGCCCTCAAAGTCTAATGGCTTGCAAGCACAGACAGTAAGACTATAGGTCTGTAGGCTGAATTTAGGTCTTGCGAAAAAGGTGGTAGATTGAAAGAAAGGTCGTTGCAGAGAGCTCCTGTTTACTTTGCTGGAGATAAAGGCCTGGTCATCGGAGATAATTGGACCGAAAACGGTGTCGCGTTTAAATCACAGACCAGATCTTCAGTTGCTCGAGCTTGACTGAGGTACACAAGGCTGGGAAGAGCATTGGAAATGATAAACTCGGAGGCGAATTTGTCGTGTGTCATGGACTGATATCATATGCTGCCCAATGTCGATACTTTATTTACCCCGTGTCAAATGGTATTTTGATAGACTGGTAGCTCTCGATACTTGAGCGACGAACACGAGAGCGTTCATTCATTTATGCTTCTTACCTTCACGCAGTCCCCTATTTAGGTGCATTAATCGGGCTTTATACACCTGCGTCGTACCATTTCCCGTAAGTAATCCATCAGAGATCTGATCCAGTTATTTGTTCATCTCCCTAATCTCGGCTGCTTATTGAGCTCCTCATGACTTATACGCTGCAACACCTCGGGCCCCTTCCTCTTCTTCCTTTCCCCTCCCCAAATCCCAGATTTCACTACGCTGAAATATCCCACTCAACTCCACAAGTCGCTTTACTCTGCGCGCCTGATCCCAATCTCCTACTTCGAAGACTAGCATATCCGGTTTCCGTGATTTCGCAATCTCAACAATAGAGTGGTAAAACTCATCGCCAGCTGCTACTTGACTTGCTAGAGACAAAGGCGGGCTTGGAGGAACAAGCGCGAGCTTGGGTTCATACCGACGTACGCTGCGGCTGGTGGTTCCACTAGAATAAGATGAGGGGGAGACGTAGGGCGGGTTAGCAATGAGGAGGTTTATTCGGTCGTTGTCTCGATAAAATAAGTCTAGAACTTGATGGATTGGCGGCGCTATTTTGATGAATTGACTTTGGCCATAATCAGATGGCGAAGTGGCATCTAAGACGTCTCCACAAGCCCAGGTGATGTCCATTTTGGCAGTGGCGGCTAGGTGGCCGGCGGAACGGGCGCGGCAGAGATTTTGCTCAGCAAGGTGCAGGGCGGATGACGAAATATCGATGCCAAAAATCTGGAGCTTAAGATCTGGGATGTTATGGCTGAGTAGGTTGTAGAGGAGAAGCGGTATGCAGCCTGTCCCAGTACACAGGTCCAGTGTTCTGAACACGCGTGGTTCTAGGCTTGTGTTTACCGTCTTCTCCATGTAACCTGCTCGTTCATCTTGTCCATAGCTTTGATCATCAATCTTAGTACTCTGAAGGCTTCCTCGTCTATAGACATGTTGGCAAATAGTCTGAGCAGTCTTTGAAACAATTTCTTCCGTCTCCGGCCGTGGAATTAACACGCCTGGTCTGCAGAGGATATCGAGTTCACCAAACGGCTGGCTTCCTAAAATATATTGCAGAGGCTTTCCTCGAGACCTCTGTAGAATGTAGTTCTCCAGCAGTGTACGCCATCCGACCCTTCTCCCTAGTGCCTTTCTTTGTTCCTGAACTTTTCGTCGGCTTTGGCGCCGAGACCGATGCCTCCATTTTTGCCCTTTTTCGTTGCCATCGTATTCCCGCAGAAATTTGGAGACATGTCGAGATTGAGAGGCTTTCTTGATGGCATGTTCTTTCAGCCAGCGGAGTTCATTTTGGGCAGACCAAAGGTCGCGGCAGGGACGAAGAAGAAGCGGAAGGTGTGGCGAAAGTTGGTGTGCATGGCGCAGAAGTTGGGGTGAAAGACGGGGCATGCGAAGTCATCTCGAGCAGATTCAAAGCTGCGTTATTCGTGCAGGGTACGAGACTCTGAGAACCGTCTGTTTAGCTACTCTACGCTTGTGTCACCTACAGATCTCCGTAGGTGGCAGACTTCAAATTCCCCTTGAAACTCCGACTTCGCCGGAGGCTGGCAGCTCTGAGCCTGGTCAAATTTTGACTATACTTGTCGTCCGAAGTATTTTGAGACAGCTTTGCTCGACGTGTTTCCGTTTAAAGACATCCCGATAAAGCTTGTACTCATTTTACTTTTACTTAAGGTGGGTTACACTGCACATCGAATGCCAACGCCGGCATTCGACACCAACGGCACATCGTCCCTGGTCCCCATGGTTCGGGAAATCTCTTTCCCATGTTCTGCAAACTTCTGGCTCCTATGCAACCGTTCGTATCTCCCTGTTCAAAATGTGTGAGAGACTTAAAATGCTATTGAACAGTTAAGTTTCATTTTCTACTAGAGTGCTATGAAGTATCTTGCAACGCTTCTGATATTAGGTTTCCTCCCTCTATTGACTGTTCAGTGGGGTTATTATATCGATTGGTCATGTAAGCCCTACCAGAAATATTCAAGGTTTGAGAAGGCCTTTCATGGTGCTTTGAACATGGCGAGACAAGGGAATCGGAGGCTGCACGATGCGAATGATCGATATATGGAGGACATCTTTAAAGAAATTTTCAGTGTGCCAAGGGACCCGGCAGAAGCGGCATTCCAGAACCTTGATTGTTAGTAATTCAACTCTCTCATCAAAGTGCCCACATTTCATGCTGACATGGTAGCTTTAAAGTATTCACCCGAGAAATTTCGAGAATGGAGAGAATCCCTCGGCGACAAGCGTCAAATTATCGATTCTACTGCGACAACGATCCCCAAGACGAGGGAGGTGAATCAAGATGGACTCTTCGTAGAGATGCAGCGATCATTGAACGCCCTCTATCATATGTTGAAAATCGCAGACGACCTCGCTGGCCCCCTAGCTTTTCTGGTGAACAAGTTCAGGAGTATGAGGATAGAAAAAATGGGATTTATATGATTGGTATGACGTGCTACCCTTCAGACAGCTTAAAAACACTATTCGCTAAATGAGTATATGATAGATTCGAATGGCTGCCAGGGCGCAAGCATGCAAGCAGAGACGTACCTTCAAGGATGGGCAATCCCTGGTCACCCAGCCCAAAAGGCGACTATAACCGTAAGTAGTGCGAGCTTGCAATCAATTTTCTATCATAGACCTCGATACCACAGCGCATGATTGACATAATAACCTCCTCCAGATCTGCGACTATCAGTTGCTCATGCCCGGAGCTCTGCATGACATAGCAGACTTCGCTGATGTGAGAAATCTGCGGCAATTCATCTCAGATGCACATTTTGGAGGGATGGGTGTGATTTGGGGCTTTAGAACCGTCACATCCCTTGTACTTTTGCATGAGGTTCGTTTTCTTGTCTCACGACGTCATAACTGGAAAGTACATTGACTCTGTACAGTTTAATTATCTGCCTCCTTTCGATCGTCAGTTACGCCTGAAGCCCCCCTGAAGTCCCTAATACTCCATTATGGTCGACATATAAGCATCGGCCTTAGATCCATTTCTAGAGTCTCCTTTCGCTGATCATTATTGCCCCTCTATCCATCAAAATCTCCTTGTGTCTTTGCAATTCGCGCACGTATTCCTCTGACACTTCGACTTATGCAGGTGTTGATAAGCCCTCGCCGACGATACCAAGCGCTAATGCGTGGTTCTGGCACGATGTACGCTCTCTTGATCCACAAGCATCCATCAAAAATGCTGAAAATTATGTTTATTACTGTCTGGTACTTTGCCCAATTACGAAGCTGAATGTAGTTGCACATTGCTGACAGAGTTGTGCAGTTAGCGGCGCTCGCAGACTATGGGTGGCGATTACCTAGAAACAATTTGGCAATGGAGCAGGGTATCCTGGTCTATGATCACAGACTGATCCCCACTTGGGAGAGGGATTTGGAGGGCTCGGAAAACCTGCAATCGGATCTAATCTGTCCAAATAGGACAGTGGCAATAAATGGAAGCACATGTGCATTCAGCTAAGGCGGGCGTGATAGTCTATTTGGTTGGGCCTCGTCATCACTCTCTACTAGTCTAACCAAGTCTCTTTACAGAATATTGGATGTCACAACTACTGGCGCATGTTCTTTGCTTGACCGAGCAAGGATGGATGGTTGAACTGTCACTAATGCGTCTTAGAGACCACTAATTCTCTCCGAAGAATCGAATTGAACCCAATTTCACACAAAGCAGCAAAGCTAATGCTCCAGATGTTCTTCTATATTTGCCGTGTCCATATCCACACGCCAAACTCACCCCGTGAAGCCTTCCAGACACAAGTTAGGGACCAGAAGGCTGCAGACCTTAATTGAAGTGCCATGTCTTATCGGCAGCATCTTCCAGTGTTCCTCCGCCGCGCCGATACCGGGGATGAATAGCCCGGTATTTACCGATTCTTCTAATGCGATTGATCATGAAATTGTAGTAGATAATGTCGCTAAGCTTTTTCAGCTCGCTCTGTACTGGAATGTGAAGTGTAATTGCTTCGAAATCACTCGCATTTTCCCTTGTACGCCGAGGACAGCTCTAGCAGACCATTTGTCTCGCAACATACCTCTCACTGTCTTTCATGTCGTTCGGCTCTCTGTCAACCCTCCGTTGGTCGCATACGGTACACGTCACTTCAATACAGTAAACCCTCGATACAAGCAACCGATCGCGTGTGCAATTCAAAGTCTGGAGGAGCTCTAAAAAATCGCTCTTGAGTCACATCGGCTTTTCTTTCTTTTAAATATTACCCTAGAGGTCGTCAAGTAGTTTTGATCAAATCTAATATCGATGAGAAAGAAGAATCTCCTCTAGAAGCTGTTGCTTATATCGAGGGTTTACTGTATGTTCTCCTTGTGTGGGGCTCCAGAGAAACCATATGCCGATTTCTCGCGTTTTTCGGCAAGCATTTCCGTGTTCATCTTCACGACATTCTGCTTCGTGGACGTCCGCCCACAACGCCCATTCCACCACCGAAACAGCGATGTCATAAGGGTCCAGGACGGGTCGTATATGCCTCGGAGCTACTCTAGGTCGTTCTCGCACTTGACATCGCTTAGGGCAGCCTATTTCACGACCTGGGGGGGAGATCGCCCCAAGAGTATTCAATGTTGTCCTCATATTCAATGACGGACAGATTCAACGGCACAGCGTAACCTGTTGTGGACTATTCGAGGTTTGACCTGGTTTTACCACCATACTGCGGAATGACACCTCGCAGTTGCAGCCTGATCAGAACCTCGTTAAAGCATTCACGCTTCTCTTCCTCTTACTTCGCTTTATTTGCTCTATTCGTCTTAACGACTTTGTCGATTTGGTCCTTCCAAGCCTGAGGGCTGTGAGATGCCTCCGCATCTAGGATGGGAAAAGACGAGTAAGCCGGCATCAGTGCGCAGCACCGCGGGGAGCGTGGATGGATATCCACGCCATAGTGGAGTGCAGATTGTGAAGTCAGGTCTGTACTGCGGTCTGTGTGGTACCTGGTCCCCACGCAAATTTTATATGTGGATTCAGGTATTTTTGGGGGAGGGGGTGTAGAGTTTATTATTTTTTTTATCCTCTATAATGCGTATTCTGGATTTCGATTTTGAAGCTGTTGTATAGACCATTTCATCGATTCTTTGGTGTTTTAAACTTGTTCCTGTTGATTCCTCGTCGTCGTCGCTTAAATCTCGCTGCTGACGTAAGGGGAGAGAACAAGTCCTTCATATAGCTATATAGGGAGGAGGTTATCCCGTCGAAGAATATTTTTCTCTCTCTAAAGGAGGGTGGCTCTGCTATTCTAACGGAGGACGGCGACAGCGAAAAAGATGGGGCCGACGAGGAAGAGGAGGATATCAGCGAGGAGGAAGAGAAGAACGTCGACGAGGAGGATGAGAAGGACGTCGGCGAGGAAGTGAAAATAAGGAGCGGCAGCAAGAAAGAGGAGATAGAGAGCGGCGACGAGGAAGATCTATCTATCTGACCCAATCATCTACTTAACCACTCTCCATCAACACCAAAAAACCCTATATTAATTACCTAATTGGGTATAGAATAGGTTAAATTTGGTATAGAATGGATGACGGATATCCGTGGATTCCGCCCCCACAGCGCAGATCGAGGGTCAAAATCTGCACTGCGGCCGCGGTGCAACCCACTGGCCGGCATCGTCGGTTGTATATGACTGGTAGACGCCATAACTAGTACTCTGGGTGAATGGCTGCTTTCTCATCTCCTCCACGTCCTCAAAGTCATGGCCTCTTCGCAATTGAACCTAGTATAGCACATGTGGCCAAACTGCACGGCTTACTTAGCCAGTGGCATGTTGACCATTGCTGCAGCTAGATTGAACGCTACGTCGAATGCTCGTCCTTTGGCACGGTCAGGATGTGAGTACCCAAGCGCTTCAGGGTGATAGGTGAAGATGTACATCCTTTTGATGTCTTAGTTGTTATCAAACTCGTGGACAAGTCGTAGCGGCTCCCCAAAGAGGTCATGATAGACAGATGTCTTAAAGAAGCTCCTCTCCTTGGTAGTCCGATATAGATCTTCCCAGGTCTCGCGTGCTTCTACCCCAAAGATGATCCACACCTTGCATCGGAACTCTCGCATATAGTCGAACGCGATACCGACGTGCAAACGGTACCATTCATCTGTCAGAGAATCCAATGGAGATGCTCTCGATTTCTTGATTTTTTGCGGCGGCAATACAAATCGATCGTGCAGCAGTTCTTGGTGGTGGCTCCTTTCTAGCAGAGGAGAGCGAGGGATAGGTTGCTGGAGTCAAGAACCTCACCGTAGTGAATCTTATCAGCGCGAGTGTTGAACGTGGGATAGTGGAGCATAAGTCCCAGCTTGGCATTGGGAGAGCCTGACGGGCGGACGAGACGATCGATATTTTTGCCTGATAGTTTCCCTTCTCTCGGCAGAAAGTTTCCCACGCTTCCGAGTCATTCCAGGTGGTTGGTTCTGGCTCTCGTTGCAAGAATCGGAGCATCTTCTGCGTCATATTACCATACTTGTAAAATAGGAATGCAAGAGACGGTTCGTAATGGTCCAGCTTGAGGAAGTCAGGGATGGAGGGTAATTCGGTCCACTTGGGAACATGAAGATGCCGGATCTCCTTGTCACATTTATAGGACGTTTCGAAGGGAATCGACAGAGGTACGGGTCGATGCGTAGGGAGATAGTCGACCATGGCGAAGCTGGTGCTGAAGAGGTGACGCTTGGTGCATACAGCGAAGTGGAGAATTGAGTGAGGTTGAGAACGACGAGAGATAGCAGTATTGAGATTCGTCAGGGAGTGTGGAATAATTGCGCTGCACACGTGAGTGCATCGAGGAGGGAAGGGCGGCTCGGAGCCAGGAGATAATCGGTTATGTACATCGCGGCCGTCGGATACATATACCATGATATCAACCATACTGCAATATCTGACCTCTGGATATCGAATAGCTGTGCTGGCGCAGTCGCATCAAATTTTCTTCAGCCAATACTTTCAGGCTCTTCAAGATCATGTCTCTCAAATTTTGTGAAATATGTCGATATCTTGGTATACAGCTTCTCCGCTTTCAGGATCTATGCAAGTACCGAAACATAGATTGACATAATTGAGAGCGAGTCGTAGCCGAACTAGACTGCAAGCATTGAGACAAGCTTTGACTCATCTCGAACTGCGCAAGCACAGCTTCGATATTCAGAGATTGGTATTGGGGTTTGTTGACCGGTTGTAAAGGGAACCGGGTAGGATAGGGGTGGTTCGGAAGGTACGGGTCTCGTTTCAGCTGCAGCAATGATGTCAGGTCATTGCAGAGGTTTGCTGATAGTGAGAATCTCGCGGATGATGGTGTTGTTGATGGACAACGGAGGAATTGCTTGTCGGAGAGGTTCTAACAGCTGACGCAATGTCAAGCTAGCCAACTATACGCTGGTAGAGTCCGCAATGGATGGAGGAGTGGTCGGTTTAATGGGAGGCTAAGAACCAATTGTTGCTACCAGATATAGGGTAAAATTGTAAAACGGGCGATAAAAGAGCGAGTCGTAGCCGAGACTAGACTGCATTGACAAGCTTGGACTCATCTTGGCCTGCGCGCTGTACTGCGCGCAGTTTCCAGGGGCACCACGAGGAGGTGTGAGTCCGTCACCCCCGTTCAGAAAAGTTTGAGACGCCATGCTGCGACGGGCTTCTTGGTTAGACTGCAGAGTAAAATTGTACGAGTAGGTCATTATAGCTGCAATGAATGATTGAACTAATGTATGCAAAATCAAACGCTTTGTAGGAGAGCCTGTAAGCTTTCGGGCATACGGGAGCTGCTAGAAGAGGGCTCTTTATCAGACTCCGGAAGATCGTGGAGAATATATGGTACGTATGCTCGGGAAATCGGAATATACGCACGTTTTGACATGGTATTAAGAAACGTCTAAGTTGAGATTGGAGCCAGAGTTGTCTTTGAAAGGCTCACCTGGGTACCACCTAGAACCGCGCCATCTTTACCTTTACCTTTGATCCATGGGCGATGAATGAGGACTGTCTGATCGTCGAAGGAGGTATGTGGGAAAGGAGGAACGACAGTGGCGGTCCACTTGTGGGCTTGTTCCTCTTCATCGTCGAACTCGTATGTATCTTCTTGAAGGTCATCACTACTAGAACTGTCATCTGTAGCTGTGGTAGAGGTCGCATCAGCTTCAGCTTCTTCCTTTTCTGGGGTTTCTTGTTGCTGGTCAGCTGTGAGAGGCTCTTCTACAGGTGTCGGAGAAGGCTGATTTTCTTCAGTAGTAGCACTCTGCACCGGAGGTGTCGAGGGCTGCTCATCAGCTTTAACAGCAGATTTGTTTGCAGTTGATGATGCAGCGGCGGCGGAGGACGGCCCGGAGAAGTCTACTTGAGAATCATCAATATCAAGTTGCAGATGATCGTCTAGACTAAGATGTCCTTGGTCGGCGAGGTTCAAAAAGCCGAGATAGCGATTGTCCCTAGCGCCTAGAATCTCATAACTCGCAATTAAAGCTTACGAAGACTGAGTTCTTTCAAAGCGCTTTGGTTGTGCTCGTGCTTCATGACTTCAGATCGGTAGACAACAGTGAGCCAAATATCAAATGATTCATAGCTAACAATGACGGCACTGGATGTTCGTACTTCGGGCGATCTTCTTTGCAAACCCTTTCGTCAATCCGATGTGTCATTGGGTCCGGTAGTTCCCTGCGGATACCACCGACCGACAGAGTCCTGGCTGATTTGGCTTTGCATCAGCGTATTGGAGTTCTCTCCACTGACTGCGAGCCTGATATGAACGAAGAAAGAGTACGAATGTCTTATTCATTGCCTTCGGCTTTGAATTTGGAGGCGACAGATCTAGGGCACAAGTTGCCCTAATTGAGATTTTGGGCTCAACGCCGCACTGTCTTCCTGAGAAGTCTGGTTGTCTGCCTCTATAGCTTATTCCGGTTCCTGGATCATTTGGTCTTCTACCTCTATGGCCTCGCCTTTCTCCTGGACAAGTTGACAAATTCATCTTGCAAGGTAATGATTTGATTCCGAGCTCTGTCCCTTCGCGACTAATCACGAGCCTCCGCAGACTTAAATCTTCGTGACCTCAACCTATAGAGGATGGAGATACCTTCCCCTCAACTGATTAGCTACAGTTGCTGAGTTCAGACTTCAGAACCGGAAAGCCTGCCGGTTGCGGTCTCCATGTATGATATTTTAGGTGAGGCCTGAATATTTTGCAGTTGATGTAGATAAAGGTTGCCACGCTGGAGCTAATGTCTGGGTCTTTAATGTTTGCGGAATTTGGTAGGATGTTGCACACATTGACCTTGGTGTGGAGGTTGATTGTCATATAAGTCGACTTGTGGCACAGCAGCATATTGCCATTGGTGAAATTGTTGATTTGCAGGTACGACATTCCACTGCATAGGAGCTTGCGCTACGCAAAACCTAATGATGTCGGAGGCGGACAAGTTGGATGTCACCCCAGCCCTCTGAAGGGGGGTTACTAGACCTCAAGGGTATATAGTTATGCTGTTTCCCCGTCAGAACTAGATAGTCAACGAAGCTCTTCTACTTACGTTTCTGAGGAATGAATGTAGAAATGCAGCGCCGCTGTAATATCCTGGGGCCTGTAAGGGCTGTGGCTGGTTGAGCAGCTGCTCAAGCTGCAAGGGCGCAGGTCCATAGCTCTAAGCTTGTCCTTGTGTCCGGTAGGTGAGAGGCCGATTAAGCCTATAATAAGGTTGCTGATAGCCTTATAGAGATCGTCGATTCATTTTCACACCTGGAGTTTTTGGATGTGCTTAGAGTGTTGGTAGGAGGGGAAGGACCTAGATTGCGAGAGAAATTTTTCAAATGTTGTGCGTGCTGACGCGGAACCAGCCGCTGTTATTCACTGACGAGTTTTCAATTTGCCGCAAATCACGCGAAAGCTGAAGTGAACAAGGCGTCCTCACCGATTAATTTCCCCACGAGTGTTTATCCTTAGTTCTTTATGTTTTGAAGTACCTTCCACCCCTCTTGGGACATAGTTCAATCAAGCTTCCACAGTCCTTCCAGCTGCACCACGGAGAGTAAGCCTTTAATGCAGGTCCCTCAATAGAGGAACTAGCTTTAGAGAAGTGATTCTCTTTCTCATAGTTGTGGACTTTGGTGAAAATAGCATGATGTTCTTCAGAGCAATACATCACAGAGGATGACACCCTCTGATTCGATAGCGACTTCTATGAAGCCCCTGGGGACTTTGAAGCGTGTCTGCGATCGATTGCTCATACTGTGATGTACTGTATTAAGGGAAGAATGGACAAACACATAACCGGAAGTTGTTACTAGTATGCTTAAAGACAGAGAATTTTGGTGCGACGCTGAAGCATCAACCTCAGATTCCTTGTTCTCATCATCTCCAGTATTTCCTCGTCTCTTTCTCGAGGCTGAGGGTATTTGGGACGTCGTTCAGTTCGTAATAGGCATGAGTTTCGCTCGCTCGGGCCGTTCTGACTTCGGCAACGTTAAGGGATGGAGACTGTCGATTTTCATGGAGCTGACGGACTTGTCCTCGGGGTTCCCCTTCCCCAGGCTGCTGGAATACACCGATTCGGCATTTGGTCAAGGAATGGAAGAAGATTTTGATTCATCGTTTCCTAAAACGCTTGATGCGTCCTCACTTGCGCGCTTCGATACGTGTTGGCTGGGTGTAACTGATGGCGCCAATGTCTGAGCTGGTCAAAGGTCCTAGGAGGAGATTCTAGAGCCATTAGATCATTATCGTAAGAAACGTATGGAGATGATTGAAGCGCAGAAGACAAAGTGAATAAAAATGCAGGAGAAACGGGTCAATATTTTGTTTCACACAAAGCAGGGTGGAGCGGAGCGGAGCGGAATCGTCCGCGGGCTTCGTCGGGAATAAAAAATCTAGACCTAGTCTAGAATTGTTGTGCAAAGCGACAAACAATTCTCTCAACTTTCTCCTAGTTGTCTACATGAGGTGCTTTTAAATATTTCTATGAACGTAAGTATTGCTTAGATCGGGTACTAGAGGACATCGGGAATGTTTAATGAACGCAGTTTATTGCAGTTAAAATTTCTCGAGATTTTGGTCGGCCCATCTCGTGGCAATGCACTCTCTTAGAAGGTATTCTAGGCGTGGGGAGGAAGCTGGCTGCTTCTGTGGATACCATTTAAGTACCCTGATAGGAAGTGTACGAGAAGCCCGGCCTCGGCTAGTCCATACTAGACAGCCGCAATCACACTATCATGTGCTGTACTCATGCGAATTCTGGGATGATAATCGCTACGGAGGTTGTCATACTAAAGACGAAGACAAATCGAACAGGAACGATTGGCGCCGAACTTTAGCCGTGTTGTGGAATCGTCAAATTTAGTGCTGTCTTGCCACTCTGGATGATCCTTCAACATCGTTCTAAGTTGAAAATACAACGGATGATTATTATCTGAAGTTCTACCTATGGTTGTAAGTCGTTTTGCTGCCGTCCAACTAATGAGAACGTATCTCTAATCGAAATGTCACATTCGAATTTCAATTGAATGGACAGTCCGGGTGATCATGCTCGTGTTTGTGCAAAGACCATTCTGAACTCGGAAACCCGATACCGCGAGCCGCAAACTCACCACTAACGAAGGATTCCGCTAATAATTAGCACCGAGAGGATCGAGCCAGTATCAGATGCATAAGCTGGCGGGATCAGGTCAATGTCGAGTGTGCGCCACAATTTACCTGTCGCTAGCCGTAGACAGCTTAGGTGGGGCGTAAAACTGGTGTGAACGCGAACATTCGACGTCACTCCTGCAACGGTCGCTTCCAGTGCTTCATGTTCGCCAAGGACCACCTTCTGTGCCGTTACTAAGTCTTGTAAGTGCCATTCTTGATGATAATCAAGAAGACAGTCACCACCTGCTCTGCATTCTTCATCTCCATGCTAGAATGAGCGCAGCTACAATGCTTAGCCTTGGAGGGCAGGCACTCGCTGCTTGCTTTCTCCTGATCGTTGGCCGATGGATCTATCGCCTCACGTTGCATCCTCTGGCAAGAATTCCAGGGCCAAAGCTTGCTGCGATGACAAGCGCCTATGCTATGTCATGGGACCTGCCCAAAAATACCTCCTATATTAAGAATTTTGCGAAATGGCATGAGCGCTATGGACCGATCATCAGGACAGAGCCTGATCATGTTCATATTCTGGATATGGATGCTTACAACACCGTGTTCAAAATTGGTACAAGGTTCTATCGAGACCCAGCAATTTACAGTTTCCCATTCACTAGGGGTGGGTTCTTCAATAAACTTCACGTCAAAGATGCGAAGCCGCACAGGGATCTCTACATGCATTATTTCTCGCGCAACGCGGTACAAAATCTAGAGCCATCTATCCGCGACAATCTTCAGACTTTTCTTCAAAAAATCGAAGATACTGCCTCGAATGGACAATTCATCGATATGACTCGCGCCTTCAGGTCCCTCACCGCTGACACCGTTATGCGCTACATGTACGACAAGCCATTTGGGGCCGTGGAATACCCGGAGTTCAAGCATCCCATGTTAGAAGCAATTGATAAGTTCTTCGAAAACGCAACCTTTGGATGGTACTTTCCAAGGCTCATAAATGCGATTGTCGACCTTGTTGGCAAGCTTCCAAGGGCGTGGGTCAAGGACGAGGGAATGGCAGCTACACTACACGTCTTAGATAGTTCTGAAGAACGCATCATTGAGCTGAAGAGAGAGCAAGCTAGTCGGCAAACACCTTCGGTGTTTCAGACTGCCTTCAACCCCGATCCCAAGAAGAAACATCCCACTTTGACCGTCAAGGACCTCGCGGCTGATGCTCTGACTATCTTCACCGCTGGCACCGACACAACTGCAAATGCATTAGTTACTGGCACCTGGCGGCTCCTCAACAACAGGACGGCGCTACAGAGGCTCCAGTCCGAACTCCGCGCAGCCATTCCACGTTCATTCAACCTCTCTGACATGCCCCTCGATTGGCCCTCACTCGAAAGCCTACCCTACCTCCGCTGCGTCGTCAAAGAGTCGCTGCGCCTTTCCTACGGCGTTCCCGGCACATTACCTCGCATGGTACCTCCTGAAGGCGCTACGCTTGCAGGCCACCACCTCCCCGGCGGCACGGCTGTGAGTATGGCGTGCTTCGCGTATCACCATAACCCACCATACTTTGAGTCTCCTGATGACTTCATACCGGAAAGATGGCTCGATTCCGAGAAAACCACTGAATTGGAGAAGAACTTCATAGCTTTCTCGAGGGGTAGCAGGAATTGTATCGGCCAGAATTTGGCTTACGCCGAGCTCTATTATGCCTTTGCTTATCTCTACAGAAGATTCGAATTGGAGGTGTTTGAGACCACAAAAGAGGACATGGAATGGGTCGATGGCTTTGTGGTGGTGACGTTTGGACACTTGAAGGTCAAGGTGTGCGGAATCCGGGAGTAGCAAACCTTTAACGCTTCGATGTATTAAGCAAGATTGAGTCTCAGCAACTACATTCTATTTGAACAGCAAAAATCACATGGTGGTAGAGCATAGTACCGTCGCGTAAAATGAAAAGTAATTCGAAGCCGAGGTAGTTGATTCTCGATATGAACCTCGCAGTCGAACAAGACCCTTTCGTCCTCAGCAACCATCATTCTCCCACAGAGTCTCTGAATACCACCACTCCGATCTTTTGCAAGTTCACTTGGGATCCAAGACCGAGGCGACCAACACATTTCTCTGGTCTTCTAGAAATTCAAGCTCGTGATTAAGCTGCTTCTCCCACGTATATGTCTCCACGCGTGGTGCAGAAAAATGAAAAGCATTCGAAGAGGCAGGCACCGAGTCCCGTAGAGGGCCGCTCGGAGGTGCGGGTTTGGCGACAGCTGCACTTTCCTCACACCACGCAACATTCAGTATACGCTACTTTTCACACTTCTTTGCCGTCGAAATTGCTCAATGTAGTTACAGGAAGAAGGAAAAAAAGAAAAAAAGAAAGTGAAGAGAGTGGGATTCGAACCCACGCGGGAAAATCCCATCAGGAAGCGAGGTGTCAAGGTGGAACCTTAACCTGACGCCATACTAGTTTTCATTAGACCATTTCTTCTTTTTTTTCTTCTGCGCAGGGGCATCACTCACACCAACTCGGCCATCTCTCCGATAACAGAACTCGCGTCTTTCAAAGAATATATAATTTTGCTTTCTCAACGTCATGTGCCGTCGCTCTGGGGTCTCCTGTGCGCGTTCCTGAAACAAACCAAAGCTCTAGAATACACTCCAAAATCGCCGCTTTTGCTTGTCAAAAGCTACCTGTAGCCTCCCAGCTCTCAAGTGGTGTTCAAGACAGCCTCTAGGTCCATTTACGGCCAGGAGCATATTCAGAGAGCACTCTCAGTCAGGCCAGAGGGCAACTCACTGCGGAATTGCATCATGAGAAATACAGTGCTCCGCCAGTGCAAAGTTACGACGTGAGATTATGACTAAGACACGCTGTAGATCAGGAGCGCGAAATGGCAGTCCAGTTCCAAGTCTAATCATGTCTACGTGAAAGGCAATATCTACATGACAGCTTAGCTAGCAATCCTCATCAGTCCCATTTTGGACTCCGCAGTCCAATGCCGTCGATGACATACAGTAAACCCTCGATATAAGCAACAGCCTCCGAGAAGTGGTCTCTGTCACATAGGTATAAATTATCGTGAAAATAGCTCGACGACCTCCAGATTTATTTTTCACTAGCGAAAATGTCTATGAGACTCGGGAGTGCTTCCTTCGAGTTTATTAGGCCTTTAAACTATGTCCGTATTCGGCTACTTATATCGAGGGTTTACAGTATAAGCAATGCGCTCTTTTCCCCAACCCCAACGCTAGGGCCAAAATTACTCCGTCGCTATGCCCAGATCTCTATAAATGCATTTCCGACTCCAGCCCCGAAAACCTTGCCTCCGCCATAAGCCCTTTGCTTTTCAGTTCCTTTAGCAAGTTGTCTAGATCGTGTATACTCGCCGCGGCCTTCACATGCTCTTGTCCTTGCTTCAACCCAGTTAGCAGCGTTCCGATTGCTACCAGGGCTCGGTACGTCGGCTCCGGATTTGCACCCTTAGCTTGACCTTTGAGCAACGAAATTAGGTCGTCCAGGATGGCGAGTGCGCGAACGGCTGTGTCAGACGGATGTTTTCGCTTAGGATCGGTCAGAGAGACGGCGGTATTCAGGTAAAACGTCGAGATCGCGATGTCAAGATTCAGGTCGTTGGAGATAGCAGCAGATGTAGAGCGGATCGCCGATGCTATAGGGTCGAATGCGCCGTCGATAAGAGTACGACCAGTCTCAGAGCAGCATAAATTCGCGAAGAAGCGGATAGCGACCATGGCAAGTTTTGAGTTCGACTTCAGGATATCACCAGTAAACATACCAGAGTCAAGAGTCTTGGTCAGCATATCTTCACCCCCAGAGGAGAAAGAAGGGAATTCAGGAGTAGCAGCAGCAAGGAAGCGGAGCAAGTCAAGGGGCGCGAGGCGGTTTGATAGGGGTTCCCATGTGGTCGCTAGTGTTATGACGAGAGGGACACCATTTTTAACGGCAGGAGTAGACCGAAGAATGGATTGGCCATTGAAGTTGTGAGACTCGAGCTGCGCAGAGAGCTGTTCCAGCGTGGTGATCTGCTCCGGTGAAAGGGCCTGCTCTCCTTGAGAGCTGTTCAGCTGTTTGATCCGCGAAATGGCTGCTGAAACTTTGCCAACTGCGATCGGAAGTGCCTCCTTCTGAGGCAGCTTATTTGCCTGAGTAGAGCCAGACTTGGGGATGTACGACGACTGCTCTCCTGGTCGATAACGAGACTCTTGGCCCCATGGGTCGGCACCGGTCGTTTGTGTCGAGGCAGAACCAAAGGAAGCGCCCCCCGTACTCTTAATAACAAAGTTTGCAGTTTCTTCAAGGTAGCTCATTGGGAGCTCATTATCTTGTAGGAACTTCGTTGCCGCATCGTAGGGATTCTGGTTCACGTTGTAAGGAAGCTTTAATGGCGGCTGGCCTTCGGCGATGTCAACGTCAAAGACATAATCATACTCTTTTCCGTTGAACATTTTCTTCTGGCTGCTAGCTGCTGAGTCGACGACTTCGCCAACTGCTGTCCACGACTGTCCTCCTGCTGACCACGAATAGGCGTTGACTTTTCCATTGGCCTCCTTGATCATTTGGATTTGCCCATCTTTGGTGCCCGATTTTTGTTGTAGGAATTCTGGCCCAGGAAGGTCTGTTTTCCGGATTTCTCCCACCTGTTCTCGAGGAATCGTAGACGACCTTACGCTTTCCTCAAAGCGAGCAATTTCCGCAGGGTCTGCGCATCGTTTGCTGTCTCGGGTGAAAACTCTGGCGACTTTGTCACTTGTACCGGTGACAAGGTCTCCTGATTTCGGACATATTGCGACACTCCATACTGATATAGCAGGGTGGGTGATAGTTTGTACGCATTCGGTGCCTCGCCATATCCTCGCTGTTCGGTCTTCGCCGGAGCTCACTATTTCGCCAGATGGTGATGTAGCAAGCGAATATATAAAGCTCTCATGTCCATGTAATTGCCCAACCTCTTGACCCTGTAAGGTCCACAGACGAATGATGCCATCATTTCCAGCGGAGGCAAATTGTGCGCCAGAGGGATGACCTTTGGGAAGCCTGGTCAGAGCTCGAACGATACCTCCGCCGTTGAAAGCTCGAACTAGCTTGCCCTTTGTTTCAAATATGCGAATGTTCTTGTCGGCCGATCCAGTGATGATTGTGTTTTGGTCGTAAGCCAGCACAGCCCATACAGTAGCTTCGTGGCCGCTCAGCTCCGCCTCAGGCTCCCACCTTCCAGCTTTCCATAATCTTGCCGTCCCATCCCAGCTCCCACTGACAATGAGTCCCTTCTCTTGATCAATATCGAGCGCGCAAACCTGATTACTGTGGCCAACCATCAACGCCTCGGCATTATCTCCACTCGTACTCTGCGGCTTCCTTGCTTCGATAAGAGTATCTTGGCCGGAGGAGATGACGAGTCCATCGGGATATTCTTGGCTGGGAAGTAGGTAGGTGATGCATGTCTTGAAAGTTGCGCCGTGAGACAGCTCAGTGGGATCTGGCGGGGAGGTAGAACTAAGTTTCCATATCCGTGTGCTTCCATCTCTGGATGCGGTCAAGACCACGTTGGGGTCTGGGAAGGCCACAGAGCGGACATCACTACCATGGCCTTCCAAGACTGCGGAGAGCTTGAAGTCTGACATGCGACACCCGTTCTCACAAGACGGTAAATTATGAAAAATATTTCCCGTCGCAAGTTTGCACGCAGACGCCAAAGTGCTTGTGGGCGGATTTGTGCATTTGCAGACCTTGAAAGTGCGTCATTGCGGCATTTTCCGGGATCACGTGCACTATGAAGACCCTGGCGTGCCTGGTGCGTGGCAGGCTCAATTCTTTGTCCTGTGCCGCCATTTCAACACAATTACCTCACTTTCGACGTGCTGAGGCCCGATACAATTACCGTGACTAGTGAGGGTTTGATTAACTCTCTATCACCTTTCTAATTTTCTTTCCCTTCTTAGACCTGTTCCACAAAGTCCGCCCTGAAAACTCCAGTAGGAACCTCATCCTTCTACCGGTTCCTGCAGCTCTGCTTTCAATGTTCACGAAAACGTGTTAGAACTGATCATTAAAGCCCGAAAGTCATGCTACAGCTGGTATGAGATACTGTACGAAGTCACAGAAATGAAATGGGCCCGCTCATTGAGTTTCTAGAAACCCATGTTGTTAAACTTTCCCGGCTCGGCCAAGGCAGTGTTTGGGCGGAATGGAGGTATACTGTTTCCCAAAATTCAATTTTGCCTTAGGATATGCCTCATGGCTTGGATATAAGGTTCCGTAGGTCGTCTACAAAAATAAATCCCCCGTTCTTTCTCTTCGTACCTTCCTGTCATTCTATGCTCTTCTCTCTAGAAGAAAAGGGCCTTCAAGTCTCAATCGAACGTGAAATTCGTGCGGTCACAAAGCTTCGATCAACTTTATTCCGAGGTTGATCTCTCGAATACGTCCGTCTCAATCAATTCTGCAACGCGAAAACTATTGATATTGAAGACATGACACCTCTCCCGCTACACGCTTCAGAGCTTGTGCCTCGACGTGGTGGAGGAGGTGCCAGCAGTGGCAATTTTCGGGGTAGCGGTATCTCCGCGACCTCAGCTGGCGCGCGTGGCTCGACAGGTTCATCCAGGAGCTTTAGCATGCCTGGATTATCGCTCTTAGGCATTTCCTTGAGCACCGGAAAATGTGACAAGAAATGTTGGATAATTGTCGGCGGCGTACTCGGCGGCCTTGTCTTGCTGATCGTTCTGATTGTTTTCTGCATCTACTGCTGCACTCGCTGTCAGGCCCGCCAAACTCCAAAGAACTCGGCGAACCCAGTCACATCTCATACTGACGGGACAAGATCGGGGGGTGAAAATCCGTGCTCAGCCAGCGCCATAAGACAGGATATTCAAGAAGTTTAACAAAGATGCTTCTCAGTCAAGGGTGCGCATTTGAATTGCCTTATCATCCATCGGCACTCCCGTGGCCATTTCCACAGGCACACCGCCTGATGTTAATCATTCAATACATGGATTTATCAATTTACACAAGCCGTGTCACAAGAATTTCCGTGAAAAGGAGATTCACTGACGTCAAAACCGCCTTGGCTGTATCAAAGGTTCTAGTCATTGTGAACGCTTTATGCTCTCGAAGTGCAGCACAATCAATGACCTCAAAGTTTCAGTCAAGAATGAGCAATAGCTCCTCTTGGTGGAATGGCTGAGCCGAATCCACAGCCATAATTCGGGGTTCTGCGCTATCAAATTTCTCAAAAATACTGGCTCGCGGCGTTGCTAAGGCACTATCATCAGTACAAACATGCTTTACTTACCGTCATATGCTCTTACGGTTAATTTCCTATCTTTCAATACCTTTAGCCTGTCGTTCTTCCTTTATCATTTTGTTCTTTCGTGTAGCAAGCAGTCCAATATCAAGACGCGAAATCCATAGAAAAGAACACTTGTCAAATACTTCACCGACTTTGTGACTTCCAAAGTCCTGCGAGCCTCGAGCCGACCAAGCCTTGAAATCGTCCGCTCAGAAGGTACGCCACAATGCAAACCATCATTCGAAAAAGCTGACAGACTTCGTTAGATGGCGCCTATTGACCATGTCTTTGCCGATATCGTTCCTCGTCGTGGTGGAGGCAATAGCAGCAGCAGACTAGCGTCAGCTCCCAGCGGCAAACCCTCGAAAGGTAGTCCAAAGGGAAAACCTCCAAAGGTCCCTGGCAGCAAACCCCCCAAGAACCCTGGCGCAAAGCCACCGAAAACCTCTGGTGGTGGAAAGCCGCCGAAACCGAAGAGCTCTGGCAACAAACCCTCTAGGATCAACAATAGCAAACCATCGACGAGCTTATATGGAAAATTCGGCTTTTGTTTAGTCGGGAGCGGAAAGAGCGGCAAACCCTGCGCTGGACTCATCGCCGGGGTGGTTCTGGGCTTTGCGTTGCTCGTCTTCTTGGCTGTTCTCTGCTATTACTATTTTCATCACAAGAAGCGAGCTTCGAAGAGGCGATCCGCGAAAGGCTCATCGGACAACGACAATGGGACGGAGTTGGAAGGAGAAGGAAAGAAGCCGCGCAATCCGGATGGCGTTGCCTCGACGCCGGTGAACGTCGCATAGGCGCGAGAGAGCATCCTGAATTTTTGCCAAACGGGAGATGCCGGTCTCTGCGCTTCGTTTACAAATGCCGCAGATTTTCTTTGTAATTAGGACTTCCGCGCCAGAACTGAGGATAAGATCGCTTTCTCGCATCTCTATGGGCAGGACAACGCACGCCAATCTACCCGTCAATTCGGCGCAAGTCGAAATAAAGCATTCTCCTCTCCGTCGTCATGATCAAATCTTGGGCCAAGAAGCGCGCCCACAGCGTGAAAGCAGAAGTGGACGCACCATTTCCCTTCTCTCTGCCTCCATGCGGACTCCACGCAGCCACAGTTCCCGCCCGAGGTTCTCTGGCTCTCGGAAAAATTCAAGAATAGTTGGTACGCATCTCTACAAGCTTTTCCACCCACTTCAAACCGCACAAGCGGCCGGTTTCCAGGGCAGCATTGAGCCGAAGCCCGCCGCACAGTGTGTGGTGGCAAAGGTCTTGGTTCTTAAAAGCACATTCGTTGGCCGTACAACAATTTCTTGTCCCCAATCTTCAAAATCACATCCATTGACTTCCCTTCAACAACATCAAAAAACTCTTGAAAACTGCGGAACCTTCAAGAACACTTATCTTGCAAAACTCCTCGCAAAAAATCAGGCTCTTTCCTACCTCAACCACCTCAGGCAATACGATTGACCAACCCCTAGAGCCAGCCGTCATGTCTCCTCCTCTCAATCTCCCAGGGATTCCAAAGCCTCCCCAGTGCTTCGCGAACATCAACCAGATCGACAACACCCACCCGCTCATCGACAACATCCACCAGACCTTCGATGACACCAACCAGACCTTCTATGACATCCAGCAGCCCTTCGACTATCTAAGGGACCTACCTGAGAGAGATAACCCCGCGAAGCTACTCAATTCGACGACGATGAGCGACGTTGCGGCCACCACCGCGAAGTCCGCTATTGATGGTGAAGACATCGACCTCCTCACCACCCGATATGTCAAGTGCACCGGTCCCACGCGAGTGGTCGTCAACAGTTCGGCGTATGAGTGGGTGGTTGTCGATATCGAGCATCCGAGCCTTGAGGGTCCGAGAGCGGAGTGTCCGAAAGTAGAGGGCCCGCGAATCAACCAAGGGAGATGCGGGAAGGGTTGCAGGGTGGCTCTTGGCCTGACCGTGGGGCCGATTTCGGGAATAATATTGGTTTTTCTTTTCCTTTGGGTAAAGGATATGTTACAGGCGAGGAGGGTGAGGAGGAGACCTAGAGAGCGGACATGAGAGGATAAACGGGAGCGGGAACGTTGAGCGGGGAAGAATTTTCTTATGTGGGAATCCATAGAGATGAAGAGCCAAACTTCTGCGGCAATTGTCGTAGGGTGGAGAAAGTTGACGAGGACCAAATAGCCTACCTCGGAAAATCTGTGAGGCCCTTCGTTCCGATTCCATGTTGTCGATCTGATCTAGAATATCCTGTTCGAGCATCCTCAAATAATTTTGCTATTGTTGCCCAGGACTGAATCCGGAGTCCAAATATTGTGACATGTCCGGCACGGAAGCTGATAGGTGAACCACTGCCTCAGTCGATTATGGTCAAAGCTTGGCTGGCCGGTGTCGATTGTTAAATCTGGTAGCGCGGAACTCAGTCGGGTACTCGTCGAATAAGGATAAAGCTCGGTTTTCGCACAATATAGTTTTCCATAGAGTGCTTGCATATATATACCCCGCGGGCTTTGGTGCTTCGTCTCTTTCTTTCCGTCCATTGTACTCGACATTTGCCAGATTCTGCCCGTCCAGTCCAGAGCATTATTGGTTTTAATATTCAACGTAACCTCCATAGACACCACAGCCATCCCACGGACTTCAGATACTACGCCTATTAGGTCTGGATTAGCAAAGCCCCATCAAATTCCGAAACCTGCCTCGACCCTGACCCCAAGTCAAACGGTGGTATCATGGCCCCTCTTACAGGTGTTCCTCCCCCCTGGTGCACAAAACCCCTCCCTCAAGGGCGTAAGATTACCTTGAAAGACATGCTCAAATGCATGAACTTTGAGCCTTGGGGGGCCCCGCTTCCCACGCTGGACGAACTGGCGAAGGAAATAGAGAAGTAGAACGGCGATACCGCATCCCCCGCTCGACGTTACGATGGCCCTCCAGGGACTACCATACCAACATCCAGCATTTTCAATGGCACCTTGAACTTCAATCACACGTTGTCCACTCACGGTAGCGATCTCACATCCTCCCGCATAATATGACTGCCAACTCAATCGCGGTCAGGAGCACGGGAGATAATTCTTCTTCGGGCTTGACCCCAACCGATAAAAACAAGATCTACACCTTCGCCTTCTTCGGCCCATTTTTTCTCCTGCTCTTTGCGCTCTGGTACAGCAGCATCCGAAAGTCCACGCGAGATGACGAGAAGCAAAAGTCAAAGTCGAACGCGGATACCCATTCAGCTCCAAAGCAATGGCCGCAACCAATCTATGCAGTTCCGGTTTTCCCCGAGGAATTGTTGGCTCATCACACACCACGGCTGTATATGGGACAGGACCCACGGGATTATGAAGCTGTCGAGACGGAGAGGCAGCCGCCGGCTTACGTTAGCAAGGCGAGTACGCCGCTTCCCAGTATCAAGTCCATGGACATTGTTAAGGGTGCGTGACGGAAACCATGTCAGCAACTAAGGGGTCCCTTTTGGCCTTGTCACTGTAGTTGTTCGATAATTGGGGGCTTTTGTCGATTTTGTCGAGATCGTCTTCGCATAGTCCTCGGTCGTGCAATTTCATAGCAGATCCCAACTACCCTTCATTGGAAGAATGGGAATTAATAAGGCGGCGAAGATCATCCTTCGACTTCGTTTGTGTTGCATTAGTGAATTTGGTGCAGGAGTTATTCACGCTGGAATTAGAGCCGTAGCTGGTCATCAGAATAACTCAGGATCCGATGTGGCTCATATCCTTTACGTTCTTATCACTCGGCCTTGTAATCATCGCTAGCTTTCCTTGTGAAATCGCCTCTCGTTTCGGCTTTCTGTTGTTCTCAGGCGGTCTCTCCTCTTTGCTTTCAATTGGGAATTGCTCGGCCGGCTAGCAGGAGCTACGACACTTGATGTCACAACGTGGTAATGCCCGAACCCTCCCAGACCGTACACAACGCCATCAGCTTCGGCATCATCCGGCGTGCAGGTAGCCTCTTCCATATCTTGAAGTCGTTGTTCCTCCTCCTTTCTCCGCTCCTCATCTTGGATGGCTTCCAACATCTTTTCAGCGTGTAAACTTTCTACCTGTAGGAGCTTGTTCTCTTCTTCATCATTCTCCGGAGGGAGCAGCGTTTCCCGGTCAATGATGCCTCTAGACCATCTTGTCGGTAGATTTGGGTTCTTCCTCCCGTCTTGACCTACTTGAATCTGTAGGTAGATGCCTTGAGCGACCAAACGATAACAGTCAGCGATCTGGCTGGTGTCTTTCCCGGCTTTGATCCACCCCGTACAGCCCTCCCAGAAGTAAGTGGCATCGTTGATGAGAGCGTTCGCGGCGTGATCGACATAAAGCGTAGGACGTAAAGGATCAATACCGCCAGCAATATGCATGAACTCATGGAATACTCTCATCTCGGGTGGTTCACCGCGGTCAATGTCGTTACTGAAGGGCCGCTCAGATATTCCTTGCGTCATGACGTCGTTGATTTTACGACTCCCGTACACTATATCCGGCTTCCAGAAAGCTCCACATATTTGAAGATGGGCAACATTCTCGAATACCTGGTGGCCTAGTTGTACGTACATGTTCGGTTGGTTCTCTTCGGCGCAAGGCTTGACTATGTTGCCTTTGTCATCTTTCAACGTATCCATTGTTATTGTAAACCGCTTTCCCTCTGTGTCAAACACGGGGTCGCCATTCTCATCTTCCCAGGACTCGTCTACCAACTGGCCATTCACTTCTTTAAGATAAGACTCTTCTGGATCGCAAAGCACGACAATTATCCAGGGACTCGCAGGTCTGCCAAGGTCAGCAGCCTGTTCAAAATACTTTATCGTTTGATCATAGTTCTCCTCAGGTAAAGCCACGTTATGCATTTCGATCATCCAGTCTTTCTTTTTCTCCTCAAGGTCCGCGGCAACTTGATCTGCGATATCGGAGGCTGTCCGAAGATATTCTACGAAAGTATCAAACTCGCTCTGCTCTAAAGACTTGCAACTCGAGTGCATCTGGAATTCGCCTCCAAGCGAAGACCGGACCAGTGCTGATAAGACATAGAAGATGAGCAGAACAACCATTCTCTCAGTCTGTCGTGTACGCGAAAATTAGGCGTTCCGTTAAGTGCGTTAAAAAGCATCGGAGATGAAAATTAAATCAAGGCTGGACAAAAGGAATGAGACCGCCACAGGGTGCAAAACGTTGGTGTAGCAACGAGTACTGAGCAGGATTGCGACATCTTGAATCAGAGAAGAAAGAAGGAACAATTTAGGAGGTAGGGTATTGTGGAGGAAGCACTTCAATTCACAGCTTGCAGATATCATCGCGTCTGAAGAAAGGCACCACAATAGTTGCAAATTGATAACGCCAATTAGACGTTGGTCGCTGAGACCAAAAAGTCCGGCGAAGTGGACGCCATCACGTACCAGCTGCGCTAGTCTTAGATATGCCACCTCTTCAGATTGGCTCAAATCCTCTGGAGTGGTCAGTATAAATGGATGAAGTTGGAGGTTGCATGAATATTTGTTGCTTACCGGCCATCGGCGTCGGCGTTTCGCGGGTATTCGGCCTTTAACTCGGGAGTTGTCACGTTGCGCCGCCAAAGCTTAATCTTTCGGGCATCCACACAGAGCACTTGAACGACTGCCCCTATCGTTCGTTTAATTCGGCCGCTCGCTCGAACTTGGGAATTCTTCCATCACGCCGCATCTATTTGTCAATCCAAATTATGTCAGATTTAGCACCCTGGAGCCCGTTGTGGACGTACGAAAGGAAAGGTCGCACCGCTCTTTCAAGTGCATATAGTGATGTCGGGGAACTCGGCAGGAGTCATTTGGCGATGCGCATCCCTAGACCCCGGTGGCATGCGGGGCGTACTTGACATGAGGCCGATGCTTCTCGCCGGTCGAAGAATTTTAACGCACAATTCCTTTGATTCTACAGTGTATTGTATTTGAAACCATAGGTGGAAACTTTTAGGTCCCTCTTGGTAATACCAAACTTTTGGAATCCAACTCCGCCAGCCCCAAGTCTACACCTATAACTCGCATACCCAAATCAATTATGCTGAAAAACCTTCTCAGAATCGCTCGTACGTGAGTGAACAAGGGACAGTGTATGGACTCTCACAGAAAGGACACTCATCATTGCTCAGTGGACCCTTCGGATTGTGCTTTTCAAACATTTCGCTTGTTCTCTGTCCAGTCATGGGAGCTTGTCCCCAAGCATTTCTAGCGCGCTCTTGCCAGTCATCAGGCGAAGAATCTGTTGCACTCGGGGTTTTTATGATGGTGTTTCGCATAGTACGTTCGCCCGCGTCTGTCATTGATGATTGACTGGCAGACTCTGAACGCCGATGCCCGCCGCTGAATCGCCCATGATCATTGTCAAGTGTAGGCATCTCGACACTCATAGCGGTTGGTAGCTCAATGCCCACAACGTCATCACCTATCTCAAAGCACTCTGTATCAGCCACTTCAGCTGCTCGTGGTGAATTCGGTTGACAATATCCATCAAGTGGTTCGTTGCTCAAATTGCGACTTGATTCTGGAGATGGAGGGAGGATCTCTTCAGTCTGATACGCCATGCTTCTTACGGTGGCTGTTGTGCTCAGGGTTCGTTTCATATCAACATCACCATACGGTCCTGCCATGTCATCGATGCTGTATCTTGCTGAAAATTGCTCCATAGTATCAGGGGTTGCGTCGCCAGGATTCACGTAGTCAGGGTTGCCGTAGTATGAAAAAGGATCTTTAGTGTCCAGAAAGTCTGCCGCACCGAAATTCCATGCAGGCTTTTTGGTCTCGTAGGCAGCCCAGTTGAGATTGACGACTGGAGGGGTCTTCGTCCGGGGTGAAGGAGTGAGCCTGAGCCGCGAGGCTATGATACGTGTTAAAAGATTTCCACTCCTCTGCTTTACCGGAGTGCAGGCTTACCTTTATCAATCTCTTCCATGAAACATCTTGGAAATCCGCTAATGGGATACATGGTGAATTGTTTAGGCTGATCGCCGAGACAGAAGAGAATGTAAGTTTCTGCTCTGTTGTCGACCTGCGGGATCTGGATCTTGTTCATGGAGAATACCCCATCATTAATCATTCTGTCAACCACATCCGTGGAGAGCTTAATTTGCTCAGCTTCACGCTCCTTGCGTCGTTCTTGGATCACGAAAAAGGGTCTATGGCGGGAATAGTTCTGGTTGTAAGCGACCCTTGAGCGCCTTCTCAATGCCTCCCCTAGCAACCGAACCTCAGACGAGGCCGGAGCGAACCTGCATAGAATACTACCGGTGACAACTGTTAGATCTCCTTCGGCTTTTTTAGGAAATGGTTCCGGATCCAAGGCGAAGTAAAACGAGGTAGCAAGTAAGCGGTCAGCAACAGATTTGATTTGGCCTTCATTTTGCGCAAATTGAAGCAGAGCCTCATCCTTTAAGCTCTTGAGCTGAGAAACATCGTCCATTCTTGGGGGGTCAGACCCCAATTTCAGGTTAAGGCGGATGTATCTCTCTCTTACATGAATGGGTGTTTGTGCGACAAAACTTTTCCAGGTTTGTTCGGAATTGAGGCTGCTTTGTATTTTATCGGTCGCGATTCTCCTCAGATTCTTGAATTGGGATAGAACTCCAAGACGTAGTGATTTCTTCGGCGACGTTGGCTTGCGTGTATACCCATTAATTCCTGTACCAATAGAGAGAACGATGTCCGGGTTACCGTCACCCATGTCTGGCCAAATCAGCCTTTGTTCTCGCATTGCAACCTCGATGGGGCAATTGTAGTACAAAGCACCATCTTCGTAAACGCGGCCTGTAGGATCATGAGCGTATGGCTTAAAGAACGTAGGGGCAGCAGATGTGGCTCGTGCTGCTTGCCAAGTCTTTATCTCAGCGGGAGATTTCTCAGAGCGATGGAATTGATACGTCAATTCTTCCTCTTCAACGCGATTGTAATTTGAAAGCAATGCCACGGTTCCACCGGTCGTCACAGTAACTACTCCAACTTTAGTCAGTCGTTGCAGTGCTACCTGACTCATTAAAGCATCTCTTGTTCCAGCGAAGAGGTTCTGATCGGGCCCGAAAGCCTTCTGTAAGGCACGTTCGAGGGGTCCCGTTTCGTACCGACTATGGTTCGACAAGGAGATGATGTGCTCAATACCGGGGATTCCAATGCCCCACCTCTTAGTGAAAGCCTTCCCACATAGTTCCTCGAAATATTGCATGCATTTGCGAATTGGCCATCCATGCGCGCCAAGGCCAAGGCTGATTATCCCACCGGTGCTGGTACCTATGATAAGGTCAAAGAATGCTTGGATTGGAAGATCGCTGCCCAATGCATTCTCTATTTGCTGCAGGATTGCTAGTTCAATTATTCCACGGATACCACCTCCGTCCAATGAAAGGACCCGTACGCCTGCCCCAAGTGGTTTGATGGAGATTGGCCACTCAGTTTGAAACTGGCCATCCAAGTCTTTGTGATGCAATGGACAATAGCCGACTTCTACAAGACAATGACCTCTCGCCTTTCCAAAGGCTCGTACGCAGGGCGTGCACAGGCCATGACCACAAGGCAACGCATGTTCTGGTGGCATAACAAGACAAGAATAGCATGCTGTGTGGCTGACGAACGATTTCGGGCTTTGCAAGTGTCTGAAGAATGGATATAGAACATTGTCTCGGTGAAGGTCCGCGGCTTTTCGCAATTCCAAATGAGGAGATCCTTCTGTTGCTTCTCGCAGTCGATCAAGAAGGTTTCTTAAGTTCAACATCACACAATATTGGAAAAACTCTTGATACTTTTCTGGCGTGAAGTCGGACTCATAAGAGCCAACGGCTAGTACTTTCCCGGATTTGAGCTGATGACCTTTGCTTTGATGACCAGCCTTAACGTTAACACATCTTCCCCGTTTTTCTGGATGTCCGACATATTCGCAGGGCCAGTGTCGATTGCAGAAATTTTCCAATGCATCATCACAATAGTGAATATAAGCAGCAATGACCTTCTCGGCTGGGCCTAGAGTGCGGTGTCGTGCACTGTCCAGCATAATGCAGGAGGCAGCCATGAAACTGAGCTCCTTGAATATTCGAGGACCGTCAAGCCTGTTCGCCCACAAGTCCATGACATCAATGGCTAACTTGAGAATGTTGCCGCCGAAGTTTGACGTCACGGGGTTGTGGGACAATGATGCTTGGACGAAGTCAAACGGCTCGTCTAGCTTGCGGCTGAAATGATCAAATGCATATTGGAGATATGGTTGCAGTTCGTCGGAGTTGAGAAGCATTCTCACTTGGTGCTTCGAGGTCCGCGAGCTGTCACAGGCCTTTTGAATCTCTTGATAGAGCCTTTTAACCTGGCAATCTATTAATGTGGGTCGCCCACGCTCAGGCTACGCATTCTCTCATTAGCTGATTTAACGTACTAAACGAGGGGCACTCACCACGCGAACAACTCTTACGCTCGAGTAGTACGAAAGCAAGAGACTTTCCACGCTTTCAATTGAGCTGCCGCGCAGTCTCCAAAATTCAGCAAATTCTCTTATGCAAGCGTTCTGATGAATAGCTCGTTCGACTCTCTCCATGAGGTCGATCGTGGATGCATCAACATCCCACAAACCGACATCTGAGCCATTGTCATAAGCGTTGAGAACAATGATCGCATGCGGAAGGACGGGTTGATTAGAAGAAGTTTCCAAAGCTGCAGCAGCCCATGTCAGAAGTTGCTCAATTGTCTTCTCAATGACTCGCGGATTCTTCATCACGAATACAATGACATCGGAGAAGGTATAGAGAAGGCGCGGATATAGATGACGGACATGGTATTCTCTACTTCTTCTCTGAGTGGTATCAGCCCACAAAATCTCTCGTTCAGTGGTGTGGTGCTGTTTCCGTATATGTTTCGTAAATGACTGTGTCCGTTCATTAGCAATAATCGGCTTTTTATCCTTGATTCGTGACCGAGCTCCCATCGGTCTGCGCTCGCCACCGTCAAGTCCTTCACAGTCCGCAAGCAGAATCGGTTGATCCCCACCAGCAGTCTCCGGGTCGGCATACAGGTGCACGTCGCCACTGGTAGGCAAATCGGCATGGAGTGTAGAGCCCACGACTGGTACCTGCGGTCGCATTTGCTCTGGGGCATATGTTTGAATCAGTAGTCTTATCAAGCTTGATTTCCCAGCGCCCGTCTGTCCAACGAACGAAACTAGTGCAGGGTATCGTATGCGCCTGTGACGCTCAGAAGTCTCTGCCATGAGACGAGGGTAGCGTCCGAAATCCTGGAAAACCATATCACCAGTTGCTTCATCCTTGCCAGTCCCAAACCAAGAAGTGTCTTCGTCTTGGACGTGAAGAAGTGCCTGATACTCGATACTGTGGTCAGCTTGGAGCGTCTCAAATATCTTCCTAGCTATTGCTGGGTCGCTCTTTTCGTGCGGCATCCCAGTGGTGTGAGATCTACCATGCTTGTGCTTTTTGTGTGGAGGGCATTTTGCCCAGCAATCAGCACAGAAAATTGTTCCGTTGCAAGGCCAGCAAAAGTAGCATTCATCTGTCCCTAGTCTGGATTTCCCACAATCGCATGCATCCTCGTCTTGGGTTAGAGAAGGGGTCTCTCCAACAAGCCCTTCGAAACGATCATCGCTGAACGTCCCCACTCCTGGTAAGTTTGTTTGGAAACGCTTAGCTTGAGATAGGATACTAGCTCCGGTGGCGTCGGAAAGATCATGCTTTGTGCGTCCCATATTTGAACTTCGAGTTCGTCCACCTATTTGTTGAGAATTTCTGTCAAATATACCGCGCAACTTGGAGCCTGTCCGCTGAAGATCCTTGAGGATAGAAGTAGGATCTTTGACTGTTTGCTCATCACTTCGCCCAGAACTGTTTGCTTGGAGAGATTCCTCATTACCAAGATCCGGCATATGAGCGCTTATCGCTAAGGCTAGTTGCTGCTGAAGGCCTAGAGGGAGGTCTCCTAATTGGCCATTTTGGAGGAACTTGGCTGCTTCCTGTCCCGAAATGTCCTCTGTGAGCTCTGAATCGGAATTTGAGAGTATTCTGGGAGACGCTAAAGCCGGGTCCGTCGTATCTCGATTTTCGACTAATATTGCATTTGATTCGTAGTGTTGAGCCGCATTCACCGCGGAACCAAGTGATAGGATGCCTTTAGAATCGTGATGTTCCCGACTTGAATCGAGTGTGATACCGCCAGATTGGGTTTCTATGAAGCACATATCAGAGTCATCAACTTTAGCTTTCAGGTTAATCCGATTTGTAGCGCTGTCCTGGCGCTGAGCTCCGCTGTCTTTTGGTAATGAGCACATCGGGCTGCTCCTACTTTCGTCATCTCCAACAGAGTCACCATAGTGTTGCTTCCGATTACCGATTTCTGGCTGGGATATTCTCGAGCTTTTTCCGTTTCTCTTACAACTTGTTTGTGTTGTCAGACATCTTTTCGAAGTAGATGATCCAATTGCCTGTTCCTGTTTTAATAGCGGTATCTCGCTACGAAGAAGAGGATGAATTTCTCCTTCAACTATTGCGGCGCCAGGTATTGATAGCTCTGCAGTATTATATTGTCCTCTGACGTTGCCAACAACCCCTCTTCTCTGCTGCGCTCTGGTAAGGTCTCCCTGCGATGGTATAGCTTTCATTTTGGTGTAATCTGGGTCCGCAAGTTTGGAGGAGAGGATCGGTGTCAGGCGGGGGCATGTCTGAGACCTGTTATTCTGCAAACGACGATGTGAAGGCTGATGTTTGGTTGGTGGTGGCTCGGCCACAACAGTATTTGAATCAGTATGAAGTGGAGATGATGTGTAGTCCGACCTGACATGTCCTCTTTCGCCTTTTAATTGCTGTATCTGAAACTCAACCAATTGCAGTTGTAGTTCTACCTTTTTCACTTGCAAAGAAGCAAGATCTCTCTCTTGGTCCGGGGAAAGAAAGGAACAGGATCTTGTCGAGGCGTGAGTTTGCAGCGGCCACTGTGACGAACGAGAAGCCATCTGGTAAACGACGCATCAAATTGAAGCCGAGACAATCGATACGGCTATGATGGTAAAGGCAATAGAGGATATGGGTCGCCGAGCCTGTGTTGCCTAGTTGGCAGCTGGATTAGTGACTGTCCTGTGCTTAGGCATGCACTTGGACTAAACATTTTGCGTCGGTTTTAAGAAGCATAAGTCGTCCATCGATCCATTTTGGCCACTTTCAGTCCGGAGGTTTCGATCGGAAACGACTTTCAAGGTACGATAGTGAAGGAGGCAAAATTAACAGCAGCTTCAAAGCTGCCACAATTGAGGAGAGATCCATGTCCAGCAATACCGCCTGCTGAACGTACAGAGTCATTGGCTACAAGATGAGCGAGTAACCCAGTCGAAAGTGAGCGTCGACTGATGTGCCCGCAGAAGGCGGCAGGCGTGACTAAATTTGGTTATCTCAAGCAAAAGCCGATAAGGCATGCGAGTGTCCTGAGGCAGACATTAGCGGTCCATTTGTAGTTGCAATTGCATCGCAAAGCCCCTCGATGCCTTTTCAGATAAGATTGTGGCAATATGATTTGCTTCCGAAAGTAGCACAAGGTGGAGGTTCCGGCATACGTGAGAAGCGCCACCAGTGATCGTCGACAACAGTCATCTCTTGGAGGTGTGTCCATGCATATAGCCCATCGAGCAAGGCAGAACTGCACTCATAAAAGGCCCTACAAGATTTGAATGGCAGGAGAAATCTTGGCTTGCATCAGGGCTGGAAACTCGACTGCAGCCATGGGTCGGTTACATTCGCAGTTCTGTCTTGAAACCATAAATCTAGAAGACCTTAAAAGCATGCGATGGGAGTCGGGCGAGGCTCTTCTGAGGATCAATGAAAGAAGAAAGCATGCTGGAAGCAAAAGGAGCAAAATACGACGTAGGGGAATAAGACAATTTAAAAAGCAGTCGACCTTGATCGAGGAAGAACTAAGCCTATCATCCCAAGCAAAGGCAGTAGTAGACTTCTGGATTTGAGTTGCTAGACTTTCGCGGCATGCTCTCTATAGCCAGCTTGTGTCACTTGTCATAAAGAAACTTTGGTGAGCCTGAGAGTATCGCGTCGGCAATGTGCATTACCTCGGGCGGTCGCGCGGGATTTTCAGTCCGACCTGACGCCTTGACTACCGGCCCGCCAAAACTGGTCAGCGAAGTCTACTCTAACAGATAGAACGAGCTTAGATGTCTCCTATAAGCTGTAGGATGACTTGAGCAATCCAAGTTCAACCGCATCGCCCTTCTAATGCGATCTAAAGGCACTGCAGCATCGTCGGCAATCATTCCAGATAGCCTTGCAAACCCTGCATGAACAACGCTGACGTGGCAGGCAAAAAGCCACTGTCAGCCATTTCAGACGACCAATAGTGCCTTGCGCACACCTACGCGCATTCTTCTCGAGAACAGATCTTCAAAAGCCATCTACACCCAGATGAACACATGAGTGCAAAGCAGGATTTTCTCCAAACCCATCAAACACGTTCTGCAATCTTCAAGCGCTTCTTGCCTCCCAATCACGACCCTTTACGTTGACGAGACTTTTGGGGGCCCAGCATATGTATCCATACCAAGAGGAAAGAAGTTTTCGTAGGACTCAACGGGCTGCACTCGTTCTCAAATGTCCCTTCCGCGAGTATACTTCAGAGCCTGCTTCTCCCAGAAAGATATCGCTACCTGGTACAACCAGCGTCCCTTCGTACTCTATGACCAGCGTTACCAACAGTCTGAGCGTCGTGTAATTTGCCTCCACTCTAATCCATACCAGCGTTACTTGTTCCGTTAGCCTTTTCCCCAGCTTGCTTCCACAGCCTAGCACGCAATTTGGATGACTGACACCTCTTTGCAAGGCCCCTCTCGGAATACACATTGCCGCCTATCGAAAGAATGTGCAAAATTGATACTCGAGCATCTAGTTAAGAAATACTCTGACCACACGCCTCGATACATGGTCCTGAGAGATCAAGGTAGCCGAGTAGGTTCTAGCCCATTGATAAGAAACGGCTCCTCAACCCTTCTCGTGAGCACCGATTGTGTATGCCACGGGTGGATAAGTGTCTCCCTAGTTTTAAATCTCTTGCCACTGATGTATATCATATTCCACTACAGCGTGGAACTACTCAAGACAAATGCGTCCCATCACAGGGTGCCCGGCTTGATCTTTCGTCTCCTTCTCGGCCGGTCAGAAGGGGAGACAATCGTCTCTGAAGAGGAATTTTGTCAAAGTCTCAAGACAGCCGCCTACATTCTGTATGCATATCTCCCCTTGCCGCGAGAAAAGCCTTCACATCCCCCCAGCTTTTGTCGATTCCATCCGCAAACTCTAAAATCTCCGTCTTCAAACCTGCACACCGTGAAACTACCCTTCGCTGTGCTCTATGATCCTCAATCGTCCTCACCGACTCCGGACGGCCCCTAAGGTATCACCATTCTACAGGTGACCTGATTCCGACATTGGGCTTACCCGCCACTTCCCGTCCCCCGAGTGCTACACAGTCCGATGATGTCCAGTAGGATCTGCCGGCCCGAGCAGTCTACGCAAAGCTCATGGCGAGATCGGGGTTTGAATGCTTTAACCCGGCAATAGTTTACCTGATAGCCCAAAGCTGTTTTCTATGATACTCCAAAAAGCATTATCCTACCCCGTAAACACAAGCGACGAAACCTTGGGAATGCGTAGGTATACAATGCTTTAGATAGCATTGTAGCAAGGGGAGCTCCCCTTCCCTCCTTCACCCCGAAAACCTTTCGCCATCGTCAACGAAGCCACAATACCCACCCGAGAATCGCTTTGTCATTGTCACAAGTTTGTCCTTCATTGCCAGTCCCTATTCCAGAAATACGCTTGCTGTCGGGCAACAATCCATCACTTCGTACATGGTTCACTGGATCCTGAGCCTCTCTTTCCTATTCCCTCACTGCCCTCCCGCCCCTCTCCGAAGCTCCTACGAATAGCTCCCATCACTCTTCAAATCCGTATACCCCGGAAACTGCTGAAACTGCCCCTTATTGATCTCGTTCAACTGCGGACATCCCAGCCCCTGCGTCGCCGCATTGACCGCGCTCCCCAACTTATCCGCCGCCGGATCAATATCCGAATAGAGCCCACTGAGGATGTCTGGCGCAAACTGCAAACTCGCCTCCAGCGCAAAGCAGATAGCATTGTTACCCTCGAGCAGGTTCTGCGCCGTGAACACCCCGCCCGTGAGGTTCGCCGTGTCCAGGCCGAAGAACGAATTCGGAGTCCCCGTGTTCCCGCCGACGGAGAGGAACTGCGGGTGCGCGAGCGCCATGTTCACGAGGTCGATCGCAAAGTACGGGATCGTGTACGCGTCCACGGGGTGCCTCTTATACCAATTATCCGGAAACTTCTCATGACCCGGCGTATACGTAAATTCTGGATAGTCCCCCGTCACCGAGTAAAACGACTTGAGCGTCTCGCCGTCCAGCAGGCCCATCGGGTGCTCGGCGGACTTGTTGGCCATGAAGCGGTAGACGAAGGTCCAGGCGGCCGGGTTGGCGAGCACGCCGGAGAAAGGGGCGTTGAAGAAGTACGGGTTGTTGGAGATGGATTCCTGGAAGCGGGTGACGCGGTAGTTGGTCAGGACGTCGAGGTCGACCGAGTCGCCGTTTTGCTGGCCCAGCTCGTACAGGGCGGTGAATTGGGAGAGTTGGAGGAGGTAGTCGTTCCCGCTGTACAATATAATGAGCTTCCCATCGTTTCGTGCCGATTTGCAAAAGCGACGTTTCGAGAACTTACTATTGAAACAGATCCCCCCGCGTGGGACTCACATCTCCCTCGTACTTATTATGACTCCCCGACAGCCCCTGCGGCTCACCCAGCAGTCCGCCGAGGTTGAGCAACCCCGGATACGGCCCGCCGATGGAGTACTTCGTCAGGTCGCCGTCGAAGATGGCGCCGTATACGGCCAAGAAGGTGGCTAGGTCAGCGCCTGTCGATTACGTTAAAATCGGTCTACGCTAAATGGGGCAAATAGGGGAAGGGGAGAAGAAGGAGCGCAGACAGACCCATGCCAAACGCCTCCTGCGTCCCCGTGGTAAATTCCTCGATCGAGCCTACACCTGTGTGGTCGAGATAGCCGTGGTTGGCCATGGCGTTGAGGCCGGGACCTGGCAGAAAGAAAGAAACTATGTCAGATCGTGTCTCACAATCACAACAGCAAAAATGTAACAATGACAATAACGGCGAAGATGACAATGTCGACGTACAAGGACCCCGCTGGTCATTCCCCGACGGCGGGTCAAAGGCATGCGGGCCCTGATTGCTCACATACTGCAGCTCCGGATCAAACGGCGGGATGACGCCGGGGGCTTGGCGCTTGGAACCGCCAGCGGCACGAGAATCGAGTTTGCCGGCGCCGGCGGCGTGGACTTGGGTCAGAGCTTCGAGGACGTGCGGTGGGAAGGCTAGGGTAGGAGATAGTAGAATCGTAAACAGGGGGCAAACGATGGTGAAGAAATGCATGGTGCGTGCGTGCGTTGGAAAGAAGTCAGTGCACAGGCGGAGGGGAACAGACAGGTATTCGAAGGGTAAGGTCTGCAGCGGGGGCATGAACAGGGCACATCGGAGTATTTTATCTACCAAATGCTTCCCCCCCTTTTAATCGGATAGAACTCGTAGTTCTTGCGTTGCAGAGCAGGATCCCCCTTTTCCCACCATACCCTGCAATGCCTGCATCACGGCCTGTCCTTGTCGACTCAAGGGAAAAAAACTGAACAAGGCATCTGAAAGAAACTTTTCACTAGAAAAACAAAAAGCACGACCGAGGTTACTTTCTCACCATGATTTCGAGAAAACGCGAATCACAATTCTCCCTGTGTCGATCCAACCCCCCGCGCTAGATAACGATCGCCCAAAGATATTACTTTTTCGGGATGCGGAGGTACGGAAGCGGAAATATGTACTAGAAAGGCGGGGAAGGTGAGAAACACGTTTCACAGGATTGGGTGGCTGATAAAGCCGAACTCCTCTCAAAACGGCAGGACGCTGCAAATTCGGGAAATACCCATGCTGAAAGTCATCGAAAGCTCGTGGAGGATTCATAACCCCTGTCGATGATCATCGGCTCTTTAGGCATCCGGCGGGTTACGAACTTTACGAAGACGTTTACCTGCGGGGGAAGCGTTGCTAGCCCGTACTTCCGCCGTCTGCAGGTGTTGAGAAATGGTGGCCGTCGATGGCGAATGGGGATACCAAGACAGAAAGAAATTGCGGGTTATTGGTCGCTGAGATGTAGGATCTGACTGAAGGTGACTGGGAGGGAGTTTGGTCAGCGAGTGGTCAACCGCGGATGAAGATTGTGCGCGGCAGATCTTCAGGGAAACCCGGATAGAGATGGCTTCAAAGCAAGTTGTCAAATCAAAGGATTCTCCATATGCAGTACGAGACTTTTGAGCCGAGGCTTCACGATTATCACTCGGGTCAAGAATGATCTGTTCTGCCGGACGCAGAAAATGAGCGATTGGCGATAGTAAACCTGTGCCGAACGTGGCTAATTGAAGGGAACTTAGAGAATGCGATCCAAAGTTTCGCAGTGACAATGTAATAAATGTGTCTGCGTCGAAACTTGAGCCGCATCTCACCCCGCTCTGCACGTCCGCACGTGTCTTACGCAGTCATCCTTCCTCGTACTGCCCTTCCGTCGTGTTTAGTCTTGCATCTTTCGAAAGGACAGAAATAGCGCACAGTTCCTGAGTCTATAGAATTGAAGTGGTGATCGCAATCCTTCCTATATCGGAAAGCCCTGTCACACGTTGTAACGAATGATTATCCTGCTGGTCGTCAAGACTGGACGATTGACTGCAGGCTTCTCCATACTAAAACTAAAAAAGGGTTCATGGAAACGAATGACACCACTTCCAAGATTCAAAGTCAAGCTGACGACATCCCAGCAAAGGATGACTGTCAAAAAGCATGAGCCTGATCTGAACGACCCTTACATGTCCGCAAGTGTCTGTTAAGATTATCCTTCCTCGGAAAACCACGGCGTCGTGCAATCACGGACGTACATCCTTCGTTGGGACAGCAAAAATGAGTCTGCTGTGGTACCAGCTCCGGGTGTTTGGCCTTAACATGGCGGTCAACCATTGCATTGGTTTCGAACCCAAAACTGCACGTCTCGATAGGACATTTGCATGGCCGAGTATGGATTTTGAGGTGCTTTCTGGAGAACATTGTTAGTTCCTTCCATGTTCGACGGTCATGACAATCAGGAAACTTACTTCAACAGGTATCTTTTTGAAAAGGTCTTGTTGCAATTTGAACAGAGAAGGGCATTGGCAGCGGCAGTAGACTCATTGGAAACGGCTGAGCCGGAAGCATCCGTAAGCGAAGGTAAGCATTCAAAAGTATCATCGCCAGGTCGTGTTTCGCGTAAGGAGAGTGCGGGAATGTCAATTTCATGATCTTCATCTGTTGCTCCGCACAATGGCCATATCTCCTCATCTGCTCTGGGCTCCTGACCGGCAGGCGCGCTCGCGTGTGACGATAAGTCCCATGTCCATTCCGATGCAGGACCTCCACTTCCGGGCTGAATCCACCGTGGATCGATGAACTGAAAATTTTGTTCGTGATGATCTCCAAGTCCAGCGGGCCTCAATGGGTTCTGACTAGAAATGAAAGAGCGCTACCCGAAAAGAAAGGAAATTGAAACAGTGGCGCTGCTGGAGGGAAGCACGGGGCAGATGGAGATGGCCACAAAACCTAAATGAGTGGAGCAGATAGAAGGATATGAGAGAGCGGACGCCGCTACACCTCCCAGGGTGCAGGCCGCGATGAGAAGGAAAAGAGAAGGGTGAATGCTGGGGAAGGTGAGCGCAACCTTTATGCTTCGTTTTGCCAAGAGATCTCCGCATCTGTTCGTACAACACTGTGATGCAAATATTGGAGACAGCTGCGTCGAAGTTTGGATGACCGAATCGTGATAGGCCAGCCCAGACGGTATGCCTCAAAATCTGCAGGTTTGCCAAATGCGGATGTTCTTCAACTTTTCAAGCTCTACTATAGGTCCCAAATTCGATAGGAGACCAATCGCAGCCTAGAAAATGTTCGAAAGCCGGGCAGGAAAGGTGGCTTTGGGTCGGTTCTAGAGTAGATCTCTGATGGATGAAGTGGGTGCTGTGGTCGTTGAGCATGTAAAATCGGCGTGAAGCCCACCGTGTAGTGGAGAGGTATTAATTCCAGTCAACAGGTCTTGAGAAGACACTGCCCATCTCATTTCTCTTACAATCCTGCACTTTTCGAAAATGTCGTCTCTCTTCTGCTGCTCTTCCATCTCCCCTTACCGTCCCCGACATCTCGATCCTGAAGCCAAGTTCGACGCTTTCATGGCCTGGGCCGAATTTCCTAAGGCCGTGTCCTCGGAGAACAACAATCTCGAGAACATCAATCCCCCTTATGCCGTCCAGCTTGTGCGTCAAGTCAACTTTGGGGCTTTGGAAAGCAAACGCTACTTCATTCCCATTGAGAGGAGCTAAGGCATGGAGTTCGTTGAAGTCACAGAGAGCGACCTGATTCAGGCAAACTTCAAGAAATTGAATTCATAAGTTCTTCGCATTGAGCCTCTCCGGCGCTGAATGATTTAGTGGATGCTGAAAAAGTGGCAGGCACAAAAATTTTAAATGCTCGGTTCACAACAAGTTCTTTGAGGTGAACTTGTACCAGAAAGAGCCTGTCAACAAGCATCATTGGCGGGCTGATCTGGCTCGTCCAGCGAGTGAGATTGACGTGTAGAGCTGTGAAAGAGTACGGAAGATGGATGCCGGGTATCTGGGCTGACAGGCCTTGTGTGATCTACTTAGTAGCAATCAGTATGCATCTCTGACCATAAACGGAAGCTCAAAGCGGAGTTCGAGCAAGTGCTAAAGAGAGCCCAACGGCGGTTTGAGATAGCGAGCGTGTCCGTGCGCCGGGAGGTCCTGCCAAGATTCAAAATTTCCTTTTTGAGCTGGATTTCAGGCTAGAAGACCCCATAGGATGATCTGAACGGTCCGTGTTAAATAGATTATGGCAATCATTTTCGTTTGCAAAATGTTTCAAAAGGACAGTGAGTGTTGCTTTACGGATGGTTAATGGATTGAGTCAGTGATTGAAACTGCCAGGGCAGTAGCTGACTTGCTGCTCCCCATTCACTGGGGATTGAAAATGAAATTCCGTAGGCTTCATCGGCGATCCCAGACAACATTGAAGCCTTGGTTCTGTGAGCCAAATCGGACGGTTTCCATAGGTGGTCCTGGATCTGGCTCTGGCTCCGGGTTGACGTATTGCATCTCCGCCTTTGAATGCTTTGTATGATCACTCTTTTCCGCGTCGTGTTGCGGAGCCTGCTGGTCCTCTTCGTCGTCATCGTCTTCTCTCATCTCAATCCTACTCCCTAAGTGCATCTGTTCAAAGTCCTCTGCAGGCGAATCTGTCTCTTGCCGAGATCCCTTCACCTCTTCGTCCGCAATGTCCTTCGCATCGATCATGATGATCCTCCCACTATCATCCTCCGCCCCTTGGAGCTTTCCCTCCTCTTTCGCTTTCTGATGCACCTCCTTCTGCTCTTCGTCCATTCTCCTTAATGCCTCCGTCTCTCTGTCAACCTCCTCCATATTCAGATCCTCAAATCCCACCTCTTTCAATATCGCCCCAACGGCCAAACGATACTGATTATGCCCTTTCACAAGATGTGAGACATCTACGTTTTCAACCCCGTGGACGTCGTGAATCGGGCTCAGTCCAGCAACACCGACCTGCGCATTGCTCGTCCGGTACAGAAAGCCAAGTAGTAGATCACTCGTCGTATAGACATTGACCACCCTTCCCACGGTAATAGCGCGCGTTCTTCTCCATCCAGCCGAGTCACTTGGCACCGGGCCACCAATAAGCACAACGCTCTCTACCAATCCAAACGCATTCTTTTGCGCCAGCTCTTGACAACATGTATAAATGACTCTTGCACCAAGCGAGTATCCTACCAAAGCGACAGGCCGTTCGCCTTGTGCCTTAGCAATGAGCGCTGCAGCAAGTACACGTCCCGCTTTGTCACTCCGCTGCATCGCCACGCTAAAGGGATTATCAAGGACTCGGCCTAGCTTGAGTAGACTGACAGGTAACAATGAAGCAGTGATGACAGCAGGGAGGGCTACTTGAAGAAAGGCCGCTTGACCGAGAGAGTAGGCTGAGTCACGAAGGACGCTGTCAAGCGAGATACCTAGGCGGAGAAGAGCGTCGCGCTCATAGCGAAGGGCAAATGGCTCCACTATTGTGTCCGGGAAGACGCGCCAGGGGTTGGTCACGTCGGTTGGCTTGGTGAGCCAGCCACTGATGCCGATGGTAACGCGTAGCTTGTGGGTTGTTGGCTCCGAAGGTGCTGGAGAGGAGGTTGGAGACCTTGATGGTGTTGGGGCTGGATCTGTAGCATGAATCCAATATCAGACTTAGATATCAATAGCTTTAAAGGGACCCAGTCGTTCAAAGAATGTTCAAACTCACCATGCACAGGCACGAACTTGAAATCCTCAACCTCCTTCGCAAACTCCTCCATGGCTTGTCCCGTCATCTTCCCACCAAGAGCTCCAAAGAGTGCTGCAATTGTTAGCGGATTGGCGATCGTAGCACCAAGTAAGCTCGCCAATCCTCCAAGCCCAACGCCACCCATGATAGCACCTCCGATGCCGAGTAGAAATGGCGCTGCCAGTCCACCTGTAACACCCACAACCGCTGCACCAGCAACCGTAGCTAAACCCACCTTCCATTTCCGTGCTGTCGCATCCTCAGCTGCTTTCTGCTGCTTGGCCTCTTCGGCAGCCATTGAGGTTGAAGCTGCCGCGAGGAGGCTTTGTGCCACGACGGTTTCGTCTGTGGACAAGGTGTCGACGGGCACTTCTAGATTGTAGGCGAGATTATGAAGGAGCACGCGGGAGTGTGCTGGATAAGTCTCAAGGCTGAGAAGCAGTAGCAGACAGCAGTGGAGGACTAGAGCTCGCCGCGGTTCGTCCAATTTCAGGAGCGAAGTGGGGATCTTCTCTGTTTTCAATCCCGCAGAGTCTTGTGGTTGCTCATCTGCAGAGTCTTTGCCTTCCGCCCAGTCATAATACTCTTTCTGCTTCTTTTCCCTCAATGCTGCCTGCCAGTCGACATGGTACCTGGCTTTTGCTCGTTTGATAGTAGCCGGTGTTACCGAGAGCACGTTGCCCAACCGCCGCAACACCCCAGTCCGCCATGTATTGAAGTATGTCACCGAAGCTCTCTTGAGAGCCTGCATACCTGGAGATGAGAGTTCTAGGTCTGTCAACATATTGGACTGGGTTGCCGGTGTAAGGGTCTGTGTATTGGTCCTCGTATCTTGTACCAAGGGGAATGGATCACTCTGCTGATTGGACTGGCGGGACGAGACATTGGACCGTTCGAAGGTGGCTGTCAGGTCGTCACGCATGGAATCTGTACAGAGCACGACAAGGAGGAGGAGGTCGGTACGCAAGGCCGGCGTAGGTAGGACGTCGGAGATAGAAGCTTCATTTTTCTTGTTGGGAGCTTCATTGGAGCTCCAGGGTAGCTTGAAGGACATTTTGTGCACAGAGTGCAGGTCAATTGTATTGAAAATCTGGATTTCTCGTCCAAGGAGTGACAAGCATGGAGGCACCTATCTTAAGAGGGGTACCTGGTCGGGCATTGCAATCCTGGGGCGAGGCTGACATTGCATCGAGCCTTGCAGGCATAATGTTGCGCTAGGGTGCCATTCTTGGCAACTCCCCAATGGCGGGCGCATTAAGTTTGGGCCATTTATCGCAGGGTCGACGAGTCTTAGGTCCCACGAAATGCGTCCCAGAGGTCTGTCAAGGAGCAAAATGAACCAACGAGAGACTCAGGACAGGGAGCGAAAAGATGAGAGGAAAAATGTTCCGGGCCATAGGCCCACGTGCTGCCACGCCAGGATCTTGAACGATCTTCCCCACCCCCACAACTGTTCATGCAGAGGACGCCCCTGACATCACCAGGCAAGATCTCCATTAAAAATGGCCGACCTTCTCACTCCTGCATATGTTATAGATGTTTAGCCAACTAGAATTCAAGTCGCCATTCTGACCGCCTGTGTCACAACTTGTGTTCTTTCCGTGCTACTACTGCGGTAACTATCCGTCACCATGGGAATCCCCTACTCCCGCGAAATCAACGCGGCCTTCGACCAGGTCACCCCGCTCGTCGCGGCCGCCTACGAGGTCCTTCAGACCACCAAGAACATCGCCATCCTCCTCGCCTGCATCCAAGTCGTCACCGTCGTCCTCTTGACCCTGATCCTCCTCAGTCTTCTAGGTCTGCTGTTTACGATGAACCCGGACCTCGAGAAGGAGAGGAGGCAGTTGGTCACGCCCGTGATGCACTGGGTGGCCAGCTGGATATTTACGTACGGCAATGTGTTCAAGTGGGTGTTCAGGGTGGTGATGTTCGTGAGCTTTATGGGCATTGGGTTCTTTCTTTGGCAGGGAAGCGTGGCGGGTGCAAAGGTGCCGAATGAAGGGAAAGAGGACGATGACAAGGAGTCAGACGAGAAAAAGAAGGATCAGAAGGATGAAAAGAAGAAAGGAAAAGACGAAAAGGACAGCAAGACGTGAGGAGATCTCGTCGAGTTTCCAACGAGTCGGGTGAAATTCAACTGCTTCAATCTCGTTGACGGCCAGTGCTGGAAACCAAGAATCTCGAGCCCAATCTGGGCCGACTGAATCTGCTTTACTCTCTCTGGAGGATCACACGGTCTGAGATGACGAGCTAAAGGGGGCTCTGGTCCAACGTGATGCGGCCGATGAACCACGCCCTGGGTCCGACAATGAACCAGGGGTGGCCGGACCCGAAGAAATTTCGGGAGTGCGTGTAGGGCGGCAGAGGATCGTATTCCTCGACTGATATTATGTAGCGGATCGCTGTGAAAACCGCCAATAGCACAACTACAGATAAGGATATCGAAAGGTGGACGCTGAAAAATGAGACCTCGGGATGGCATGGTCTGCGAAGTATACACGTAGATGAACAACGATGTCTGTTGCATTTATTAAAGGATGCCGTGAGTGTACATAAAATCTATCATTGATTTGATCAGGCTTTTGGCCCCCATTCGTCTATCTCAAAATCATCACATCTATTGAACATGTTCGCCGTCGTTATGTAAATGGCCATCAAGCAGAGAATCGTATATATGTCTCGGTTTCATTGCTTCATGACGAGGCCATCATGAACCCCTCGACTTTTGATTTCACCTCCGATCCAAGATATGCCGTACCCTATATGTACCACGTATAATATGCCAGAAAGGAAGAATATTGATACACCATCGTACAATGATAGTGATGACAAGAATTAAATACAACGAACTCGGTCATTGGATCCGCGTTGGACCCATATATGCTCCGGGTCCAGAGGGAATGTAAGACGTCGCTCTCGATGCCTTGCCGCCAATTTTGATAGCGTTACTAGCAGAACGCATCCGAGTCGCAAAGGTAGGTCCGTGGCTAGAGTTGAGGTCAAAGTGCGAGCGCATAGGATCCATTTCTTCAGTAGTAGGAGACACTTCTTCGAGGACACCAAGCTGGTTTGGCATCTCCACCTCGAAGAAGCTATTGTTAGACGCCACCTTCTTTAGGTTGCTGCCGCCAAAGCTGCGAGCGCGCTTGTGGGAGAGCGAGCGGTACAGTGGAACAGCATTGGGGTCCGTCAAGTCCATTGACTCGACGTTGATGTTTTCTCGGCTTGAGGTCAAGCTGTGGATCAATTCCGGCAAGTCTGCAGATGAGTTGGAAGAGCGGTGCTTCTGTAAGAGGGAAGCACTTCTCGAAGGGAAGATGCTTTCTTGTGAGTTGCACTTGCTGATGGGCGCTTGGCTGCTGCGCCGGGAACTCATGGGGCTAACTTGGCTGTGTCTGTTTGGAATGTAGGTATAGTCATGCTGGTTAACTTGACCGGAGAGTACAGCCTCGTACATCGCCTCTTCACCGGTCTGAGGGCCATAGTATTTCGGAAAATAGCTTTCGTGGTAACCCCCAAATTCATCTATAGTCTCGGCGGAACTGACGAATTCAAAAGGTGATTCGACCTCGGTTGAATTCTTGGGCGTCAGTGCCTCCGGCATAGAGGATGCAGATCGAGCTGATGGAGGATCAAGCTCAGGAACAGGCAAGCTCTTTTCAGCTGGCTGCACTTGACACACCGTAGTAGGGAAGCCGGGAGGTCCAGATGAAATTCGCAGCAAGTTTTTCACTGCGCGTTGTTCTCGAATTTGGCGTTCGCGGGCAGCTTCTAATTCCATCATCTGCCGTTCATGGTATGCTCGGTCGTCCTCTTGTGCAGATTTTTGGCTCCAGTCGAAATCACAATTCGCCTCAGCTGCATGCTCGTAACAATAGTCAATGTCTTCTTCCCATCCATTGGTGTCGATGTCATTGAAACCAACAGAGAATTGCTTTGGTGCAGATGTGGTCAGTTCTAGGTCTGACTCGGAACGATTCAGACTATCCCAAGTTTGGGGAGGCGAAGAAGCTGTAGGCGCAGTAGACTCATGAGACACCCTCGCAGACGGAAAAGACTTCGAGTGTCTAAGGGAAGAGATTGTTGTCCGCTTGGACGAAGGGCTCCCAGTCGTGGACTGGGGAGCATTCTCCTCCTCCTCAGGAACGTTACTCAATTCTGACATCTGGTTGGCGTATGAGATAGACCTAAGCATCTGGATGCCATCGCCCAGAGTCGTGACAGCGTGACCAACAGCAGCCATGTCCATGCTGTCACGAGAGTGAGCGATATCAGGTTCGAGAACGATTCCCCCTCGGACACTTGTTTCAGGGCTGGCATTCACGCCGAGCATGGCGTCGACGACAGTGGTAGAAGGCTCGGGGATGAGAGGAGGAGGACATGCGTTGCGCGAAGAGCGCCGGGTTGGCGGCATGATGGGCGAGGTAGGTGACTTTGGAATAGGTCGAGAAAAGTTTTCAATAGATCTTGATTGTCTTAGAATGCCGACACTAGGCGGTGTTTTTGAGCGGCGATTGTTGGTTAGCCGTGGAGGTGTTACAGGGTCACCAGCTATCCCAGAACTCGTGATGGGACGGTCAGAAGGAGCTCCATGGTCCAACGATTTGTTCTTGGTATGCAAAGAGTCGGCTTGAATCCCTTTGAGCTCGTTCTTAGGTCTTTGAGCAATCCGAATGGCAGTGAACTCGGTAACGAGCTCGTTGTTGCTCACGCGCTCCAAAGCTTTAAAGTGGGCGGGATGTGTATGGGTCACGTGGTGGAAATCAAATGGTTCGGATATAGAGAATTTCAAGGCATCACCTGCATTGTGTCAGTCAAGAAAGAAACTTTCATCATATCGTATCTTACGCTTTGAAGATGCCGATTTGCTCCTTGTCTTTGGTGCTCGATGAAATACCTCTGAGACTTCCCTGGTCCTCTCGGGTCTCCCCCAGCCTTCTTCAGCCTCTGGTGAGAGGGGAGAGAGGTTGAATCTGCTCCCCTGGCGTTTCAAGATACGGCTGCCTCGAGATAGTAAAGTTCTAGCAACACTCTCGGGTCTATCAGAATAACCACCAGATTCTCGAGGAGCCATGTCCAGCGTTGAGGTACTGTTGCTAAGCGAGGACGCCGGTGACCTGTACGAGGACGCGAGCGAAGTCATGGTGCTGCTCCTTTGGCGCAGAGATGGCCGTGGGAAGTATTTGTCTTGTATGTGAAGCGTCGGGCTGGTTGGTGTTGGAGAGTTGTCCCACGGTCTGGATTCGCTTTGATATCCTGCCATACTCGACCCCAGCCGTATTTCGTGAAGTGTATACCCTTCTTCAGACCACGAAATAATATTCCACCTCTTTCAACCCGCACCTTTTCGAAGCTTTGTTACCCGCTTGTTGTGGCTGCGGCTTGAAGATTGGGAAGGTAAAGAGTTCGCAGCCGAAGGTCTCGTGAGAGGTACCCAGACGTGTTTGCCGCAGAGATTGGGCACAACAAAGGGTAAAGAGATTTCATGCGGCCGGGTTAACTGGCCCTTGCGTTGCTGAGGATGACGATCAACGTTAGTGGGTACCTTGAAAACGTCGCGTCAAAGCTATTCAAGTAGTAATAGCACTAATTAATCCAACGCTTTGGCAGCCCTTGTCACGAACCTTGATGCCAGAGGTATGGAGAAAGGACCCAAAAGAGATGATTCGAAGCGGGGATCTTGGGCAAATAACACTCTTGCGGATGAATGGTTCGGGGGCATAGCATGGTGTTAACGTGGATGGTACTTACGCTGTTCTTGAGGGGGCTGATTGTGGCCTAGGATCAGGTTCCGACGGAGAAGAGGCCCACCTAAGGCCCTGGCAGCTTGATGCAGGGGTCTGGCAGATGTCAATTGACGCGGTCGAGGATAGCATGTGTAACTCACGACACAGTCGAGACGAAGATACCGCGCGTGACATATATTACCAACCCTGCAGCCCGATCCAGCCCATGGGACGACCTTTTTGCTTTTCTGGTACCAAGTCGGCCGACAACCGTGATAGAAGATAGGCGTCGCGAGAGAGGTAGAGTGCCATCGACGAGCGCCACATGGAGGGCACGTCGGGACAGGGTCGAAAAGCCGGATCTGGTCTAACGGCTGAAAGCCATTCAAGTGGGTCGTGTCGAGATGCCATTATGCTATCTGAACCAGGGACCGAAAGGGCTGTTGTCAGTGAGAAGGAGATTGTGCGGACGAGCACGTTACCTCCTGTTCGGACTTGAGGAGGGAAGGTGTGGCGAGCGCTAACGCGAAAATGGGAGCATTGGGTGACACACTACGGTCGAGACAAGTATGGCGTCGAGCCGAATTCACGGCCGCAGCCAGTCGCAGGCTGCAGCGGGATGGTATTTTCGTTCCACCTCAGGAACAGGGGAGCTATTGGGGGCACACTGGCATTGGGGAGACTGCCGCGGAGGTGGAGAGAGAAGAGGTCGGCACCAGGCCGGGGGGCCTGGTCGACAGGCATGATGCCTCTTCTGATTAACCGGGATGACGCTGCGAGATAGTGGCCCAGGGCTAGCGATAGTCAACGACGGAGCCAGATCCCGACTGTCCGTCCCGCCGTGCGATGTGGTAAATGAGGGCCGATCCCGGCCAAATACCATGCTGCTTTTTAGGGTGGCTGGCGGCTCATTGGATCGCAAGGAAATGCGTGATCGAGGCGTCGGAGCCATTCCGAGTCTTCCAGACTGAGGCACCGGCAAGCTTTCTTGGACCTAGGGCCCGTCTCTGGGCATCACCGGGCGACCGTGGTTTCCGGATGCCACACGAGGCTGATGTTCCACGTTGACAAACCAGCTCTTCACGCAGCGAGGCAGCCTCGGGAAGGTCGTAATCAAAAAACAATGCTGGATATCAAAATCACCCCAATGATGGACAGGAGACTTGGTGCGAGATTGGTGATTGGGGGCTGGTGGGAGACATTCATGCTGGCTAAAATCGACCACGCCGTAGGCCAATGACCGCTCCAGGAATATCACAGAGCTGCAGCTGCGACGCGAAAAGACGGGAAAAGCAGTTCTGAAAGGTCGAGGATAACGAGTCCCCGGCCACGCGTTTCCCCTGTACGCGACCATGCAGTTGGTATGGCCAGGAGCAGGGGAGAGGCCAGGAATAGCCTGCGCGACGAAAGCTGGAATGGCTGCAATGATTTTCTCTGCATGCAGCTGGTGCTATAGGGCATAGAGTGGTAGTAGCACAGAGAAGCCCGGAGATCGAAAGCTAGAAGGCCAGAATACGCAGGGTAAACAATCCCCAGGGGCGCTCGTCCGGGGGGCGATTGGGCTCCGGAGTCAGGGCCATGCATCAGTATTACTACGCCCGCAGCCCTTTGCGCTTCTGTCAAATCGGACGTCATACTCGATGGAGAAGTCACACAGCTTCCTTCCACTATTCAATTACTGAAAGTTCAATATCTGCCGGTCGAGTCAGCACGCTCACCGCGCAAGCGAGTTATGGGGAAGAGAGTTTCGTGGAGAAGACGGCACACGGGCGGTGTGATAGAGGTCCAGGAAGCTTGGAGCAGGTCGATATGCCGGCGCCCTCAGTGAAAGGTGGGGAGGCCTAAAACCACGCGGTGAAACGCTGGAGATCTACGACCATCTCTCGAAACCAGGCGCTAAAAAGAATCTTCAGAAGCTTCGAGGACAACACCTTCTGACTGAGGTCCAAGTACACGCCGGAGGATGATCCTGCTGAAATTCCCACTCGCTCTATCAAGATGTCTGATCTTCTGAATGGCCGAATTTCAACCTGCGCCAAATCTCTAGAGGGGGGCGGGCACTCTACCTGCGGGAGATTCCTCCGGACACGCACTCTCTCCACTTCCTCTTTCTCAAACGCGACGATATATTACCCCTCACCAATCAAGGAGTGCAACACGCCAATTCGAGACTGTTGGGAAAGGCATAAAGCGATTGCGTTGCCCATGTTGAGTCTTCACGATTCATGAGCCAGCTCGCTTGGAAGACGTAAACTCAAATTCGACACGCCACGCTCTCTGCCGTTCGGGCTGTTATTGGCGAAGACCCGTCGACTTCACTTCGGTGGGGTTAAGGTTTTGCACGTGAGACAGCCTTATTGCAAGGTTGCTCCATGCTGCTCCTTATAAAGGCAAGCCCTTCTTCCCTCTCGACCGCAAGACGCCTCTTCGAGATTCCGCCTGGTGGCGGCAAAGCGTGTTGCCGTTGTTCCATATCTAGATCTGTCTCACCACCATCCGCGCCTCAACACAGGCGCCGACTTATCACCATGGTCTTGCCGGGTACGGCGTTCGAAAAGACATCATAACATTTGCATTATGGTTCGATGGACCAATGCAGGGGGGGTGAAGCGATCCATCTCGCACTCAGCGATCTTGGCAGATTTCTGGTAAGACAGTAGCCGCCATCTGGCACCTGGGTCCACAATTTGCCAATGGGTCATGAACACCTCCTTTGGAGCATGCCAAAACTGGTGTTGATTGAGTGCCTCAACCGCAAGGTCCTGCTACGGCGAAGTTAAACTTTGAAGCCATTTTTCTATGTTTGATGCGGGCTTGCATACACTGCTATCCTTTCCGTTGCTAACGACATCCTCTAATACTGGTGGCATTGCGTGAAAGGGCCGTTGAGTCGGCCGTCGTGCACCATAGGCAGGGCCGCAATTTAGGTTATTGGCGATGCGCCTTCCCGTCCGTCCCAAACCGTTCTTCCGCTGTGTGTCTCACCCGAAACGGAAATGCTCTGGTTTTGGCGGAGGCGAATATCGTTACCCTTTCGGGCCGGAGCCGCCCCCAGCACCGGACTTTGACGCTATCGATATCCCCCTTTTCCGTCCCTTGCAAACGCGGGTTGCAAGAATCGCATTGTTTGGGTCTTTTGGCCTTTACCCATCTCTTGTTCTTAAAATCTCCATTTTTTGCCGCCGTTTCGTTTCACTTTCGCAAAGGTTGCAAGCTACTTGCTTGGCGACCACGACAGATGCAGCAGTAGTCCCCCGCCGTCCCCGCAACCAATCGAATTGCGATCTACACAACGCACATCTCACCCTGCGTGTTGCAGGCTCTAGAATCGAGCCGGGAGTAAAGATCTCGATTCGATACGATTCGATCCCTTTGACGTTCTTCGTGGGGAATTCTTATATTCTTCAGCGCACCGGTGACGAAGATGCTACCGCAAGTTTGGGTGGCCTGATGCCCCTCGCCATCCTGATCTCCCCCAGCACCCGTTTTAGCTACCCCTAATGGCTCGTGCTTGTTTTGACCGTACGCCACAATTGGGTAAATCCTGCATTTTGTAGGTCTGCTACCCTGCAAGGCCTGGTTTACTGTCGACGCCGCACTCGAACAGGACCGTCTTATCAAAGTATTTGTCTCGTGCAACTCTGCATATTTCTGGAATGAGTTCCGATTTAGAACCGCCCCTGTATCTCGTGGCCATTCCGCTATGAGCGCGGGTGCGAGAGCGGATGGTCTCTCGGTAAACACTGCGGCTGAACGTTTTACCCGGCAAGCGAGTCAGTCGCCATCGCGGAGCCTTCAACGTAAGAAGCGCTATTCGCCGCCCTACAGTAATATCCGAAATGAGGTATCGGATACGTAAAACATTGTTCTATCTTTGCGAAAATCGCCGTCAGCGTCGTCATGTCTGTCGAGGTCCGTCTCACACACTGACCAGCTGGTGAACCGAATTCCTTCAGGATGGCTCTGCCGCTGAGCGAGAACACCCTTCAGCACTGTGGCTTGCATATCCAATTTACCAAGGTTACCCGAAGGCTGGGTGCGCAGGCGGTCATCCTGCGGGTCGGTACCAGCTTCTGCAGGTCCCCGAACGTGGTGCCCGACCGCGGGATCCGCACCACCCAACCTCTCTGCCGCCCGCTGCCACAGATCGAACAGAAGATCGATGATAACTGGCTACCTTTATCAAAGTTCGCGAGGCTCGTACTTCTCGTATGCGATACCTCCAGAGAGCAGACCATGCTCGCCTGCAACGCTTTCCACCCGGGGAGGATACGTGGCGCCGTAATCAGTGACACAGAGGGATCGCTCTAGAATCCTTCCAGGGACCAACCGGTGTGCAAGAACAATTTCATCCCGATCTCAAAGCACCTTTTAGGTTATTGTGGTCAAAGGCCGCCTGTCGTCTATCGCTATCGTGTTTCTTTGCAGAACCTGACATTTCATATTTTTTCCCTACCAGCTGAGATCCTCTCGTGCCTTTGACCAGAGGATCGCCACTTCAAGACTCATCAAGCCACGAACGAGGCATGAGTCGAGCCTGACATTCCAAATCCCACACCCCCGCGGACTACCCGTTATCTGCCACCCCTCGATTAGGACGCGACTTGTCCGGCCCGTCCCATTGGGGGGAGAAAAGGGAAGAACGGGCCCATTGGCGCCACGGGCCGTCCCTCCACACACCCTTTTTTGGTGAGGTGGCTGTCTCCGTTGTTTGCCTCATCTGGCAATATTTAGACTGCATCTTATCGCGGTGACTTGAAACGGTTAAGTCGGCTTCGAAATGGATGATTCTAGCCGAGCATGATTCTCGTGAGAGATGACTGCAGCTGAGTTCTGGTCGAGAACGAATACATTGACGCCTGACCACCCTTGCATTCAATCAATAATCCACACGCAAGTAACTATTCCATCTCGAAGTCAAAATGCAGCCACCTCAATTCTCGTCCAAGTCATCGTCTTTCGTATCTTCGAATGCATTCCAGACCCGCTGATGCTTCGACGGCGGACAGCTGACTCCCTTCATGTCCGATGCACATAATCCGGAACTCATGGATAATTCTCAACGCTGTCCGAGGACTACTAGCAAGCGACAGCGAGTTATCTAGAAGAAGAATGGCGCCTTCACATGGTGTGCTGTAGTATGCAGACGTGCGATCCTTCACCTCGGCAGCGCAAAGTCCGAAGTTATCCCTCTGGAAGCACTACAAGGTCCCAGAGATCTCGCAGGATCGTGAATGCATACCGCAAGTGCCGATTCATTTTATCCAGGCTCGTGGGATTTCCAAAATGTCAATCGCTTTCACGTGGTCAACCACCCGGTCAACCTAGAAGATACAGTTTACTAGGTGCACCAAAAATTCGTAGCTCCTGCACTGTAAAGACCTCTTCTATGCGAGGGAATTCTAGCTTCCTGCAAACACTGGCTGCGACCGCCTTTCCTATACAAACTCTGTTAAGTAAGCGTCCTACCTTCATTTACGTATCAACCTGCACTTCAAACGGCGTGAAGCACGATTTGGTCGCTTATCATATGACAGCCTCCATGGCCACGTTCATGCCCCTTCCAAATCCTATCTCCAAACACGGCCGTGTGCATCCCTTCCTTGTTGGACTGTAAGTCTATTCAGTACGTAAGTGCTAGGCGAGAGTGCGGTCGCGCGTTTAGTTCAATATTTCCCCACCTTTTGACCCGAATTTTCTTCTTCACAAGAAATCGGATCCCTGCTCTCTGCTCTCTACTCTCTGCTCTTCCGCTCCGCCTGTTAGATCCGTCTCATCTCACTACCTAAGCACTCAATGTTTCGTCCACCCGCCTCTTTTGCGCCCCTTTCCACCATTGCTTCATACGAGCAATAACTCCATTCCTCTCTATCCGCTTGTGATCCACTTCTCGTCCCCTCTATATCGTCTCCCCTTCACTCTTTCTATACTCAAAGTTCACAAATCGTCCACCTAAGATCCTCAGCAGATATTTATTTCATCTAGGATCCATCTGTTGTCATGGTGCAAAACCTACTGAGCCTCCTGGCCCTTGGCAACAGAGGCTCTAAATTCTATGAGCTTCCGTAGAGAAACAGGATGTAGGCTTACAATAAGAGGTTAGGAGGATGTTTTCCGGCTTTGCATCTATCCATCATTTCTGTCCTTTCCCAATCCTCTCCGACGCCCACGTAGAAGTACCTTATGCTTCCTACTTGTCGCTATCTCTACTTCTCCAAACTCCACGATGTTGGGCATACTTACAAATCCTTACCTAATTCTTGACCTCAAGACTCATTTACCTTATTTACCCTCCCCACAACAGTTGATCTGTGTCAGCTACCCGCAGAACCCCTATGCCTGCCCATCCCGTCTTACCTTATCCTAGCCCATTTCACTTTATTATATCCCATCTGACTTCATCTAGACCTATCTAATATTATATCCCAGTTCCCATCCCCTCTTCTCCCCTTCCCGTTGGAAAATCCCACAAAGCCGAAAAGACTCACCAGAATATCAACACCAACAAGCTGCACTGCACAGCTGTTGAACCGCGCGCCACTACGCCAAAAGGCCGACCGACTGGCAAAGTGCGCCAATGCGGTATATCTGGACAACAACATATTATTTCAACACTTTATACTAGCCCTTACTTACCACCTCACTATCGCAACCCCAACCCATCCATCCCAAATCAAACTTCCCATCCCATTCCCATCCCCGTTCCCAAGCTCTTCCTCCCCGCCGGCAAAACCCCGCCCCACCCCGTAGATAAGATCGGGTATAGATCAAACACTCAACTCCAGGTACTGCGCAGTACGTACCCGATGGCATCGCGCTAGAAAAACAGGACAGTACAGTACAAACCTCCTCCATTCCTACACACAACCCATCCCCTAAGCTCTAATCATATAATACACTCGTAAACGTTCTTCATCTTATCGGAAATAGACACCGGGAACAGATAGACACCAACCCTGATTGGATTTAGATTGGGTTTGATTAAGCTTATTTTGATTGAAACCCGGTAGCAAAACCCCCCTTGTATCTGCTTATTTATCTATCTATCTATCTATCCTCCCTCCCTCCCTCCACGTGTACACAAAGCGCCCGACGCGACTTAACTCGGCTCGACTCAATTGCCTCGCTCTGGCGCTATAGCGCATCATGCCATACAATACTATCCTTGCCATACTATACCTTAATAAAAACAATAGCAGCAACAATAATAAAGCTACTTCCAAATAATAATAACAACTCTCAATTTCCCCCCGCCGAAGCCCAGCTCAGCTCAACGTTTCCCTGCCCTGCTTTCTTCCCCTTAGATAGACTCTTAAGGGAAACCTGGACCTGAGCCCGAACCCCAAACTAAGTGAAACCCTGGACTTGGGGGTTTGGACTGTAGTTTCCTTGGTTTCTTGGTCGGTTAGGTACTTAAGTGGGGGCAGTTGTTTAGCTGGTTGATTGGTTAATTGGTTAATCAGTCGGTCTGATCGTAGATCCCTCGCGGGGAGAATGAATGAAACAAAGAAAAAGGGGGAGAAATTAGAGAGAAGATTGGAACTTGGAGAGGTTTGGGAAGGGAAAGGGTTGTTTGTTGTAGGGGTGGACGGTAGAGTGTGGGGACGGTAGAGTGTAGGAATGGGATTTGGGGAGGGAATAGGTTAGGGGATTCGTGTGGTAATAAGGTTGATGATTATGGGAGGAAAGGAAAGAAAGGGGGTTAACATAATGGTTTAAAATGAGGCGAGGTGAATTGGGATAGATGGGGCAGGGGTGTGTGGGGAGGATGATGGGATATAAAAAGGGTTAATGAATTCGTTGTACGATGTAATGTAGTAAAACGTATTATAGCAGAGTATAGTACAGCGGAGTAAAGAAGAGTAAAGTATAATATTAGCGTAGTAAAGTATAGCAGAGTATAGAACAGTATTAAATAATATTAAGTCGTGTAGAATAGTGCAGAATAACATATTACACTCCAGCACAACACAACATCCAATATCCACTACATACTCTTCAAAAAATCCTGAAGCTTTCTATAACGCGATATCATGTCGATTCATATTTACTCTGCTAATCATTAACATTGAATAAATTAACGCTACTGTGGCATGCGTTAGCTAGGTAAAAAGCGGTATGCTGTGAGTTGTAGTGGATGCTGGTTGATGGTGGATGCTGGAGGGAAGAGGAGAGGAGACGGGCGCTGATCGGAGGGTGGTTATAGAAAGATGGGGAGAGAAGTCTGGGATAAGGTGGTGTCGGGATTTCATCGCCGGAGAGGGTAGGCGATGGGGGAAGGGAGTGGAATGCGAGATGGGAGAGGAGGGGAGAGGAGATGAAGGAGAACCAGGTAGGGGGGGACTGTGAGGAGAGTGACAATGAGATGGCGGTGTTGATTCGATGGTGTAAGTTTGAAAGGGAGGATGGAGAGAGGGAAGAAGACGATAAGTTGGGCCTTGGACGTTGCTGCGGCAGAGGGAAGTTTGTTCTACAGTCTAAAGGGAAGATTCGGAGTAAGGCGGCTGGGATAAAAAGGAGGGGAGGAACGCAGTGGTGCGCGTATAGGCTGGCTGCGGATGTAGGCTCGATTGATGGGTCCTTTTGGGAGAGTCTATGGTATTGGGGGAGGGAGGAAGGAGGGAAGAAAAGAGATAGGGTGATATGTTAGGCTGTGAGGGTTAAATGAGAAGAGAAGAGATGGAATAGCGGAGGGAATGATTAGGAGCAGGGGCTTTGATGGAGTGGTAAAAGCTTGGGAGGAGTGCGGGAAGGTAAAGAAGGTAGGTTAATGGGTGTGATGGGGTACTGGGAAAGCAGGATGACGGCGAGGTTGAGGTTGAGGCATGGACATTGGATTTCTTGAGGGTGCGAAGAGAGACGTGAAACAGAGCGCAAAAACGGGATCTTGTGCTCGATTGTCGATGGTAAGGGGAAGGTCTAAAACATCGAGGCAGGAGAAGGAGATCAAAGCCAGAGAGTGGAAGACTGAGAGTGTACGGTATGGAACGCCTGAAAGAGTAGATTAAGGGGATCTGGGAGCCGTCACGAAAAAAGCTCTTCAGAGCATCAGAGGTTTAGATTCGGAGAGCGAAGGAGGAATGACGCATGGCGGTGTTGGTTTGACGATGGTAATTCAATGGGAGGCGGTATCTTGGGAATCTGAAAGAGAAATGGGCTCGTGTGGACCATGGAGTAGATAGGGGAAAATACGACGTTGGAGCATGGGATTCGCGGTTCTGCATTGGTATTGCCAGTCAGGAAAGAATATTGGTTCGCGCAGGAAGGCTGGGCCTTCGAACCTTACAAGGCGGATTGCAGTGGCTCTTCGTCTTCTTCAGAAATCGATAGCGTTTCTGGCCGGTGGGGAGTCCTGGAAGGGGCGTAGCGGCGGTGCTGCAAGGAATGAAGACATGTCTTGCGTGATGGGAAAGAAACGAAGATGAGCGACGAAAGGAAACAGGCGCCGGGTAGAGGTATCTAAGCACCCAAGATTTCCCACAGTCCTCTTTAAACAATCGGCTTCCGCTTTGCGGGGCCTCTGAGAGAAGGTGCGAATCGAACTGCATTTTTGCGTGATCCAATAAGAATCGTATCAATAGGCTGGTATATTCTGAAAATTTTTGTCTGGAGAAAGCTCCTAGTACATACACACAACGCGAGCTCACATCATACCAGTCTTGGCTGCAGATACATAATGTCTTTGGGAGAAGCAAAAAGGTGAACAAATTCCACCGTCGGAGAACGCTCGATTAGATGTTGCTTTTGATAAACGTTTCATGCGAAACTCTGAGGCCACTCAGGTGTCTGGTCTGTTTCCGAAACGGAATGGCTATTGTTGTGACGCTGGCATTGACGGTGCGGGAAACTACAGTCAGTTCGAGACACTTCCTACGCCATACCTTAGGCCTGTGACTTCCCGTTTCAAAACCTCCAAATTTATGTCCTCGATCCCCAGGACATCCGCCCGTTCTCCGTCGAAAATGAGGCAGCTCGTCAAGAAGATCCTCACCCTATCCCACGAGTCGTCAGAAAGTTTCGCGCACACTCTGGTTAACCTTGACGTAAACCACCATATCCATCTCTCGTCTACCTCCGGGCTTGCCCATGTATTCTCCCGCCAGACCATTATGATGAGCAGCCCGTCATGCTTTCTCAGCGCGTCAAGGTCAAATTGATCCAGATCGAGTTGCAGTTTCTGGACCCAGACGTCGAGGTCGGATGGGCTGTGACGGTAGGCCCATAGGATAAGGTTAAAGAAAATTAGTAGGGCCATATGGGCTGAGGATCGCCGAGCCGGAATAATTTTGAGGATCAAGAGAGGGAGGATACTCATGGATAGCTGCTGGAATGGGAACAGGGACGAGGAACGCACTTGGTCGGTAGAAAGGGATGAGGATGGTTCTGCACCCGGCAACCAGTGTCTGATCGTCTTGGTAAGTTTATTGCAGATGTGGACGAATTGAGAAAACTGCTCGAAAATTGCCACTGTTGTTTCCGTCGTGGAAAGAGGTCGCTGGGTGAGCGAAGAATCCGCTCCAGCGTACTGGATGCCCGAATCTTCTGGCTGGATGTCGATTTCGAAATACGATTGAGGAATCGGACACACCGCTGAGCCGTCCCATGACAATCCCCAATCAGTTACAGCGGTTTGCCTATGGAGGATTTCAACGGTCAAGATCGTGCTTGATCCAGGTCAGTCTCAGAAGAAATTGCAACACGGATGTCCATACCAGCAGAGATGCCTGCCCATTGTAGAGGTGTTCGCAACAGAAAGGCCCCGTAGTCCTCCGGCGCTTTGGATAATAGCTCTTGCAGCATTGTAATGTGTCGAGGCGGAGACAGTCTCATCGGCGCTGATCTATATTGCACAACGCACGCTAAGTACGGTAGGAACTTCTACTAGAGAAGGAGAACTTACCTCGGCACTACAAAGACAGGCTATGGCATAGAGCAAGGACGGCGTATCTCGATCAGCTGTGGATCTCAGAGCCTCATTCACGGAGCGGATGAGATTTGTCTTCAAAGTCAGGGTGAGAGGTGCATTGGGCTCGCCACGAAGGGCAAACAGATGAGCTGCACTATAGCAAAGGATGCCTTGAAGTCCGAGCGGGTTCTGGTTCTGGCTCCAGAGGCGCAGATGGGATTCCCAAGGACTCAGGCCTTGACCATACCGAACACCGAATCGATTTGAGGGGATAGTATTTGTATCTTCTAATCTGAGCTAGGGGACCCGAACAAGTCACGGATGGGGAGGTGAAGGATGGTTGAGGTTATTGAAAGTTTTCAAACAAGAGGACTCGGGGCAACGTAGCAAGCGGGTTGGAACAAGAGAAAGAGTCTCACATACAGTGATGAATAAGCTGTTGCTCGGTAGCACCAGGGCTCAAAGGCACTGTCAAGCTTGCAAAGGGATCAGCAGGCGTCGCGCTTAGTGCAGTGACAGGACTGGCAGATTGGTCATTGGTGGGTAGTCCCTCTTGGCTGCCCACTCCCGTACTTCCGAAAGGAGCAATGGCGCCAGCACTTGCGCCTTGTAATAGAGATGAAGTCGACCTCCAATGCGGAAATATACTTTCTTGACCAGCTGTATCTTGAAAGCTCCCGTCTGCTATAGGGATGTTCGCACGGCTATAAGACAACGATCGGCCTGCAATGTAGGGTTGATCTCCCGAAGACGACGCGGGCAAAGCCAATGATGGATCTGGCTGATCTCTGGTAGCGCTTGAAAGGCTACCCTCTAGCTGGCTGGCCCTGTAGCGATCGACTTCTTGCTGCCGCCTCTTACGCATGAAATCTCGCATGACATGGGCACGCGCCCTTCGACGAGAGGCTTCATCTCGCTCAGTTATGAACTCGAATTGATGTCTTCTGGCGCCAGAGGCAATATCGGCTCCTTCTGCATCGGGGGAGGCTCGTGAAGGAGACGGCGGCGACGCAGTGCTTGAGAGGCTGGCCGGGCGGCCAGGGGGCGAGACGGGTGTTCCTGCAGCAGAGTGATCAGAATCGGCGATTGCTAATCGAATGACATGAGGATGCTAGCTAGGCAAAGGTGAATTGGGTGGAGTTGGCTTGTCGTCAGCCAGAGGCTCGTCGCCTGGGGACGAACGCAAGCTGGGCCGTGCACGCTGACACATCTTGCAGCAGACTCACCTGGGAAACGATCTCCTGGCGGAGCTGAAAATGATCGATCATCCCCCGACATGCTTTCTTCTCGGTGTCATTGCAGAACATACAGCTTCCATGGATAAAAATTCTACAAGGACCAGAACCAGGCGACATTACTACGTTCGCACCGCACTGTGCAGCAGAGGCGTCGATTGCCATTGGCAGGAAGTTGCAGCCAGGATTCCCCTTTGAGGAATGGCTATCAACACCACACCTGGTGCACTGACTTGTCCACCTCAGGGCGGGAGATGCTCTAGGTTCTTGCGAGAAGATACGTCTTTGAGACGCCCTTCGCAGATCGAACGTGCTGCATGCTGTTATCTCCATTCCTTGCTGCCTGAATGCAGACTCCATCACCGTTCCCTGGACGCCTGGTCTGTTCCGAGATAGAAGCTCGTTCCGATTCTGGATGCGCGTACGAGCCCGGATGAATTGGTTGAGTTAGCCTTCAACATGTCACTTTAACTCCACGCTACGCGCGCATGCTTGCACCATTCGTTGAGGTCGGTGGCCGAGCGGACGGCTTTATCGTCGAATGCGGGGCGCCTCGACTGCCGGGGACGTGGAGACTCAGACGTTTTTTTCCATCAAGATATAGAAGCCTCAAGGTAGGATATAAAACCTTTCATCGTACGCGTTGAGACCAATACTTCCTCTAAGCTTGCTATTATCATTTGACGTCACAAAGCCTACGGCTTTTCTGCACCGTGTCGAGGCCTTTCAGCAATGGCTCTACAAAGCGATATTTCTGTCAAGGTACCAAAGTTTCAAGAGTCTAGCATCCCCGAGAAGACACACAAATTCAATGCATCTTTACAAGAGATCATGAGAAAGGGGCCAAAATGGTATCAAGTTGGTATGAATGGTACAATCCCAGAGCTTGAGGACACTTAACTGAATACATAAAGGCGCCCCTAAGTATCGAGAGATGAGAAAGAACGGCGAAACCCCGTTACCACCGGCTGTGCTTTTGGATTCTGCCGAGTCCATAGAGATACCCTCGCGAGATACTGGACGGACAATCCCATGCCGCGTGCTCAGACCTGATCCTGGAAAGGCCGTTAATGGAGTTTTCTACCATATCCACGGCGGAGGCTGGGTGTTGATGGACGAGAGATCGCAGGACCCGTATCTGAAGAGATTAGCGGATGAATGTGGTTTGGTGGGCGTAAGCGTTGGCTACCGCTTAGCACCTGAAGATCCTTTCCCGGCCGGTCCGAATGACTGTATGTGGCTTCTGGATAGACAAAGGTCGTTGCAAGCTAAAACTCGTCTCAGGCTATGATGTTGCCGAGTGGCTTGTGGACAATGCAAAATCCTCCTTTGGAGCGGATTTGGCTTTTATGGGTGGTGAAAGTGCGGGAGGGAATCTGTCGGTATTGACGGCCTTACATCTTCTGCATTCACCCAAACCGCAATACTCGAACTTTCGATTTAGGGGGCTTCTACTCCATTTTGGAGCCTATGATTTGAGCTTTCTGCCATCGGCTATAAACTTCTACAAGGACCCCACGCTCGTTCTCGACCTAGATTTGATGAAGGCCTATTGTGCAGTTTACCTACCGGGCAAGTCAGCCGAGGATAGAAAGTCTCCGGACATTTCTCCGTTATTCGCAGATCTGTACAAATTGAAGCTACCATCGGCGTTCTTCACCTGCGGGACTGAGGACGTGATACTGGACGACACGGTCTTCATGGGGGTCAAATGGCAGATGGCGGGTGGAGAAGCGGTGGTCAAGATCTACCCAGGGGGGCCTCACGGGTTCATCATGTTCCCTGCGGATGCGATGCAGTGTGCCAAAGATGGGATGGATGATACCTTGGCGTACATTCGGAGCAAGCTCTCGTGAGATGTGCTTTTGCAGGAAGAGAACTTTCTTATGTGGCCTGTGTCTTCAGAGAGTGTATCATAGAGCCGGTGCCGAACTTTTTGGATATTGACGATATTTCCCAAGTATCCTTTAATCTCTGAAGTGCCCACCTTCATTGCTTTAGGATACAATCATCCACGGTTGGCAGTAGTTTCAGGCACAGGAATCATCCCAGGTGATCTCCCATATACCACAGATAGTATATGGTGGGCGAGCGTAGATGCCGCGCCAGTCCTTTGCAGGATTCGCTCACACGACACTGGCGACCGCTTTTCGGTCCGCTTCGGGGACTTGCAGCCGACAGGACCCCGCCTTTCACGTCAGCTCTTGGCATGATTGGGCGCCAATGGGCGGGCTGGTCCACTCCGTCTCCATTGACCGAAGCCACTGCCCCACCCTGACCCAGCGAAAAACCTCGCAGCTGGTTCCCCACCCCGCGGCCTCCATTCATCTGGCGCGCTGGGTCCCTGCTTCTGCAAAGATTTTGAGCCTTATCGGCACCATCCCATCGCCGTCCCATCCCTCCCGCACAATAACAAGCCAGTGTCACCCCCCTGCTCGGTATCGCTTCCTGCTCTTCTTACTCTCGCCTCCACCAGTCAATGCAAGAACTTTCTACCAAATGGTTCATGCATTTTGAGTGAATATCCCCGTCTTGCACGTCCTGTTGATGCACAGATGTACCCTATCCGCCGTGTCTAGGCCATTCCGTCGATCCTCAGCCCGACGCGATCCCTTTCCGATCTCTACCTAAGCAACAGTCAGCTCTCAAAGAGAGTCCATTGCTACACCTATCACAGTTGCGCCGGAAGTCAACAGCCCCTCGCGACCCCATCCCAAATACTTCGACAGCGACACACCCCGCCTATCTGTGAGCCTCGCCGATTCAGCCTAGAGCTCCCATTGCCTCTACATCCTCCTCCGCCGAACGCCTTTGAAAACCGACATCCCTAAGCACCATCGAGATGGATACCGCCACAGCTACAGGCGTTGATCCGACCTCGTTGAGGAAAGAGAGTGTCCCGGCCGTTGAACTTCAGGACTCCCAGGGTAGGAGGAGGACAGTCCAGCTTAACGACCTCAGTGACGCAGACAGAGCGTTGGCTGAACAATTCGGATATAAGCCCGTGCGCCATATGTGACTCTTTCTTGTGTGCAATGCTTACCACCCCCGTTGTAGGTCTTCAAACGGCAGTTTGGCTATCTATCCACGTTCTCCTTTGCTGTCAGTATCAGTGGGCTGTTTTCGACTGTCGCGACCACCTTCGTATACCCGCTTTACGCTGGAGGATCGGCCTCTGCCGTCTGGTGTTGGTTGATCTCTGGCGCTGGCTGTATGTGCATTGCCTGCAGTGTGGCAGAGTTGGTTTCGGCGTATCCGACATCTGGCGGGCTTTATTACACAATTTCCCGCACAACCCCTAAAGAATGGGTACCGTCAATTAGCTGGATCACGGGATGGATAAATCTGTTGGGTCAAGTCGCTGGCGTTGCGTCGTCTGAATATGGTTCCGCTCAGCTGCTTCTCGCCGCCGTGTCCATGGGCTCTGACTTCACATATGTTCCGACGGATCGCCAGATTGTTGGGGTCATGGCCGCATTGACCATTGTCTGTGGCTTGGTCAACTCGCTCTCGACGTACTGGATGGAGAAAATGACCAAGACATATGTGATATTCCATGTGTTGGTGCTGGTTACTTGCAGCATCGCTCTGTTGGCCAAGACAGACAACAAGCATGACGCCAATTATGTATTCACCCACGTCGAGTCCCTTTCAGGTTGGACCCCAATTGGTTGGTCGTTCATGTTTGGCTACTTGAGTGTGAGCTGGACGATGACAGTCAGTGAACCTCATTTTCCTTTCGGGGGTTACTAATTGTTGGCAGGATTACGACGCAACTGCTCATATCACCGAAGAGTGAGTACTACAAAAGAACCTCTATCTCCGGAGCAAACTGACTAGCTTGCAGGATTAATGAGCCTGAGGTCAAAGCCCCTTGGGCCATCTCTCTTGCTATGCTTTTCACATACGTCGCTGGGTTTCTCTTCAACATTGTTCTTTGCTTCTGCATGGGCAATCCGCTTGATATTCTCGGTCTCAGTGAAAACCCACCTCTAGCCTCAGTAATGGAGCAGCCTGTTGCTCAGATCTTCTATACCTCTCTCGGCAAAGGTGGCGGAATTTTCTATACAGTCTGCGCACTCATTATCCTTCAGTTCGTATGTTTCACAGCTACTCAAGCTCTCGGACGGACGGTCTTCGCTTTCTCCCGGGACCGTCTCATTCCTGCTTCCAGAATCTGGACCATTGTTAACAGCCGGACTGGAACTCCGCTCTACGCCGTGTGGATTTCTATCGTCTGCTGTATCGCCATCAACCTTATCGCCATTGGATCTTACGCCGCCATCTCCGGTGTTTTCAACGTCACCGCAATCTGCCTGGACTGGAGCTACATTATTCCGATTCTATGCAAGATGTTCTTCGGTAGATTCAAGCCAGGTCCATGGCATATGGGAAAATATGGTTTTATCGTCAACGCATGGGCGTCGCTATGGACGCTTTTTGTGTCCATTATCTTCATCATGCCCCTCTACAGGCCAGTCGTGGCTAATGAGATGAATTATGCCATCGCATTTTTGGGCCTCATCTTACTTGTTGCGCTGATCTGGTGGTATGTTTCGGGGAAGAAATTTTACACCGGCCCGCTTATGGAAGCGGAGATTTTGGATGAGGGAAGGGATTCTTCTAGTGGCGAGCATGACATCAAGGAAAAGACAGAGCCTGCATGACGGAATTCTTTACTTTCAAATTGCTTGCAGACGCCTCGTTTACTGGATACCACCACAGTCGCTCGATAGTTGATAATCTAACAGCCGAAATGACATAATATGTAGCGATCTGATGATGCAATCCGTGGGCTTCAAAAACGCTCTGAATTTCTCTGTAGACGACTATGCATCAAGTTGTCTTGAACATCGTTGACATCCGGCACTCAAATTTTGCATTCTTTCACACAGTACCTCCGCTCTCTCCAGCGAATGACGTTGGGTCCCGGTGGCTGAGCAATTCACGTGACCTGGCGGGAACATCGCCGCAAGAACCACCGTGGACATCTCAATTCGCGAATGCGGGAACCAGACAGTAACTTATTAGCTTCTAAATACATATCCTACTGCGATTACTAACCTCGTCAGCTGGAGGAACCTTTGACCAACATCACTACCCTCCTCTTCTTCCTCCATCCTCACTCTATCCCTATCCTGCGATTACCATGTCGTGGGCAGGTGAGCGCAGCCACCACCCTCTCCACCAAAGCAAGAAAAGCTGATCGTGTCGATACAGGCTTCAAGAAAAATGTAAACAGGGCGACGACCCAGGTGATGATGAAAACGGGTATGCGAGACACCCAAAATTCTGCCCCGTACCGCCCACGCGTCGAAGCTGAGCAAAATTAAGGCCACGTCGAGAGAACGAACGACCGAGATTACGAAGTAGAAGAACGGTACTTCAGGGTTTTTATCATTTACAAAGCTCATACTGAGTTCTCTCCAGGCGCTTCAGGACCCTAGAGTCTGCCGCAAACCGATTACAGAAAGAAGCAAAAGGATACTTGGATTCGTTAAGAGGTAGAGCTATACAAGCACGCAGATGGAGAAATATCTTGACAGACCTCTCATAGCAATGACCGCCTCTCAAATGCGTATCGCTGAGACCATTGATGCTTTCTACGGCGACGCCGGCACCCGCGACGGAGTGAGCAGATCCTACAAACAGGCGGTGGAAGACCTCGACGCAGAGACCATTAAAGCTCTTGACGGGCCATATCGGTACCATAGCATACTCCGCCCCCTTCTGGAGAAACTTGTTGCATATCTCACTCTAACTCTCTACTTCTCACCAGAACCGCCGTCCTCGAACCGATCTCCCGATTCTGCGCTTACTTCCCCGACATCAACGAATGCATCAAAAAACGCAATAACAAGCTCCTCGACTACGACAGTGTCCGAGCGCGGGTTAAGCGCCTCGTCGAAAAGCCGGACAAGGATGTCACCAAGCTGCCCCGTGCAGAACGCGAGGCGGAGATCGCAAAGCAAGCCTACGAACAATTGAACGAGCAACTCTTTACCGAGCTGCCACAGTTGATCGACCTGAGAGTGCCATACTTAGATCCGAGTTTTGAGGCGCTGGTGAAGATTCAGCTGAGGTTCTGTGCGGAAGCATATAGTAGGATGGCGCAGGTGCAACAGTATTTGGATAAGGATACGAGAGATCAGTACGCAAATGGAGAGCTGGATGGGAGAGTGGAGCAAGTTTTGCAGGAAATTAGGGATCTGAGCATCGCGGGGACGGTATGAAACCCGATCGCGGGAGATAATCAACGCGAGATGGAAAGTATGAGGACATAAAGGACGGAGTCGGCGTTTCTTTGAAAGGACATGCTTGTATGGAGTCACAAAGCAGCATCAGATGAGTGTTAGGCGATTCGAATTGCAGATTTAGTTTTATCGTTCTATGGGTTCACTGGCTCGAGGATGCGCTTTGCTACCTCTGTAACGCGAGGGAGGCAGGAGGACGCAGCTTGCCAAGCCTGCATTTATGGTCAAGAGTTGTGGCCACCAGTCCTTGCAGACATTCTTCCAATCTCCATCTTCTTCCCTTGGGATGCAGTAGCGACATCACCAATAGCTCACGAAGAGCAATGCCTTTAATCTAGTCCGACAGCGAGATCATTGCAGGAATGTGAAGGTTGCTCTGGAAGATCAATCTCTCTAAGCCTTGGACCCGCATCTCGGTAGGCAGGTGTCTGTGAACATCTAAGTGGGATCAAAGTAGCAGCATGCCATGTTCGAGGCCTATTATCTACTCAGTCCTGGATCTTGAGAGGCCGCATGCTCGCGTCTCCTTCAGGACGACGCTCCTCAATCACCTCGGTAAGTGATGTTTGAAAAATGAATTTTTGTGGCGGTGCAGGGAGCTTCTGCAGCCTTGCTCCGCCTTCTTAGCGAGCACGCGCAGGTTAATAAAATAGCTTCAAACTAAATACTAGCAACACTTTTCTTCATGTGCGATCTATCTAGAGATACAGCCGATGAACATGCTACAGGAAAATGGTCAGGCGGCCTTATCTGCTCAACGTACAAGTTTGAAAAGGGATCGTGACAATACCTTATCGACTAGCGACCAGTCTCCATACGCTCTTATATCTGCCAATGATTCGTCTCAAATCGTCAAAATAGCCTCACTTTCAATTCAGAAGAGACAAGCGGCCGATGACGCTGGCGTTTTCAATCCAACAGGCGACTCTAATGACGAAAACGAAGATCTCCTATGTTCGAGATGCTCCTCGCTCGGCCTAGGGAAGATGCTCGATAAATTAATGGCAGATCCTACTCAGTTGTTCTCTAGCTTGGACAGAACAAACTCTCTCTGCACCATAGGAATACTGCCAGAAGCGCTTGCGACCTCCGAATGCTCTCTTTGTAGGCTCTTCTTTGGCAGCCGATGGCAGCCCGAAGAAGATATCCAGGATTGCGAGTACTGTCTAGTCATATTCTTTGGAAAACTAGGGAACATTCTTGACGTTGCTACGAAGTCTTCTAGAAATCAAGATCCAGATACCGGCAGTTCGATGCTAGGCGTGGTTCCACGGACTTGGTGCTTATCGAAACCTGAATGGTTGAAATATCCCCACTCTTTTACCCACGAGTACGCATATATCGACTTCAGGTCGTCAGAGATCGCTTCAAGAGACAGCACCTTTGTTCGCCGAATATTCCCTCATCAGATCGACTACGGAGTGTTGGAAGGTTGGCTGAAATACTGCACTAAACACCACCCTTGTGCTGTGCAGACGAGCTCAATCGATTTTCCTGGATTTAAGTTGATTGATTGCTTAACGAGACAAGTGGTGCAGGCGCCCGAGAAGCCGGCGTATGTTGCCCTGAGCTATGTTTGGGGAAGCACACAGTTACGTGCTTGTCCGAAAGATCTCCATCAGGGTGCAATCCCCCGGACCATTGAAGACGCTATATCTGTTGTTCTAAGTCTTAAATATCGATACCTCTGGGTAGACTACTATTGTATTGACCAAGGAAATGGTCAAGAAAAGCAAGTTCAAATCGACAACATGGACCGGATATACGCGGCGGCAACGATTACAATCATTGCGTCTGCCGGACAAGACTCATCTGCCGGCCTATCAGGTATTGGGCAAACACGTCGCGTTCCTCAAGGCCATGCAACAGTGGGGAGTTATTCTCTATTGTCCTTCATCCCAACTGAAGCTTCCCACAAGCTCGTTACGGATTCTACATGGGCTTCGCGTGCATGGACGTATCAGGAAGCAATTCTCAGCCGACGTCGACTAATATTTACCCAAAAACAAGTCTTATTCGAATGCGAGAGCATGGACTGCCATGAGGTTCTCTCAGAACCTTTCGATATTGCCCATCAAGTCGACTGCGCGCAACCAAAGCAGCCGAGGCAATCGCGCCGAGAGAAGCTTAATCTGTTCAAATCCACCGATGGGGAAGACTGCGCTGCTCGGAGTTGGTGCGATCACATCAGCAGCTACACAAATCGTAGACTTTCTTTTGCTTCAGATGCTCTGAATGCAATGCGTGGCATCTTCGAGAAAATTGTGAAGAAGGATCCTCGCATTCGCGAGCTCTGGGGAATACCAATATTACATCTTGAGTGTTTTGATTCTTCAAAGGCTTTCGCGAATGGTCCGAACGAACGCCTTCTCTTTGGTCTTCGCTGGGAACGTCGGCGTTATACGGAGGAAAGATCGGCAAGTTACGTTACGACTTCAAGGCGTGTTCCGAGCTTTCCTAGCTGGTCCTGGGCGGGGTGGAAGTTACCCATGTCCATGAAGTTCCGTGTGAATGACCAATCATATGTAATTGCCCATCAAGAACGCTCCGATGCGATCTTTAGTCTCGAGCTGAAAAATGGGAGCATTCTCAATTGGACCAAAGTCGTCAACTCTCCCGCCTGCGTCGATCTGCTTTCGCAAGCTTCTCAGTACCTCCATGTGCAAGCCTTGATCGTCAAGATCAGATTTACCTATGATGCAGAAGATCAAGAATACCAACTTTGGGCTCCCGGATTCGAGGCTAAGAACATCTTCTTCGACGAGAACCCAGTTCTGGGATCCGGATTCTGCGAACTACTGCTCAAAGAAGAATGGGACGGATTCATTCTAAGCTTCGCTACAGTACCACTTCCGAGAGCCGTGATCATGATCGTTCGGTGGGTTGGAGATACATTAAGCGGGCATTACGAACGGGTTGGGATAGTTAACGCTAAGCCAACTCCTGACTGGTCCCCCGAGAGTACTGGCGTACGAAGAAGTATCCGACTGGGATGAGGATCACAATCCTCCCCTTATGCTTTTCCTCTCGTGAGTGAGCTTCCAACTGGCCTCTTTGCTCGGCAAGAATGTTAAGATTTCCCGAATGAGTCCTGCGGATCCGCAAACCGCCATGTCGACTACTGCGTCCGCTTTCCCATTCCAGCTAGCAAAGCGAATCACTTCGCCACCATTGCCTACTTGAATGCATGGTCTCTAGAAAACCTCTAAAGGATAGGGAGTCTTCGGCGATAACTCCAATATTTTGAACCTTGGGCGTTGAGGGGACCTCGTCTTCTTCTCCGACAATCTCCAAACTCTTGTAGATCGAATGAGTGGTCGGACGCAACAGTATTATATATCCGAATCACTTTTGCAAACTTATACACGACTATCTCCCGGCGCGTTCGATGCTTCAATTCAAATACAGCGCAATCAAATCTTCAATCCAGACGCGCTTAGTACCTCATAGTTCGTTAGCGCGTATCCGAAGCCCAATCGGCGTGAGGCTGGGGGCGGAATTTTTTTTCTTTGCACATCTCGCGAAAACATCCAGCTTAGATTACTTCGTACTGACACGGTTTCTTAAGTCGTAATACCTTATATTGGATATTCGTGTGATTTTCCGAGAATACCGTTTCAATCTGGACTTCTCGCCCCTAGGAGGAAATGATGTTCCTCACGAATCGCACCGTCCTTGTCTTGCCACTGTGCCAGAGAAGCCAGGTTTCAAACGCGGCACTTTCTACATCCGCGAACCGACAGCGCTTCTAGCAAGGCGGTTGGTTTGAGGAAACATTCTCTTACTCTCTGATTCAGTTCCCTGTGATGCTGGTGAAGGAGAAATTTTCCAATGGCCGAGGTCGAAGCGTATGCGCCTCTTCACCCAAAACTCGCATAACTACCTTAACCGACAAAATCAACCCTTCCTTCTTCTAAGGAACATCTTTCCTCTTTAAAGCCAGGAAATCTCCGTCGATCTTTAAATCGGGTCTTTTCACGTTTGTTCCGCGCATCCTGACCATTTCTTGGCGCCAATCCACTGCTGAAACGAGATCTGCCTCCAAACAAGCCCATTCCGCGCTCCGCATAAAACGTCAAAGCACCCGGAAGCTCATCGAGCCATGACACTTGGCTTGGCTTTTGACTTGTCTCTTGTGCAAGGGAAAATGTCCAAACTCTTTCCTTCACTCCCAGATCTTTCTCGTTTCTTTCTCTTTTCCCTTTTGCCTTTTTGCTTGTTTTCAACGTTGACTGAGAGGCGCAAGTCCGCCGATATAATTTTTCATTAATTTGAGCTGGCAGTCTGCTGGACTGGACAACTGCCTGCTGTTCACTCCTTTTGAACATTTTTCGTTAATTCTCGCCACGGCGCAGCGTGCTGTCAAAATGTTTTTGTCCACACCCCTCCTCTTCTTCTCCTACCTCCTCTCCCTCTCCCTCGCGGAAACACCCCAGGGCTTCATGCCCGGCGCTTCGATGAATCTCAGCGTCACTTTTCCACCAAATATCGAGGTCGCGCCGGCAGGACAATTGATGCCACAGTCCGGTTGGCACTCCCTGTCTCCAAACTCCCCGCTCTACCACAGGTACTAATGGTATCGCAACAGTCGTCCAAGAACCTCCCTCCTTCACCGCCCCCAACGCTCTCAACGCCAGCGCCGGGAACTACGTCGGCTTCATCATGGACCTGGACGTCGAGATGAACGGCCAGAAAACCACACTCCTCCACATGTACGCCCCTCCTACACCGCATCTCCACCGGACTCAATCCAAACCCCCCGTGTCCCGGACAGAGACATGCTAACATAGATGGATGGAACTTTAGGATGAAACCCCTCCTCCTCGGCAACTCCTCCACCAACAAAACAATGTCCTTCGCCACCGTCGACACCGTTCCCGGCGCCGACTACGTCCCACCGAACCCTCCCCAGGGGAACACTCCTCACCGGTAAGTCCGGCCGCCGAAGGGGGCCCTCTCCTCCCCTTCTACTCTCCCGCTTCAATCTACCTTGTGACGGAGAAAATTATCTAACTCCACTTCCTCTTCCCCACAGCTACGTAACCCTCGTCTTCGCCCAACCCCAATCCTTCTCCATCCCCTCAGCCTTCAGCTCCGTCAACCCGCCCTCCGACACCCGCGCCCGCCTGGGCTTCGACATCAACGCCTTCATGTCCGCCACGGGCCTGGGCCAGCCTGTCGCCGGGAACTACTTTACTGTCGTCAATGACGGTAAAAGTACATCCTCTAACAGTACTGGAGCGGGACAAGGGGAAGGGAGCGCGACGAGCAGCGCGGAGGGGAGCCGGGGGACGGACAGCGTTACGGTTACTGGTGGGGGAGCGGGGATGAGTGCAACGGCGACCGCGAGCGCGGGGGCGAGTAGTGCGAGTTCGTTTACCGGGGGTGCGGTGATGGGGATGGGGAGGGGAGGGGAGATGGGGGGGTGGAGAATGGTGGTGGTTGGGTGGACGGTGGGGATGGGGGCGTTGGGGTGGGCGGTTTTGTTGTAGTGAGAAGTGGCGGAATGGGGTAGAGATTGACATTCTGACATTGTTACCTTTCTTTTTTCAAGTTGAGAGAGAATCAAGAGATTGGAGTTTCTGGACGGGATACACACACTGCAGGGCAGATTTGATGGGGAAATTCAGGACTAGGGGTTGAGAATGAGAATGAGAATACCCAAAAACCCCCTTCGCATGCATGCATGCTGTGAGCTATGCACATAACTTTGAATCGTCCCCGTGGGCGCATCTACATAACGTAGCGGGAAACCAACGATACGGCAATAGAGGGGAAGGGGGAGGCTTGGTCCTCGCTGTGCGTAACTTACCTAGGTAGGGGGATAGAAAGCTCGGAACGGGATCCGAAACGCCATACCTCCAAACTCCTAAACAAACTCCCAAAGTCCTAAACGATCCCCCCTTCCCCCTCTTTCCCGCCCCCCTCCCCTACCCGCCTTCCCGCGGTCCGTTCATGCATGAACATAGTTAAAAGTCATCGGATCGCCTCCATCTCCATTCCCGGGACGGGAGACATCGTTTCATGCTGGAATCCATTCTTTTCTAGGTACCCTGTTGCTACCGATGCTTGTACAGTAAACCCATCAACACAAGCAGTCGATCGCGTAAGCAATTCAAAGTCTCAGGGAGCTCTAGAAAAATCGCTCTTTAATCTCATCGACTTTTTTTCTTCTCTAAAGATCATTCTGGGGGTTGTTCAGTGGTTTTAACTAAATCTTATATCTATGTGACAGAAGGATCTTGTCTTGAAGCTGTTGCTTCTTATCGAGGGTTTACTGGTACCTGAAGCGTTCGGGCGGAGACAGTTGCGTCTGCGTAAGAGTTCTATGATAGGTGAACTGCACCAAATTCAATGACTGTGCGTCTCTCTGAGGTGGAGTTGTATCTTCACACAATATTGATATCCATGGAGTCACGAAGTGCGAAATTTGGAAGTCCACTGATGTCTAGGGATGCAGAATCCTGTTCTCTACTGCCAAAAATTCTTAACAATGACATCCACTTCCCAAATGAACATGCAACAAGAGGAAGACTCAGAAGTCGAAGTATCATCCACGCCTTGCCCTTGCTGGTGATTCCTCGCTTTTCAACCGTCAACAAGTGATGAGCTAGTTTCTCTTGAGACCTCAGTCGACTACAATCGCCGGCTTATCTTATTTTGCAAATGGCCCATGAATTTCTACTTCTTCTTAGCACCCAGAAGCGTCCCTAGCAAAGGCTTCCCAAGCCCACTAGCAAGTTGCCAGGCATGTTGCGAAGCTATTCGCACAATTCGTCAGTTTTGCTTCCTTTGAAATGACAATCTCTGAGCACTCACCAGCGTTCGAAGCCTGAGGAGTGGCCGCCGGCTTCGGTGCAGCAGCCGGTGCAGATGGTACTGGTTTTGACATGGCTGGTGCTGCTGCTGGCGCCGGCGGTTTTCCTCCCGCTGGCGCGACAATTCCCGGAGCTGGCACTGTTGGCTTTCCCGCTGTCGGCCGCGTGGTACCTGGCGGCTGCTGTGTCCCTGGCCTTACACCCACCGGTCCTACGATTCCGGGTCCCGGTGGGACTTGTTGTCCTCCTGGAGCCCCCCTTAGCCCTCCCGGAGCTCCGTTTACCGGCGCTTGGGTGCCTGCGGGTGCTGCTGATGGAGTTGCTGTCGGCCAGCTGGGAGGGGGAGCTCCGGCCTCGACGGGGAACGGATCTGGAGCGTTTGGGTTTTCGTCGTCATACTGATTCAGGGCTGGCAGGTTGACTGAGGAATAGATGTCGTGCATATCATTTTCTGCGTCGCCATGAGGTGCTTCCGGTGCCTCGAAGGACTGGGTTGGCTGTGTCGATGGTGTGCTTGTGGGAGGCGGAGTGATCTGCGGTGTATTTGCTGTGGGTGGTGCGCCGCCTGCTGGTGGAGAAGCGGCTGTTGGCGGTCGAGTCGCCGCTGGAGGAGTGTTCGTGGGCGGTCTTGTCCCTCCTGCAGGTTGAATACCAGCGTTTGATGGTGCCCCTGCGATGGGCGGAACCTTTCCACTGGCTGGATTTGCCTGGGGGGTGGTCTGAGGTGCTGGTGCGGAAGGACGTGGTGCTCCGCTGGGAGTTGGTTTGGCTTGAGGAGTAACTTGAGGAGCTGCCTGAGGAGCAGGCTGTGGAGTAGCTGGTGGTTTGCTAGGAGTCGGCTTCGCTTGAGGAGCGGGCGGTCGAGCCACTGCTGTTTTCGTTGGCGCGGCTTTTGGCGGCATTTTTGAATGTATGGATGGTCCAAAGGTGTTTTCAGACGGGAGATTGGGCCATCTCAGCTAATATATCCGTCCAGGTGCTGTTTGCCGGCATCCGCAGCGAGAGACCACTTGCAATTTGACAAATATTGCACGATGTCAAAAAGTTACTCTATCTGGACTAAGCTCTGGAATAAGCTTATCCATTGCTCGCCGCACCTGGCGGCCTGCTCTTGTATGTAGAGCATCAGCGGAGACCTGCATTGGGCCTTGGCGCGGCTCCTGTAAGCTGACTCAGGATTTTCGCTACGTTTGCCATTTTGCCAATCCCACCGGAGTGGCTGGTGGGTTAGTGCTCAAGTTGATCTCGTATTGAAGTAAAGGCTTAGTCCATTTGTCCGAAAGAGCGCAGTGTGCTGTGGTGAATTTCATTCTCAAGGCCCCCCTTCTTCCCAAGTCTTACCTAATAGACCCGTACTTCCTAAACTGGCATCGTGGCAAAGTACTCCCATAGTATTCAGGGCGAACGTTAAAAACGGCTTTTCCTTTATTCGGTTAAAAAGTGCCAGTCCTGCGGCGTTGCTGACTTTGACGAGAGGTCAGAATAAGGGAAAGGGCTGAGTCACGCCCTTGCAGTACCCGACCGAAAGGGTCTCTGATTTTAAGCATAAGTCGTTCTCGGGGGTGCCGTGGCTACATTTTGGGAAAAACCCATGTTCTGGCCACTGCTGGATTACTGATGCTGGTCAGCGCTCGCTTATCATCGTTGCGTGTACATTGTTTTATTTTATGCGTCTGCTGGGTCCTCGTGCTGGCGATAAGATATAGAGGCCTAATACCGGGCCAGTCCTTCTCGACTATTTAGTATTCTTTCTCCTTTCGGTCTCTGCTTGACGTGAACACTTTCATCATTATAACATAGATCCTTCCGTTTCACGATAATATTGAGTAATTCAATATGGCCGCTATTCAACAGCCTGCACAAGCGCCCGTCCAAGTTCCCGCACAGCCCCTTGGTATTCCGTTCGCCGGGTTTCCTCAGTACACATGGAACGGCTGCTTTAATTTCACGCGTATGAACGTAAGTTGCGACTACGCGTATGCAATTCCGATAGTCTAAAGCATTTATCACTAAGAGACACGTGATTAGCTCCTCCAATTCCTAGAACAAGTCTGCGGATCGAATGACATCGCCACGCGACAGCAAGGAGGTGAAGTCACAGGCAAAAAGAAAGCCGCAGTCGTCTTTGCCCGACTCAAGGATATGATAGAAGCCCAGTGAGACTTCCTTCGCCGCTCTCCTTACCCCAAAGCGAACTTGTAACTCTTCCTTCCCACGATCACCTGAGCTAACGACACTATCAACCCACAGGAGACCAGAGGACCGTCTGCCAGCCCTGATGACGAAGCTCAACGGCAAAACGCAGTTTACGAGCGTCGTGGGCATCGACCCTGCCGAAAAGGGAAAACTGCGCGGTCTCACCTTGAAACTCAATAACACGCCGCTCCCTCACTTCTCTCTTTATGACTTAATAGGGTGGTGCATGTCGAAAGCCGTCGGCGTTCCCCCAGCAGGCGCTACGAAAGAAAACTTTTATTTCCCTTTGATCACACTTTTCGCGCATTGGTGCGCTGTCGCCAGAGAGCCAGGAAATTGCAATATCAAAATGACGAGTTGTACTTGGTTCACAACGAAAGAAGGCACGACAACAGTGATTCTAGGAGCCACGATTCCGGATGTTGGCGGTGATGGGGTCAAGTCGAATATTCAAGCCGCCAGGGAAGACGTATTGCGCAAGCGGCCAGTGCATCAGGGTGATAAACTGAAATTCCAGACGCAGATGGGGGAGAATGGCCAGAAGTTTGGGCATTGCGCAGAGACCAACCAATTCCTGCTTTACGGATATGCGTAAGTCCTGAGAGTCCCCTTACGCCAGCATATAGGTCAAAGATGAAAGCGAAGCTAGTGATAAATATGGGCTTTTGCTAATGCGATCGGCATGCTTAACAGCCGCGACACAGAGAGGACGACAGCGCAGGGAATCGCGATGAGGCCGCCTACAGGGGCTACGGTGCTGACGCCGTACCAACCGTCTGTTGCGGCGGAGCTGCTTGCAGACCCATGCAGGAATTGCCAGACAATAATCGGGCAGATGCTTGGGCACCAGAACGTACTGAGCCAATTTGGGGTTGGGGAACTGAAGAGGAGGGCCGGCGTGCAGAGACCGAGGCAAGGTTTTGATGGCGTTAGAGTTGATGCTTCCACAGGACAGCGAGTTTAAGAGTAGCGGGAACCTTAAAAGGTGCCGGCTGCTGAATAAGCTTGGTCGAGATGCAATGTTTGGGGAGAAAGACGGTAAGTGTTGACTTCGCATATTCTGGTTCAGAAGGCGAGTCAGTATTTCGCAGTCGCATTTCCCATCAGAACTTAGCACATCAGATCTTGGCTCAAGCCTGCAGCACCAATGCAGACCGAAAGTGTTCGAGTGTGCCAGACATTCAAGTGGTCATTTAATGGTCATTCATTGCGGCAAAATCCGACAGTTCTTCCATCCACTTCCGTTGCATTGAAATAAGCTCACGTGATGCGATATTCTGTTGCGCCAAGGTTCCTTCTCTTGAGCCAAATGCATTAAGATTAAGTGCATGCATGATTCTAAGGAAATGCTTGAATTCACGCTCTATCCGTGCAAACAACTGTACAGTAAACTCTCGAATATAAGCAACCGATCGCGGGTATGGTTTAAGGCTCATGTGGGCTCCGATGGATCGCTCTTATTGTTTCAGCGTACATTTCTTTGTGAGAAATATTACTTTAGAGGTCGTCGAGTTGTTTTCGTTAGAGTTTATCTCTGTGACAAAGCAGAGTTTGGTAGAGGCTATTGCATATATGGAGGTTGTATTTTATAAGTGATGCCAGATTCGAAAATTGAGGTCCAGAATAAGATATCTTGACCATTCTCCTCGTAGGACCACTGAATATTGTTTTGAGGCTTGAAAAGCTGCTAGACATGCCAATTCATCCTCAGTACTCTGAGCATCTCTAGTGTCTGAGGGAAAGAAGGTTGGAGCCGACGAAGAGGTTTGCCATCTGGTAAGCTTTGAGGCTGCCTTTGCTGTGAAGTTGGGCCAACAACTGGTGTGCCGGCATGGGAGGTGGCGTCGCCTTTCCTCGATTATTGTGAACGGTATCGTGCATCTGCTTTTCCATGAAGCCGAAACCGAGAGATCTTCGTACTTGGCTTGCTGACTAGTGGTTTTGGGTCTAAAAGCTCCAGGTGAATTTTATTGAACAATTGTCCGGTACAGCGTGTCACTTCAGCCATCAAATCGAAGAGGCAAATCTTGCAGAGCTTCATTGCGCATCTGTTCAATTTCGTCTTTTGTAAACCTTGTCCCAAGCGTGCCATCGGAATTACCTTCAAGCATTTCCAATGAACGTTCCAAGATCTTCATCCGAGACACAGGGTTGAGTCTGTGCAGGACCTTCACCATATTCAAAGCCGTCCACCTTCGTTCGGGAGCCTCGTCAATTTGAGAGATGAAAAGCCAGGATAATCCATGTGTGGATCGGAGATTCTTGATAGACGTCTTAAAGGGATCTTCGACCAGCTTCCCGAACACCACTTTGCATTTAGCAGGATCCTCTCTGTAGTCCCAAAAGGTGAGAGTCATCCACATGATGATCCACCAGACCTGGGAGTCGACATTTTCCAAGAACCATGGGCCCCGAAAGCCTGTCACTAGAGCATGCCTCAGCCGTTGAAGCAATAGATTATCTCGTGAGAAGAGCGCCGCCACAGTATGATGAGACCGGGCTAAAAGCAGATTTGCGGAGCCCTCCTGCTCTAAAAGCTCTCGAAAACCGTGGAGCTTGGAAGCGAACTCGTCGCAAGCTTGGTGAAATGTCCACAAGTCTGCAAAGCCATTGCTGTCGGTCGGGTCGATCAACGGCAACATAGACATTTCACGTTTTGAGAGAAGCACGGCTTGGACGAGAATGACTATATCTTCTAAGTGTTCGTTTCTCGCGCTAAATCCCTCTGGCCCACCATGCAGACGCAACAGTTGGTTGTATCCTGCAAAATGTCGGACCATATTGGCAGTGCGGCCGGTCATGTCTTCGATCATTAGTATGGTGGCGACACCCGATATCAGCGTCCCGGTGTAGCGCGTCTTTGGATCTTGAATCCGCTCACTGACACTGGCAACACTTTTCTTCCACAAATTCAATGTAGCGGGGGTAAGGCCTGTCCCAGAAACCCTATCTTTAATGATGGAGGCGTAAAGTAATGTTGTGAGCATTGTGGACTGATGCTGCACCGCGGCTGGAAAGATGACATCTCGATGGAGTGAGAAGATCTTGGATGTATCGATGCCCCAACTGATATTTGGCTGAACAAGAAAATGACTGATAAGGGTCTCTTCGGTGGTTGCGAAGTTGACGGGCATTTGTGAAAAGGGATCTAAAGCGCTCGGCGATGATGGCGAAGCGACCAGTGCAAACTCGTCATAGTCCGTACTATTGTCTAGCGACGTAGGGGCTGTTGTAGTAGACGGAGGCGAAAAATCGCTCACTTGTTGCACGCCTTTGATTGTCTTCTCGTCGTCACGAGCTAATTGCGGGTCTGGCTTGCGGGCGGATCGGGAAGTTGAGCCAGCTTCAATCTGAACTTTCTGTAGCTTCTTTTGAGCTGGAAAAGATCGTTTAGTGATCAGTGGTCGTTCGTTGGCAGGCGACACCCGTTGAGTCCATGGATAATCATGCCTTAGGGGCAGAGGGTCATTTGCCTTCTGCCATCTCCGCCTCCTGAAATGCTCACGGACGGCATGCGATCGTCTCTCTTTGACCCGGTTGATATTTTTCGGCTCATGAGTGACGAAGAGAAAGTCGCTCTTGAAATTTGACGGAGCTTTTGCCGCCGCCGTGGGCATTTTCGCGGGATCAAGCCATGCGAATTAGACAGACATGGAGACAATGTTGCCAACACATAGGAAATATCGACATGCGCACGACACAGTCACAACAGCGACGTCATCCGACAGCCTCGAGCTGCTTGACAGATACACAGTAATCCCACATACGTTGCCTTGCTGGGCTTATCTCAGCTTTCATGAAGATTGGAAATGTGGCGGAGCTAATTTGGCGTCAGGGGTATGGCTTCCAAATCAATGATGCAAGGCGACCTCAGTCCGGCGACAACGTTCATACATAGCATGACCAGGCAAGGGCGTGTTTGTGTAGGCAGATCAGCCCTATTCGAACGCGAAGAGGTCTTTTAAAGAGTGAAGCGACACCGAGGTCCCCAAACCGAGGAGCCAACGTGACAGAGGCCGGCCGGCTTGGCCAGACTAAGGTTTAACGTTAACCAGGGGTCGGCCGACACGGCCAGCCCGCGACTCCGATCCCGGAGCCAGCCAGACATCGGCGCTCTCCATCGGCGCCAAAGCGCTGCCCAGCCCCCTGCATAAACCACGCACTCAACGCTGACGGCGAGCTTGGACGACTGGTTCTTTGGGTTATTCGTGGTCTCTTACGCGTTCCCACGGCTTGCATGTTCATAGTTTGCGAGGTTCAGCTATCTTTATAAAGGGCCGGATCCTGCCGACGTGAAGTACTCAGCCCTTGGCTGCTTGCAGCATGGTCGATTCGCGTCTGACCAAGGCCGCCAGCCTAGCCTGTAGAATACTACCAGAGAGGAGAGCAATCTCCTGAAAGAGAAGCGCTGGCGACTTTGCGTCATGCGATCTGCCTGGGGCCTGTTCTGCGATCAGTAAATGCTTTTCGCCCAATCGGGGCTGATCTACCAGGGACAAGATATGCCAGTCGCATGTCAGCCATTTCAACGACCTCGAATGAAGTTGCTAGCCAGGGAAGTCAATGGCCATGCTTTTATCCTCGTTGCAGGCTTCTCATAGCCGGATGAGACCTAAAGAGACGCTCTCCCGCTCGATCCCTTCCTAGTATGCCTCCTTGGCGTGTTGATATATTCCTGTACCACCTAATCCGCAGTACCTTTGTCTTCTTCACTGCTGTCAGAGACGCTCTGAGTCGCCTTTCAAGCTTGGCTCCCTATAACGCAGAATTCCATCGTGTCCGTATGATGATGCGAAGCTGCCGAATGTGGCGTATGTTCAGCGGGGACTAGTAGAAAATTTGGAGACCTGGTTATTGGCAAAATCGCGCACCACTGAGGTTCCGAGCGTTCCTTGTCTCAATGCTCTTCCCCAAATGGATAATTGAACTTGAGCAGGCCATTCAACCCTCCTACCCACCCATCGTCGCTTTCCCCTACACCAGCCATTCTTCTCATGATGCACGGCACGCCGCCTCGCCATTCCCCGGACACGCTCTTGACAGTTTCACCAGAGACCCTGACTTCCATTCCCACACCTATACGTTCACTTCTTCGGATGCCGTCGACACTGACCTCGACCTCCCGGCTTCTGTTCTTTTCGCTAAGTCGGAGAGTCACAGGCGTAGTTGCTGGCAGCACAAGTGGACGGAAACTAAGACTCCGAGGACAGATAGGCGTAAGGAGGAGCGAAGAAACAAGAGGGTGCACGATGCTTCCGCCACTGCTAAGACTGTAGGCGGTGCTTCCTGTCGGCGTCGAAATTATCATGCCGTCTGCCACAGCCTCGGTCAGGAATCGACCACCAACAAAGACTTCGATAATTGCAAGATGTGGGTCTTGGCCACGATGTAAGATGACTTCATTCATCGCGTGAACTGCGCCACCTGAAGTCTTTGTCTCATTGGTGTCCACCTTCGACCCGTCAGGAGCGTGTATTCCAACCATTAGGCGATTCCTGCTGAGAACCCTTGAATTGCGACTGGTACCCATGGCTTTTGCTTGTGTGGCGGCCCAAGCTGTAGATCCAGGCCCGGACCCATGGGACATGTATTCTTTGGAGTGCTGTCGGTCAGTCGCGCCGGACATGAAGACTTCGCGAAATGCTCTTTTGTACTCTGAAAACTTCCATTCTCCCAGAAATCCAAGAGTACCCATGCTAAAAGATAGAATCGGAGGTACATCTAGAGAAGTCGCAAACAGCGAAGATGCGTGTAGGATTGTCCCATCTCCACCGAATGTCGAAACTAGATCTGTCTTTCTATGAAGGATTCTATTGCCTGAATGACCGCCTGAATCAGAGTATACAGGAAAAGAAAGATGCTCCGAATGCTCGCTCGCAGTTTGACGTTCTAGCAAGATATTAACGGCAGGATAAGTTTGTTTGATATGACTTTCAATATTAGCTCGGCTTCGTTCCTTTTCTGAGAGGCTCACTGGGCAAATTCTATTAATGCATTGTTGACGACTTGAGAGAAATCTTTCTTCACAAGCAAAACGTTACGCGGCGGTTCCGGCCACGCAAGGGTCAGAAGCTCATTTCTACCGGCCTCAGCTCCTATTTGTATGTCAGAGAGTTGTCCCTTACCCAAGTCTCGCTATTGGGTTTTCCGAAAGATGCTACTTACGGCTTAAATGAGGGCATATTTTGTCCGGTAGCTCTTCTAGGTCACGTAGTTGTCTTTGTTCAGTCGTAACGGAGAAGTACTTTCGCGGAAGAGATGAACGGCGAGCGTAGAGTGTGCGCCTAGTTATGCTGAGCATGTCAACCACTTAAAAACACTATTGGTACAAGGTCTGAATTGAAGGCGATCTGTTCTATTAGAAGCCAGATTGAAGAGAATACATGTCAGGCAGAAGTCTGTAAATTTACAAGGTGATTGATCCGCACGACCACTTAAGGACTGAGGGGTTGCTCGCTGAAGACTGGCCGGCAGTGCGACTCAAGCGCGTCATCCACGCCAAAGGGTTTCGTTATAGCGATGTACTGTGAAAGGTTCGGAGAGATATATTAAGCCAAGGAGAGGTCGGCAAGTCCCGCGCTCCAGCTTTTTAAGATGTGGTCAGTGCGCATGCTCATCATTCGCAGGCAGAAAAGTAAGCGCATCTGACAGGTCACTATCTCCATGCGACCATCCAGTCTGGCCCTCTTCGACATGCAACTGTCCGTTTCTTCCGACACCCTCCGCCGTGTGGGTGTTTGCTCTCTGCTACGGTCTTTGTTTGGGAATCCTTTCATCGACCGATGAAAATCCACCGTTGTCTCCCCCGGCCCGCCGACCTTATCCTACAAGCTGCAAACGCACACGATCACCTGCATTTTCTCGGGTGACACCCGCCTATCCCGCCTATGCGGTCTGCAGGGAGTACCTGTCACAGATCAATTGTTAAGAGCTATAATATTAAGAGTACAATCTCTTCTAGACGAAATGGGCTCAACTCAAGAAGGACATCCAGCTGGAGAAGTCAAGCATGGCATGGTCGTCCAGCTGCTCCGGATGCTGTTGTTTGCCACGTGGTTCAACACTTGCGTTATTAGCCTTCACATTACCCAGTTTATCGGAGCTCCGCTCTACTTTTACAGCAAGGATTGGTACTATGCGTGGATGGCTTTTACAAAACAAGGCTTCGGGCTTGTCATCACAACGTTAACCGAATGGTTTGCTCCGACAAGGCTTCGAGTTAGTGGAGACGAGAGTGTTCGAGGACAAATTGCAACAACTGGCGATAATCGATTAGTGACCGCATTCCCGGAGCGCATGGTTATGATAGCCAATCACCAAGTCTACACTGACTGGCTATACCTATGGTACATTGCTTATGCTAATCGCATGCACGGCCACATCTTTATAATCTGCAAGGAATCATTGAAGTACATCCCCATCATTGGCCCAGGAATGATATTCTATGGTTTCATTTTCATGGCTAGGAAGTGGTTGTCTGATAAGCCGCGCTTGGAACATCGACTGAGTAAGCTCAAGCAGCGTCATGGTGGTCCCATGTCCCCCGGAGCTGGCCTTGACCCCATGTGGCTGCTCATCTTTCCTGAAGGTACCAATCTCTCCGCGAACACTCGGGAAGGTAGCAAGCGCTGGGCAAAGAAGCAGGGCATGGATGACATGCGTCATCAGTTGCTACCTCGGAGCACCGGGCTTCTATTCTGCTTACAGCAATTAAGAGGAACGGTCGACTGGGTTTATGATTGTACAGTCGCCTACGAGGGTGTCTCGTGAGTTTCCAGTCCCAATCAAAAAGCCGAGCTAATATGTCCAGCCCTGGCGGCTATGCGCAAGACGTGTTCACACTACGATCAACTTATTTCCAAGGGCGCCCGCCAAAGTCTGTCAATATGTATTGGCGGCGGTTCGCGGTCTCTGAGATTCCATTGGACGACAGTAAAGCCTTTGAGGAATGGTTGAGTAAGCGCTGGAAAGAGAAGGACGAGCTTCTCGAACAGTATATCCAGACAGGCAGATTTCCGGCAGATGATGGAAAAAGTTCGGAGCCGCCAAGACTCAAAGGCGCTGGGTATGTCAATACGGAAGTGAAGCTTGCCAAGTGGTATGAAATTGGGCAGATGTTCGTAGTCCTTGCAGCACTGGCCTTGGTGGTCCATTGCGTGGTGACGATTCTGAATATTCTGTTATGGCCAATCCGAGGTAGAAGATGACATCCGGTCTCGTGTTTGATTTGGACATGATTGGATAGCATCGGCGTTGCTTAGGCTTTTAGTATTGGATTGAATGTCTATAGGCCGAAAGAGTGCCGAATTTTGCTCCGGCGATACATTTAGCACCTCAATTGTTCCCATTCTAGCGTGTCTCTGACACGTTGGCTGTAGCTCATCGAGCGTGTATTTACCTCGTCGTCCTCGTCGATCACGTGACTGTGACGGAATCCTCACTCCGCATTGTGGCCCGAGCTTGAAAACTAGTAGCCCAGCCCTTGACTCGCCCTCCGCGAACTTTCACATAGTGATCATGATTCGAGACTCTGCTCACAGCCTTCATTTGGTGGCTTGAGGCTCTGTCAGTCAGGATCCACCACCTCCGAATGTTCACAGCAATGTTAACTTCCCTGACCGCAGCGGCTCAACGTCCCTAAAACCTTCTTTGGCTTGTCGCGCCTTCTCTGCCCTCTCTGCCACAATGGCACCGTATACCAACGGCTACACGAATGGCGCAGTCTCAGATTCCTTCGACGCTCTACCAGGGAGCATGCGATTCACGGATATTCCGCCTCAGATCGACATTCCGGTCTCCGGTCCAGATGCCGGAGAGGCTGTCGAAGTCGATTTGCAGGACCTGCTCGATGATACCAATGAGTTATGTCAATTGCTAGAAAATGAGAAAGCACCGAAAAATCTCTGGATCACAATCGCTCTTGCTTACGCAAAACAAGGGCAGATAGATCATGCGATCGATATTCTGGATAAGGGTTTAATATCAGTGGCCCGAACAGGGCCGAAAGAGAAATTGAGCCTGCTCAATTGCATATGTTGGCTTCGGCTGCTGAAAAGCAGACAGGCACCTAGACAACTTCCCAAACAGAATGAGTCGCTTGGGGCCGAGTTGAAAACCAAAGATGACTTCCTTCGTGAAACGACGATAGCTTTGAACGAGGCCTTGAAAATTAATCCATCTTTTCCTCCACATCACCTAATGCGGGGAGTTCTACAACTTCTTCGGGCTTCTCTGATGAGCTCTACCAAGGCTGGTGGGACTGTCAACGCTGAACGGGATGAGGCGCTCCGATCCGCTCAGAAACATTTTGATGATGCCGTAAAATCATCTAGTGGCTCGAATTTGATGGCAATTCTTGGAATGGCGCGCACCAAGTATCTTCTCGGACGTACTTCTGAGGCCCTTTCACATTACCAAGATGTCCTGGTAAGAAAGCCAGATCTTGTGGATCCAGATCCTAGAATTGGAATTGGTTGCTGTCTATGGCGCATGGGCTTCAAGGATCAAGCGAGAGCTGCGTGGGAACGGTCGCTCTCTTTGGTATGATGGCTAATGCTACTTCAAATTTGCAATCAACTAACCACGGCGCAGAATCCCGAGTCCAAAGTTGCCAACGCTCTTCTTGGAATTCACTACCTCTACCAAAGCTCGCAAGTACGATCCACGGACCCGGAATTTGGTGTATTGTATAAAACTGCGATGACCAAGTACACTCAAAAAGCCTATAAAGTGGACAAAGAATTTCCTCTCAGCTGTGCCACCTTTGGGAACTATTTTCTCCTACGCAAAGTTTATCCCACAGTCGAGATGCTGGCCAGGAAAGCAATCGAGCAGACCGATGTTGCTGCCATTGCGAGCGATGGGTGGCATTTGCTGGCAAGAAAGGCGCACCAAGAAGACCAGAAACAGTCAGCCACGGAATCATATAAAAAAGCCGATGATGCTAGGGGTGGTCAGGATCGAGGTTATGCTCCCGCCAAATTTGGCCAGATTCAAATGTTGATCCAGTCCCGCGACATTGATGGGGCCAAGTACCGCCTGGAAAAGCTTATTCAGTCATCTAAGAACCCTGAATATTTTACTTTACTGGGCTGTCTTTATGCCGAAGAAGTCTTTGCCGCCCAAGCATCTGGCACAAGAGAAGACAAATCCGCAGAGTTACGTAAAGCTATCACATTTTTAGAGGTTGTTCGAAAATCCTGGAAAGACGAGAAAGCGAAGCTAACCCCCGATGAATCGGTTTTGCTTTACCTTGCACGGCTATATGAGGCAAATCAGCCGATCGAGAGCATGCGCTGCCTTGAGCAAGTCGAGCAAATGCAGATCGACCAGCTTTCAGATGACGACAAGCCCGATCCATCACCCTTTGAGGACTCTACCAAGTACGCAGCAGCCGTTCGCGAGCTGTTACCGCCACAACTTCTGAACAACGTAGCATGTTTCCTTTATCAATTCGAGAAATATGATCGTGCGCGGGATACGTTTCAAATCGCCTTGAACGCGTGTATCAAGCTTTCAGATAAAGAAAGAGATGCCGAAGAGGAAAGCGGCGTGAATGCGGACTCGCTTGTTACTACAATTTCCTATAACCTGGCTCGAACGTATGAAGCGCTTTCTTGCACCGTCAAAGGAAACTTCGAAGAAGATATTGATCACGCAAATCAGCTGCTTGAAGATGCCAAGAAGGTCTATGAGGGTCTTCTCCAACGCCATTCGGATTACACCGAGGCATCTGCACGGCTGGCTTACATTGCCCTTCGCCAGTCTCCGAACGAGGAGGGGCCTAAAAAGATCGCGAAAGTGTATGAGGCAGATAACCAAAACGTTGAAGTCCGCGCTCTGTTTGGCTGGTATTTGAATAAGAGCAAGCGTCGCGTTGCAAATATTGCTGAAGACCAAGAACAGCGCTATTATAAACATACTTTGCAAGGGTACGACAAGCATGACAAATATTCGCTCACCGGCATGGGAAACATTTACCTTCTCACTGCTCGGGACATGAGGCGGGACACAGACCAAGATAAAGACAAGCGGCACAAGATGTATGAGAAAGCAGTCGAGTTCTTCGACAAGGCTCTTCAGCTCGATTCAAAGAACGCTTATGCCGCTCAAGGGATAGCGATTGCCCTGATTGATGATAAGAAGGATTTTTCCGGTGCTCTCCAGATTCTCACACGGATCCGAGACACCATCCGCGACGACCCAAGTGTGTACGCAAACCTTGGCCATGTCTACTCAGAGCTGCGGCAATACTCTCGATCCATTGAAGCCTACGAAATGGCCCTTCGGAAAGAGAAAGAATCTAGACCATTAAGCTCAGAGGCCAGAGAAAAAGACAGTCCGCAGATCTTAGCCTGTCTTTCTCGAGTGTGGCTTCTAAGAGGAAAAACTGAGTCAGACCTTGCCGCATTGAAAACCGGTCTTGAATATTCAAGAAGAGCCTTGGATATGCAGCCAGACATGGTTCATTTCCAGTTCAACGTTGCCTTTGTCCAATTCCAAATTGCTCAGATGATCCACGTTTTAGCCGAGTCGCAGCGGACATTAGAAGACGTTAGAGATGCCCAGGACGGTCTTGAAGACGCAATTGAAGCATTCAACGTCATCGCACAAGTAAAGCAGCCACCGTATCCACGAGGTGCCTTAGAACAGCGAGCCGCTATGGGTAAAAACACAATGCGGAGACAGCTTGAGCGTGCCCTTGCAACGCAGAAAGAGTACGAAGAAAAGAATGCGGAGAAGCTGGCGAAGGCGAGAGCCCTTCGTGAGGCTGAAGCCAAGAAGAAGGAAGAGCAGCAGAGAGAACAACAGCGGCTCGAAAATGAGAGGCAAGAGAAGATTCGAGAGGAGAGAAGGAAGATCATCGAAGAAACACGGGAAAGAGTTGAACGGGAAAAGGAGGAGCAGCGCCTTAGAGATGAAGCAGAAATGACAACTGACTCGGAAACCGGCGAAAGGATCAAACGGAAACGGAAAGCTGGAGGCAAACGGAAAAAGCGCGAGGAAGGAATTGTCTCAGACGACGATATCGACGGCGTCGACGGCTCTAGGAGCCGAAGCACGTCTGCTGCAGCCTCGGACTCAGCTCCGCGGAAACGGAGAGAGAAGTCCGCCGGAGACGAGAAGCCAAAGAAACGTAGGAAGCTCGAGCGCAAGGGGAAGAGCTCGAGCAAATATAAGAGCGCAGATTACATCGTTGATAGCGATGAAGACAACGATGACATGGCAGGCCCAACTAGAGATGCCGACGACGATGACGACGATGACGCCGTCGATGCGCCCACACCCGTCGAAGCCGTCAACCGCGACCAAGATGACGACGAAGAAATGGCGGACGAAGAGAGCACGGCCCCTGCGCCCGCACCTGTCGCGCGACAACCACCCAGGCGGAGGAAACAGCTCCGTGTCATTGCCAACGAGGAAGAGGATGACGAGGACGAGGAGATGGCAGACTCGACGGGTGCTGCAGAAGCGTCAGACGGGTTCAACGCGAGGGACACGGCCCTGACTAACGGTGGCGATGACTCGGAAGATGAGATCGAGCCTCCAATGGCGCCGAACGGAGACGAGATTGAGGACGAAGAAGCGGCCGCCATGGAGGCGAATGTCAATATCGCTTCTAGGGCGATGGCGGCCGTCGAGGAGAGGCATAGGGCGGAGAACGACATTGCCGGGCCTATAGGGGATGAGGCTTTTGAGTAGTGGGATGGGATTTTTGAGCGTTTCTCGGCATGGGTGGCGCGGGGCTACGATGAGGTAGGCAGCATTTATTGTATCAATTATATATCAATACTGCAACTACCAAAGAGATCTTCCCTATTTCCTACTCAATCCAAAAAAAAATGACTACGGCGTTGTTCAAACAGGTTAGCAGATCCACAGCCAGCTCACCAACATCCACAAACAGCCTTCCCACAAGCCTCGCCTTTCCCCTGCTGCGCGTCTTTGACCCCGACTGTCACACTCCGACAGCAACGGCCTTCCCTCTGGAACTCGCCGACAATTGGGCATTTACCACAGGGGACAAGGGAGGCGACCTTTTCGTTCGCGAGATGACTGACGGACAATATCGCCATCCACGGCGTAGCAGCAGCAGCCGCAGCCTTTCCCGTATAGAGACGCAAACGCCATATCGATCGCCCCAAGAAGCAGGTAATAAAGATGCCCTCTCCTCCCCGTTGGACCTGGCAGCTGTGCGACTTCTGCTTGAAACTCTATCTGCCTATCTGTTGATTCAGGCTCGTAATTCTGACAGCCTCCGCTGTGCACGAAACTCGATCGTACACGCCATAGAATCCGGTTTCACCTGCGTGGAGGCGGAGGACATGCTCCTTGGCTTTTTTGATGGTCTCCTTTCGATTGAATACCGGCTAGTCTTGGTAATGGTGTGAGGGTGTGGAAGGATACCGCATGGTCTACTGGCTGTCTACGGTTTCGCTGGAGGCACTAGCGAAGAGTATACGAGTGCCAGGTTGAAATGCGAGTGTCAGGTCTTTGATCAGGATCGTTAGGTCGATTTAATGTGGAATGCTCTGCAGAATGGTCGGTTTTTGAACGCTCTTCAAACTGTGTTAGGGCGGTAACGCGACGTACCTCGCGAAATATGTTTTCTTGTGTTGAGCGTGCTCTGGAAATTCAGTGCGGCGTTTAGGAAATGCAGGGTAGACTTCGATGTTGACGGGCACGATGGGTGGGGATTTTCTGAGACGTTTAGTCGCAGTGAATTCGAGAAGATCAAAGGAGAAAGAAATGGAGGGAGGAGGAAGTGAGGTAACGGTGATCCTATACGGATATCAGCACCTCCGGGTTTCTGAATTGTCATTTCGGGGTCGCTTCACCTGATTGACTGTGTGGTTTTTTCCAGCCTCCCAATATACCCGGCGGCCGGTGTTCACGAATTTCACCATTTCCTTGACTGGTGCTGACGTGTTAACGCTCAGTTCTTTCTCACGTCTCAGACTTCTTCTCTCCACCATCCAACCCATTCTTCGAGCTCTGACCTCATCTTCTCACGAGTCAACTCTCGCAAATCATCTCACCACCAATCTCCTAAGCCCAAGCAAGGAATATGGCCCAAGTATCTTCCGCCGTGACCAGTTCTCCGCTAGGCACGTTCTCGACGGGCGTTTCAAAGCAAGCTTCCTCCCATTCTCATTCTTGAAGACCATTGCTGAAAAGATGCCTGGCATAGATTCTTCAACAACCCGCAGTACTCCGACTGCTTGATTGTCGCCAAAGACAGACCTTATTTGGCCCATCGAATCGTCTTATCCGCAACTTCACCCGTCTTCGAAGCCGAGTTGACCGGTAACCAAAGGGTATCTTTTCTTTCTCCCCTCTCCCCTCCTACTTCAAACCTCGGCCTCTTCTAACCGAAAACCGTCTCCGCAATCAAAGTATCAACACATCGACCTCCGAAACACCGATGCAACAGCAGTGTACCATATGCTCGAATACATCTACACCGGGACTTACACTCATAGCTACTGCGACCACAGCGATATCTGGAAACCTGCTCCGTATGTTCCAGACCCGTCTCACAAGAGCTGGCCTCACCTAGACTTCTCTATCTACCTGCTCGGCCATCGATACGATATCCCCGGCCTCCGCGACCTAGCCACAGAGAGAATCGTTGAATCGGACACATTCATCCACTTCAACTTCGAAAACCGTCTACGGTTGCTCTGTGATATGTGGAAGAGGATGGACGTCTGCTGGTGGAAGGTGTCGGATCTGAGGATGCAGTTGCTTTTGCGAAATCAGAAGGTGGTGTTGAGTGCATTGGCAGCGAGCGTGGAATGCAGGGAGCTGTTGAAAGGGGTGCCGGGGTTGGCGGTGGATTTGCTAGTAATGAGGGGCGGGATGGATCAGGAGGGGGAAGGGAGTGCTCTTAGCGAGGAGCGATAGTGGGATCAGAGAGGGCAGTTCTGGCTTTATGGTGAAAGCAGGTGTGGACGTTGAGCAACTCCGATGATGCAGACTGACGCTGAGGTGCACACCGACAACACTTCTGAAGAGTGACAGAGCCAGTGCCCGTCGCAGATGTCCTCATGCATCAAATTACTTTTGCCTTCATCTGCCTCATACCTCTCTCCACTCTTCTGAATGTCCATCAGCTGCCCCAGGAGTTCCAAGCCAAGTGGGAAGGCTTTCGCTCAGAGAGCTTATCGAGACGTTTTGCGGCATCTGGCGGTAGACAACCGACTTCGGCAACCTTGAGAAACAGCTGATCCAGACCCACAGCCACTAGCTCAGAGGTATAACCAAGACAGACGAGAAATGTTGGAGCTTGCTCGGTGATGAGCCTGATCTGCTCATGGACCTGTGCATGGATGGCTAACAGGGGCGGCAGGCAACATTTTCGTGTTAAAGTCCAGAGAAAGACGCCGGTACGGGATAGCATTTTAGAGTGCATTCTTTAGCACCTAGAGTCAAGAGAGGTCGTGGCATTCATGAATATTGGTAAGGCGGACCCTCGAAGCGGCGCTTTCTTGGGTTGTCTGCTTGCTTTCTCCACAATGTCAGGTCATCTCCCTTCAGAATAAGTGAGCTTGGAGGGAATTTTGACGCGATTGGAGGAAATTCCTGGATACCAAGGAGCTCGCAGCAAATTTCTTCCATGGTTCGGTACCTCCAACCTGTCCCCTTTAGGCTACGGTAATCACGCTGCTTCTGTTGCAAATAATCGTCAGCAATCTCTATTGCGGCAGCGCTGCTCTTCTCAGAGCGAACAGCACATATCACAATCTGCAGGTGATCCCAGCAATTTTCGTAATTCCACAAATCTGTGTAATTCCTTGCTTCTCGTTGTCTTGGAATTTCTTTGTCCTACAGCTCGGCGAGCCAGCTGTAAGCTTTAAGCCATTCGGTATCGGTACAAGTACGATACGCCGACGGAAGATTCCACATCAGATGCCGATACTTGTCCTCTAACACTGGCTTGACAACATAGTACGATAGATGCTGTATTGTGTGGTAGAAAGATCTTGGTTCTAGCAAGCTTTCCACCGGATGAGTCACGACTTCTTCGCCTCGGAGCCCAGGGGAGATATCGAAGCAGAAAAGACAGATGTCAAATACCATCGAGGGTTCAATATTCTTTTTATCCTTTTGGACTGCAAACGACACCGGTTCTTTCATGGACACCACTAGGGCCGCCTCTTGACTGTCAGAGCCTGATGATTCCGCCACTTTGTCATGACGGTGTAATATATCGATCTCGGATCGTGCCAGTTGACATCTTTCACATTTCGCAAAGTCATGGCTAGATTCTGCGCGAATTCGAACTCTCCTGGCCGAGAGTCTCCGGAATTTTGGCAGAGAAGGCGCTCCAACGGGCTGATGTACAAATTCGCCAGAACGCATATCCCTGAGCTTCACCGTGCCAGCATGCTTTTTGCAACCAAGTTCCAAGTACTTCTAGATGAATCGTTTTACTCGCGGAGACTCTATTTGGCCGAACGCGAGCGCCTCGACCCGTGGTGCGCAATCTGACCGTTTTCGCTCCGGAACAGGGTAAAGTGAAACGAGGCTGGAAGCCGAAGCTGAGAAGAATGCCTGCTTCGCTGATCCGGCGCGAAGGCACTGAATGCAATTCAAAAGCACATTGTCATCGCATCTGCGCGCAACTTTCGGCAGCTTGTCTTCCCATGGGTGTCTTTTGGGAAAGCCGCACTGGAGTATTAATTGGTCAACCGCCCTTTTCGATATTGCTAAGCAGGAAAGTTCCTTGATGATGTTCCAGGACATATCAATGTACGAGCTGGCCTCCAGAAGTACGTAGAAGTCGTCTTCCCTAGAAATTTCCCCAATGTCGGTGGCGTCTGGTCTATTGGTCCACATCGACTCGACATTCGCAAGCTGTTGTCCTGTGAGTTCTAGAAACTCCTCCCACTTGTTCAAGAAGTGAAAAAAATCTTTTGCCTGCTTGATGACATGGATACCCTTGTGCATGCCTCGGCGTTGCACGGCCTGAAGTAATTCATCTATGTTGTCGAGTGTGACATACAACCAGACAAATCGAAAGTCGGTTAGCAAGGCGGAACGGACAGATCCAAGCCTAGTGTTTGGCATCTTGAAAGGCAATACAGATTCGTGCTCAAGATCTGACGGCAAGTCACCCATCATTTCGTCGGTAAAACTTTGCCTATCCCAGGTGCTCGGCGGTGGTAGTATCCATTTTTCTACATTTCGGCGCATAGAAACAATGTCATCGTCCTCAATGAGACTGACGTCTTCAAGAGCCCTATCAGATGCGATAGATTTGAGCAACCTCAAAATACACGGCCGATAGACATCTCTTGCCCAGTCCATGATGTAATCCATTATAAGCAAAAGCTGTAGGGCTTTGTCATCTTCTGTCAGACTCCCTGACCATAGTCGAGCGAAGTTCTGTGCGCATTACTCAGATTGAATCCTCAGAATATAAGAGCGCTCACACTTACGCAAGAGGCTGCTGCGTTAGTTCGATGACCCATGTAGCCTCCATACACCCTCCACTCATCTCCTCGGCTGGCGAAAAACCATACCAGAGGCTCAACATCACTGGCTGATGGCGGGCAGTAAGAGAGCAGGTCCTGCTGCAACTTCAGGAGTGTGCGAAGGGGAAAGGAAGACTGAATTTCGGCATCGTCAAAGCCATTCGTGCTAGACTCAGATTTTGTCTCAATGAGCAAGAACGGGAAAAGGAGAGGTTTCGTCTCAAACTTAAAAAGACTCGTTCTCACAAGGTCGCCAACCGTAGTGTCGGACGAGCCGAAGCTTGAGCGAAGTGGAGCCGAAAGAATGTCCTCAAAATTCCTGGTTTCTTGAAGACCGTAGACACGATCAGGTCTCTGTCTGGGCAGCTTCGATCCTGTAGGGTCGTCATGAACGATGAATTCCTCCGCCCGATCATCGAAGAGGTCATTTGTTCCAATTTCAGAACTGTACTCCTATCATCAGCCGCCGACATAATCATTCCATCAAGGGAGTATTACACGTCAATAGAACGGCGATCAGGAGGACATTGGCATGGCTTCCGGTTGCTTCTTCGCCGTTCGAGTTCTTGGTGATAATTGTCAGAACTTTTGAAACTAGCCTCAATCTCGGACCGCCAGACTCGTGCGCGGCAGCTCGGGCTGTGGCCTCGATCAGCAAACCCTTAGTGCCAGCCGAAGGAAGACTCACCAGGCGATCTCAACATTCAATCTTCGAAACACCTCGTTCTCAATCGCATGGCGCCAGCCAGGTTCATTGCGTTGCTGCTGGCAGAGTTGAGCGGTACGTTTAGCTAACCAACTTGCACAAGTCTTGTTAAGCTGCTTCCAAGGTTTCTCGGTCGAATCAACTGTATCTTCGCTGCTGTAAGTACTCAAAGTCCGCCGGCCCAATTCAGTAATGTTTTGAAATGTCGAGGCATGAGCCTCTGGATATCCACGTTCTGTCGCCGCATGAAATGAGATATTATGTTCCTTTGCCAAGCGCCGCAGCTTGGTGAGACCATCCTCAGCCATCTGGAGCTGGGCGAAGCAGTCCAGACCTTGCACGATCGGCTCTTGAGTGATCTTTTTCCGAGCAGATATTTGAGAACAACGTCACCTCTTCGTGTGCATGTGAATGGAGCGGCCTCTCCAGACTCCGAGCGATGAAGATAAGTCCATGCCCATCGAAGGACTTCTAGTCCACATTAAAGCGTGCTAGTTGGGCAAGCCACATAGTACGCTGCAGTAAATCACCGAGGCGGCTGGGCTTGAGGCTATGTAAGATCGATGTCGGAAACCTTCCAAAATGAAACCTTAGTTTGACACAGCCTTGCAATATCACACATCTCAATCAGCAGTCCCAGCTTCGCAAGCTAGGCGAGCGAAAGGGAGCAAGCCATGGGAAGGTAGACCTCATTGATGACCCTGGCGAAGCCAACTGACATCCTAGTACGTGTGACGCTAGAGATAGCTCCATGGCTATGCTCTCGTTTCAATGTCAGCAAAAGAAACCTGTGCGCTGGACGACCGGCGGACGGCGGTTAACGAGACAGGGAGTGCTTCGGATTGCGGACGAGCTCTTCATTCGGAAAGTGAGATGGGAGTGAATACAACGGTACTTGTCCTCAAGGTACAACAGAAAGGTTTCCAGCCCACGAGCTTCTGGACGGCGTCAATGGGAGGAAGATATTAGTCGACGGAAAAGCTTTGGTACAGCGGGAAAGATCTTGGCGATGGATTTAATCACGTGACAAATTTAAATTTCCGAGACTAAACCCCCCACTAGGCACTGAGCCTACGGCTTGATAGGAATTCACAACTTGGCAAGTATTGCAGTGTGAAGGATGCTAAATTTAAGAGATTGCGAATGTATAGTAAAATCTATAATCTCGAACTCGAAGCTAAGCAAGCTTCTATGACTTTCCGGCTTCTTTCTAAGGAAACACAATCCACCAAGCTCCCCCAAAGAGTGTTCCAGACCACTCGCACGCTCTACCAGACTGTACTGCTACCAAGTAGCCTACAAATCCCAATCTAAATCGTTCTGACAAACCACTACATCATACGCCAGTTCCGGAAACTCCTTAATAAGCCTCTTGACCTCCTCTCCCATATCGTCCCTAACTAATCTCTTCATCCACTTGTTCACCAGCATTGCCACCACCATCTTTCTCAACTTTCTTCGATTCTCTTCTCCGACTAAGTCCGTCTGCCCGTAAACCCTTTCCACAAACGGCAGAGGCGTTGTATCCGGCTCCCTCGCAAAAAGCTGCTTCATGAGCAAAGCCTCGACCCAGCCGAGGGCATGTACCAAGCATGCTGCCGCCTAGAAGGCGTCGGCAACAATGTATACCGAGAGGTAGAATTGGAGTTCTCGATCGATGAGTGATGTTCGACTCGCTAGAGGATTTGTTGAGAGGTCCGGTACCTCGTAGGTCTCGTCGTATAGGAAATGCAGCATCATCTCGACATGCTCGCCAGAGTAGGGGCTACCGTTCCTTATGTGGATGGTGATCTCTTTTGCGCTTTTGGAGCCTTGTCGCGCTTTCTGACAAAGCTCTTTAAGGATAGGAGAGTGATATGTAAGGACAGATTCGTGGAGGTTGTAGGTGTTGTTTCCGCACTTAACAGCCACATCAGAAGTAGATTCGTCGTTAAAGATCCTAGACCGGTGATCAACATCAAGAAAGTTAGCAATCGTTGGCTCGGGATGGCTCAATTTAGGCTTGAAACGAGCTCGACTGGGGCAAGAACATTCTCGCAAAGCTTAAAGTAGGGTAAGCTTACGTCGGACTTTCTGCCATATCGTCTTTTGGAAGTGTGGTCAAGAGAGCAGATCAAAGAGCTCGAAAATGTGAACCAAGAAGCAGTGGAAAAGGTCTACGGATGGCTTGAATATTAGACTAAAAAATTAGACAGAATGCTGATGGATGCCTAGCGCGGAGCACCGCAGAGCACTGGCTGGACGGCGACTCTTGAATTCAGCACCGTGGAAAGAAGAGCCTGGAATCTTGGCATGAAAATGGATCACTGAAAAGTGCGGAAAAAGTGGCTTGGGGCAACAGCACGTGAATGGTGTTAGTGAATGTTTGCTTAGGTGTGTTTGAGACATTTGACAAAGGAGATCTGCAGATAAAATGGTCTCAGAATTCAGTGTTGCCCCGCTACCAGACCATGAAGCAATCCATTTGATAAGTTCGGAGACTTCGCGAGCTGAATCAAAGATGATTCGTTCTCTTCTCGGTGCGTAGGTCTGCACGATCCTCACTAAAAGCATTCAAGACAACGTCTCTAATGATCTCTTTCACCTCAAATGATTCGAGGGCAGTTCTATCCCCAACGAAGCCATACTCCATTTGGAAGAGGGGAGATATTTGTTGTATTTTGACTGAGTAGGGATATCGGTTTTAATCAGGCGGCCATTGATAATCAGGCATGGGGAGTTTCTTCTCCGTGAAGCCCAGCACGGAGGATGCAGCTATCGCCAGTCTATCCAGCTTGGTCCATGTCACGAAACCCAAAATCGCATTCCTGATTGTAATACCCCACTGCGTCTGCGGGTTGAGTAGCTGCATGGCGTTATTCCCGCCCTGTGAATTCTTTGCAAACGGCAGCATGATCTCTTCGTACCGCTCCAAGGCCGTTTTGACATCGCCAGGACGGCTCAAAAGCTCTCCAGCAAGAATGTATCCACCAATGATTGCAAGACTGGTGCCAAAGCCAGGTGTCGCATAGCCGGCATCACCAAGCAGGACTACACGACCATCGTGTATTTTGGGTGATCTGATCTGCCCAAATTGAGAGCAGTAGAAGTCGTCACTTTCACGCATGCCTTGCAGCACCTCTGGTGCCAGCCAGCCTACATCATGGAACAACTCCTCCATTAGCTTCATGTAGCTTTCGTTGCCTTCACGAAGAGCTTGATCGAGTTTCTCCTTCTTCTTAGTTTCTCCTCTCGGTGTTACATTCATGAGAATGGCTCTCGTACGGCCAGCAGGATTAGGATCGGGGCGCAGGAAAACAGCACGTCCACCTGTTGCATTGAGCCCTTTTGCTAGGCGTTCACCCTGTATCAGGTCACTGTTGATAGTAAAATATGCTATGTGAACACCCTCGTCATAGAGTTGGTCCCGCGGTTTGCTGTTTAGCATTGTGCCACGAATTTTCGAGCTAAGTCCATCTGCAGCCACGAGAAGGTCATAGGTCTTCCTTTCCTTACTTTTTGCGAACGTGACAACCACTCCATCATCGCATTGCTCAAAGTGGTCGACAGACTCGTCAAAGATAAGTTTCAGCCGCTTTATGATTGGATCGATGAAGATCTTCGCAAGTTCCCCGCGGAAGATCTCGAACTCGGATGTGATGCTCTGAATGTCTGATCTGCCAGTCGCTCTGAATGTTGCCACAGCCTCGCCATTTGCGTTAACTATTTGCACGCCTTCTTCATTTGTGCTTTTATCGCGGATCTCCTGTTCTGCACCCATCCATTGGATGATGTCCACAGCTGAGCTGCGTATATCGACGCTGGCACCGGTCAAGCGGAGGGCAGGATCGCGCTCAACTATAGTGATGCTGGCGCTGGGATAGGCACGGAGCAGCCAGAACGCGAAGACGCTACCCGCGATACCGGAACCGGAGATGAGGATATTTAGGTTCGACATTGACGGCGATAGTCACATAGTCTTGAAGCACCTGTTCCTCTGCTGTTTTAACGCACCTTCGCTGCAAAATCATGTGGCAGACTTTGCTTTAGTATCGATATCATGACGCCATGACCTAAAAATAAAGCGGTGTAAAAATATTCATAGGTTACAGTATTGAGCACAATTTTAGTAAATTACAAGTATGGCGCGTTCACCACGTGTCTCGATTAGACCGGATCTTTGATCTTGGCTTGGCTGTGCGAAACTCGGCGATTCTCCTACAGCGGCTTCATGTTAAGATTGCTCGTTAAAAATGGCCCCAATCTGTTGAAGATGCGCAGATTTCTTTTGGCGGCGGGCCGTGAAGTCACGTGGCTCTCTCGTTGGAGTTTAGGGGATATAAGCGCTAGAACTGGCCTGTAAGATTATGTGAACTTATGCGAGACTCCCGCCCTGCAAAATTGCCGCTTTTGACAGAGTAGGGGATGTAGAACTATGACCGCCTTCAAAGTCTCCAGTCCGAAATATCTAATCTCCTCACCCAGGCGGGATGGGAAAGGGATGGAGAAGTCCCCAAGACCCTCAAAACAACAGAGTCAAAGTCTAGTCCATGACAATAAAGGTCAAGGAAGTTTCCTCTCTTGTCCGGTCCCCCGAGATGATCTCCTCAATATCTATCCAAACGACCAACGTCCCGCAAACATAATAATAGTTTCCAACTAATACAAAGACGAAAATAGCTAAGCTACCGTCGATTTCCCATTGGATAACCGAAGATCGACAACCCCCCGTCTCGCTCCCCTCCATCGCTCCCTCCTTCCTCCTCGCCTCTGCCCTAGGCCCCTAACCTGCTACCCCTAAATTATCTAATTTCTCCATGATCGCTGCACTAACCACAATGCTTATTTCCAATTCAAGCGCTACGTCCACAATGCGTTCTATCACCCAACCGCACCACCTAGTCCCCTTCATCCAATTCCTTCTCTTTCACTTCCCTTTGTGGCACTGTTATCCGTTACTGACGTCATAATGATTTTGAAAGGGAAGACATCGGGATCGCAGTAGAAAATGTATCCATCAAATACCGTATATCCTTCGTTCCGTTCTAGAAACAAGTCCTCGGCTGTGAAAAGATTCCGCATTCGTTTGGAGCGGAGGCCATCCAAATGCCTGCAATTTGCAAGCTCCTGAAACGATAGTTGGTAGAATAGTCAAGAAGTCTTGCAGCCTGACGAAGGACTTTAGCTCACGAAATTGACGTGCCAATTTCCCTCACTGTCGCAAGACCTTGGGGGAGAGATATCGATGCTCATTGCCGTCCGATATTAATAATTGAGATCCTCCACAGACTTCCATTCAGACAAGATACCGTAACCCAGGCTAGTTAGGTCCCCCCGGAGCCATCACCTAGATTGCTAATGAAGACGACTAATATCGCACAATATCTGTGTGTGAGAGAAATCAGTACGAAAGCTTCCAAGTATTGGTGGGTTGGGAGCATACGCAGCGCTTGCCCCGATGATCTCTTGTCTCCTTGCACTCGTGAAGAGGGTAACCATTGTACTAAAAGCAAGTGTGCATACGAGGAGTATCCCAATGCAGGCAGCGTCGATCCTATCGAATCTCTGCGGCGCCGGTGGAATAGACTGTTGCCCCTGGCTGAAGTTGGCTGCGTTTAGAGCTATCCGGCTCTCTCGATTGGTCAGGTAAAACAAAAAATAGATGGGAACTATGAGAAGCACTAGGATCATCAGAGTCAGGAGCATGTTCGCCGCAAATTCGACTCTTGTTCTCGTGACAAAGCGCTCTCCATTTTCACCATCTGACTTTGCTTTCGTGACCTATTTATCGGTTACTCAATATATGGACTGCGAAGTACAATCCGGATGAAATATCGATATCCGGCACTTGTATGTACGTTCAGGGCATACCTTTGATTGGAAAAGCCACTGTGAAGGAGTCATGAGCCGATCTTAGAACGTGCGAATAGCACTTACGGTGATGGGACGACATCGGAGCTTGCGTATCAACCACTCGACCGCCGTGTCAAGCTTAGCATGCTCTCGGCCACTCCTCAAAGTCACGAGGTCTTCTCTGCAGTTGATAAAACTCTGTTCTTGGGCGTGCAAAGGTTGGGCATTTGTCAGCCACGTCTGCACTGCCCTCCTTTCTCGGGCTGTTGGCTTGTTGAAACCCGCAACTTCTCGAGCATTTCGTAGTATCTTGCCTACTCAACAAGTAAGTGCAAGTGCTCCCATAGATGTTCAGTGAGTTAAGTCATATAGCTGCTTACAATACTCCAGAAACTTTCCTTCAATCTTCTTGATTAGGACCTGTTGCTGATCCCCGAAACGCTGCCTTGTTGCGAGACTATCTTCATCCTGCTGTCCCTCCCTCTTCTCAACATATTCGAGCTCGACTTCCAATTGGCGAAGATCGTCCTGTTTCTCAAGGATCAGCCTCGAGGCCAAGTATCCGAACCTTCTGTATATCGAGAACTGGTCTTCGCTATCTAAGAACGTCGCTAGCCTCGGGTACCCATCAGGTGCTTTGTGGACTTGGAGACTAATTAGTCGATGGTTTGAATTTTTAGGGTCAACATACTTTGACGAATGCCATAGTCAGGCTCGTCGTGGCTTGCGGCCTCGTCGGATTGCACTTTGCTATTTTCACCGAAAATCCGACGCACGTATCGCTTCACTGCTGCCAGGGTGGTTGCTATAGATACGTTAGCCATATTCTTTTCCCGTGAGGAACAGGAAACTTTACTGAGTCGACGGAATGAGGAGTCTGTCTGGGAGGATACCACTATCTGGGGGGATACCACAGTCTGGGAGGGTGCCGCTGTCTGGGAAGGCACCAAAGTCCGCGAGCTGGTCGTAGATGTTGGGCTACTATCCTGGCTCTGTGACCTATATTGTCCACTTTCTAAATCTTGCGAGATGGTTCCGTCCATCTTGAAGGGCGCCGTTTCGGAAAGTAACCTGGTGCGGTAGAGATTATTTATCAGTGGGATGCAAATAACTCTGCCAAGTATCACTTTGAGATAGAATCACAGATGAGGTCGCTGATAGCTCAGATACCCATCCTCTGCTAGGGGCTAAAATTTATTCTATGCATCATCTATAAGTGCGAGTCCTCTGGTCTAATCACAACAATGCTTATGATCCTTCCTCCAAAACACCGAAGATCCAAGATGAGCCACGAAAACCATCCTTGTCTCGTCAAGCAGGAAAAGGAATGTCGTTTGCATTTCCCCGCTCGAGCTCTCCCAATGGAACCACGGAGGCGTTTGAGACAACGTGTACAGATTCCTCAGCTAACCTGCAGGTCGAGCTGCACCATCCTCCTGAACAGGTTCAAGGCCATTGTTTGGTGCAGCCTTTGTTAGTCCCATGCTGCTGTCTTGCTTGATCCATTGATCGTCCCCGTACGGCTTCTTGTCCTCGACATACTCAAGCTTGTATTCCCAGTTGTTCTTGTCCTCCGACCATTTCACATCTTTGACTTTGCATCGGTGCATTTCACCGGGTGCCTGGATGGTCACTATGTCTCCTTTGCGACCTACTTGCTTTGGTGGCTGAGTCTTGATAGTCAGTCTGTTTGTGGAAGGATTGAATATACGACATGTGGGAGCTTGAAGCACGCACCTTTCCCTTCTTTGTTTTATTCACGTCAGATCTGTACTGTTGATAATCACCAGGCTGCATCGCACATTAGTACATCTGCACCATTTTGGGTCATTGGGTAGATCAGAGCGAACCTGATGATAAATTTCCGACATGATTAAAAAGACCCTCGCTATGCATGCAGACGGTTAGACTTCTTGAGAGGCTTGTTATGGTGTTCTGCATGCAGTTTCTGGCAGGATTAGAAGGGTCTCGGCAGGAATGGAACAGCTATAAGACGAACTACCGACAAGGCTGTGCTGCAGCCACCTTCGCTGCGGCTCAAAATTCGGACCCCAAGCGGGCGTCCCACTACACCATTTGAGACGCCATGCGGGATATTTTATGAAAGTAGGAAAACGCCTTGGGGTGCGGGGATGCATCTATGGCAGGGAATGAGATAAGACCGATGGGTTCATTCGAGAGTTCGTATCTGTTTTATGCTGTGTCACGTTTCTAAACACAAAAATAGGCAAACGATTTGACCACGTCAATCAGGCGACAGCCACCAAAAATTACTTATAGGCGAAAAGGCAACCGTTAAATTACACTAAAATATTCTCATCAGCCAGTAAGTCTTCTGCATCCTCCTAAAAGGTAGCCTAGCGAGATCAGACCGATTCCTAGGACTACGTAGTGAAATTTCAAAGCGGACAGTCCTCCATTGGGACCGGTCTGCTCAGAGAGTGGTACTGTGCCCAAGGACTCATGTCGCGCCTGACTTTGGTCTGCCAGCATGACCTCAGTAGGCGTGAGATAATCCTGTGGACGTGGGTATATTGGTACTTCCGTGCCTCTAGGACTCCCCTCCATTATCTGATTTATCCGGCTTTGCAGCAACTTTTGCTTCCATTTCAGGGCAGAGACCTCTGCCACGTGTGAGATATGGTCTTTCCTGACCTGTGCTGGAGCAAAGTCACTCCATAGGACTTGATGAAAGGGAGAGCTGGGATCATCCGGGTATGAAATATCTTTTAGCTTCTGACAAAGCTTCGAGATGTCTTCCAGTTTTGGAACTTCAGCCGACAATAGCTGGATGTGCATTTCAAATTTAGCCGGCTGAGAAGGTGACTCGGCTTGGTGCTGGTCCTGGACGGATTTTGGTGTGATTTTTAGTCGGTGCAAGGAGTGATAGCCTCTGTATCCATTATTAGTCTACAATTGTTAATGAACAGCGTAACACTGACGCTCTTTCAGACCAATAAGGATGATGAGGTAAATAGCCGTCTTCCGTACCATCCTGTGGTTGATATCCCGGAAAATTTAGGATCATGTCGTAGAGTTGAGAAGTGGTGAAGGCTCGAGGTGGCTCTGCAAGCTGCTGCAGCGCCCAGATCAATGCAGAAGTGAAGGACGATGCGCAAGGTCCAGGAGTCAATTCATCCGCTTGACATGCACCCAGAACTTCATATATCCTGTTGGAGAATGACCCTCTCCGCTTCCGACTTCTAGCACGAGCCGCGTGACAGCAATCAAATATCAGGAGCATATCAGCCTTTGCATGGTCAAGCAAGGCCTCAGCTTTTTCCCAAATAATTTCCTCTCCGTCGTCGGCTTTCAACGACTGGTTACTACGGTCAAGTTAGTCAGTTCTTACAATGTTTAATGACAGGTTTTCTTTGCGAAAGCTCACCCTGTAAGTTTTAGACCGTCAGGCGTGCCCATGGCAAGGCCACCGTGCCCAGCATAGTATATGATCAATAAAGTATCTTCGCAGTCCGCGTCAAACATGAAGTCTGCTATGTGCTTGTTGATGCAATTTCTAGCTCTACCGCAAGCCATCGTTAGCCTCCCTTCGAAGACTTTGAACCCGTATGTATTCTCAAAAGCGTCGCGTAACTCTTTTACCTGAAACAGATTCAGGCTAAAGACGTCCAACTAATCGCGTGATCATACCTCGTTTGAGACATCCAGAACTGTCCCATCACTAGGATCCCAGTACAGAAGAAGGACGGCTACTCTGTGATGGCCTGGTGTTTTGTTTGTCATCTTTTTCTCAAAGTATGCCCGAAGCTTTGCTGTTTCTCTTTCAAGCGCCTCATCTTGCTGCGAATCTGCCGCTAGACTCTCATGCGTTGACCGGCGTCGGATTCTTGGTGTTGGAAAGTCTGGCGGCATTTGAGGCGATGGAGGCGTTACAGGGCTAATTGCTGCTCGAAGCTGCAGGCGTGCAAGAGCGGCTCGCTCTGATTGAGAGGCACCGAGCGTACAAGACGACCTGACATGATAATGGGAGTGCTGAAATCTATAAAGTCTTCGACAGGTGGCTTCGATATCTCTGACCCGACAAAAAAGTATGCCTTGTGATAGTGATTAAGGTGTGGTGGCTGGGCGCAGTCCAAAGGGCAGTATTTTCCATCGCCACTGTGGAGAAAAAAAGGCCGAGGCTGCAGGATTGTGAGATGAGCCAGACCCAAAAAGAAGCAAAAAGAGCCTTGCTAGCCTCGTCTTACCGCAGGAATTCATGGAAAAGGCGATCTCACAAGCTAAGAGCGACTAAGCGGGAACGAGAGGGTAAATAATGAGAGTAACATTTATTAGCAATGTTTTCAAGCTCCGTTCCTAAGCCACTCAAAGATTGATCGTGTGTCGTTTGAAAGACTTTGCTCTGTACTCCGTGCTAGGCAAGCTGCTTCTGTGGAGACACCAGTCTTGACATTGGTCGATCAGCAGCAGGCGTGGTTTTAACATAGAGATTCGCCATCAAGTTGGTTGAGATGCACATTTGGGTGCCGTCTGTCACCCCCAAAGATCAGATAGATCTCCCATCTCGACTAGTACACCTGTCATCGAAGTATACTACGTAGCAGCTGAAGCTTCCTGAATCGGTCAGACAGCTTCTATCCTTCAAGGCAACGGCCGGTAACGATCTAGAGAGCCTACCAGCGACCGCTCCTTTAAGTCACTGACTCAATGATCAGCATGATTGTTCTCCGTAATGAACCTGTCGGCCAGTGCCGATAATTGGGAAGCCTCACGTAGTAATCGGACGACTTTCCGTCTGGAGACAGGAGCAGGCCTGGACGAGTGGGGCTCCAATGAAGACCACAGGAATGAGCAGCAACGTTGGGGTCAGCCACATGCAACTACCCTCTGCAGGCAACTGTAGAGACAACGCGAACGGAGTGTCTTCTCAATTGCGGGTTCCAAGAACTATGACTGCCTTCCAAAAGCAAAGATGAGGTCCCACATACTTCACGTGTTGAGGCTTATGCGAGCTCTTCATATTTTCGCCTAGCAAAGGAGCCGCTTCAGGCGTCAATCAATGAAACACAAAGCTGATGGCTCCTAAGAGTTCAGCAAGAATGTTTGAAGCGGTTACGAGAAATGCAAACGCGGAGAGAGGGTGTAAAATGACTAAGCCAGAGAGATGAGCGATATTCTGAGTAGATCTGCTTGAGTGTGAAGTCAAAGTCATGTAGATATAAAATTAATAAGCGTAAGAGCGAGGTAGACTTACCATTATCAGCAGCCATCGCACGCGGTGCATCTGATAGCGGCCTTTGGAGAGCTATCCTGGACCAAGTGTAGGACTTATCTCGAAATTGTCTTTGATTTCGACCAAGCGCCTCCTAGTGTGTCGACTGGAAGCTTGCGCCCTCGTATTGTCAAGGCTGGACAGAAGTTCCGCAGCACTAGCCATACCTCACTACCACCGCCTCATCAAGGTTCCAAGGTTTCCGCTTATAAGTCCCATCCCTCCTCTCCTAGATACAGACTTTTCTCCAATTCCTTTGCAAGGCCCTCAGTCTCGATGTCCTCCGCCCCTGACGCCACGCCGTCTGTGCTTGCATTCCAGACCATTCCCCTCGACTTGTAGAGCAGCAAGTCCGACGAGATTTCGGCATCATCCCTCAAAACATCTACAAAGTCTTTCTCGCTCACCAAAATTCCCATCGCGTTCACGGATATCGCATTCGCAACTGTCTGGCGAATCTTGAAAACGACATCTTTCGGCATCTCTTTGACTGCTGAGCCAGCGAACAGCCAGAAAGTTACCCAAGTCCAGAGCCAAATCTTGGGCGTGAGACGTAGCGAGGCTCTTGTTCATGAACCCGGTTTCGTGAATAATATACTTCTCTAGCTGCCCCAGAGCATAATCTGTCAGGCCCCCGACGCCAAATTTCTGACCGAGAATGGCAATGTTGAGATGGAGCTCTAACTGCTCCTCTCGCGAGAGATTGTCATCAACGGTGTATTCGTTGGTGTGCATGAAATCCACAATTTTCCTGATCGTGCTATTTGCCCTCAAAGCGTTGAAGTCATGGCAGGACTGGTCAGACAGCTCGATGATTTTCGGGTTCATCTGTGTGTAACGCTTCTGATCGTGACTCTCAGAGCATCTACTTTGAAACCATGTCGAAGAAGCTGAGACAACCAGCATGTGTGCGCTTACCCGCGCGCTCCGCGGCTCGGCTAGGTATGTAATGACCAGATCATGAGGCAGATCTCGGTTATTGAGAAGATTCGTGCTAAGGCTAGCAACAATGGCCTAGAAATCTTGTTGAAAGTCAGACTGACTGCTTAAAATTTGGCATTTTGATTGGCCGTCACTCTAAACAAGCTGAAGTATAATGACTTTGAACGAAGTCGAGCTGCTGCACTTTAGTCCTTGGAGACCGGCACAGAGAATGGATTATGATCATGAAAAGAAGACTGTAACAGGAATTCGCTGCGGATGCACAATATTTAGGGTGTTAAAAATGCTCGTCGAGCCTAAAATCCTAAGCTCCCACCACTAGATAACGGTCCGCCGTCCGGAACTGCGGACTGCTCCGAACACCATTATGAACATGGAAAGGCATATATAAAAGTTGGAGCATCTCTTAAGCGGCCAGCAGTGGCAGACTGCGCCAGATCCATAGTGTGCGGTGATGGCGCAAGGTCTTGTCGTGGTGAAAGAGACGCCTTGTCCGGGTGACAATAAAGTGGGGGCGGCTAGTGAGTGGTGGATCGCAGAGTACGTGATATGTTACGTGACGTGAGACTATGCCGACATCGTTGAGTGGCTACCACTGTTCTCTATTCTCCCAGATACGCTTCTTTCTCTTTCTACTATTTCGAGAGTGCTCATCAATGCCAGAAGTGTATTTAAAATACCATTGTCGTATCACTGTCTTTGACATTCAGACCATTGTACAAGTGCAACCCTTATGCTCCCTCTATACATGCCATTTTGGTTCCCATTACAACCTTTCTGATCACAAGGCCCATCCCTGGTCATCGAGCCAAGCACTCAAATGCGCATAACCCTGATGCTTTCCCGTCGGACAAAATCTGGTTAACCCCTCTAGCAGATACATCCACTACAGTGCCCATATCGCAACACCCAATGTCTTGATCATATACCGCGCACGTACTCTTACAAGCACATACATGATACTCCCCATCCGTGCAAAGTCCCATGCTGTCCCATTCGCCGCCCAATTGTTCCACCCACAACATCCACTGGCCCAGCAGCTTCCGCCGGCGTCATCATCGCGAGAAAAAGTGCTCGCGCGTTGACACCCTCTCTCGCCTCTCGCTCCGGCATACACCCTCAGCTCCAGCCCGAAAAGCACCACAACCCGTCCCTCTCAAGATACCCTCTTCGCATGCCACTCAAACGGCTGCAACGGCATCATCTGAGCCCCTATACAGCGACGACACCCCCACCCAAGACGAGAAGCAGTGATTTCCGGGCCCGCCAACTCCATGTTCGACGCCCTCAGGGACGCAAAATGGGGTCCGAGTCCGCCCCTTCGTAGCGGACCTGGGCGCGGTGTTTCACCGGAGTCTCCGGCGAACCTGGGGTGGACCACCTCCGTGTCGTCGGTGCAGTCCCCACCTCAATACGGCGGATGAATCGACGGCGGATCTGCTAGGGTGGGGGCTTGTAACTCTACCACATCATCGAAGACTACATCAGGTTACATGGCCGAGCCGCAGTTGACTGCGGCGGCCTTCACGGTTGTCAAGGGTGCTAGGAGGCGCGACGTTTAATATCTCGCTGCGGAAGCTTGATATCAGGCTACTGTGAAATCTTCCGATTCAAATTGGGAGACCGGATAAGAGAGGCGCCAAAGCACTGAAGACAAATGTGGTAGGGTTCTAAGCGACCCCGTCATCGTGCCAAATAGACATTCCGTAGTTTCAGAGATATAGATCGCCTTTGAGATACACGCAAGCAATGTGTCTGTCTAGAAAGAAAATTAACCATCAGTATTAGATGGTGCTAAAGACCGCCATGCTAGACAAAGCCTGCCCACTGCTAGAAGCCATCAAATTGTTTGCACAGCTAGAGCCCAAGTTCGCACTGCCAACAAAAAGAACCTTAGTCAGCAATTCGTTTCACGCGTCTAGCAAACCACCTCTGTGCAGAATGGCTTCAAAATGAAAACTTACTTATCAATCCAAGCAGGCTCCCAATAGAACAACCCATTCCCTCCCGCCGCACTAATCTCGCTAGCGACCGTCTGCATCCACTGCGTCTGCCCCGCCGCGGAGAAAGGAATGCTCTTCGCATCCGACGGAAATGCGTAGGCCGGGCTCGGACAGCTTGTCGGCCAATCTGTCTCCACGACCTGCACCTGTTTGCCGTACCTGCTCTTCATGGTGGACAGGCTCGACTTGAGCGACGACAGGGTCGCGGCGGAGTTGTAGAACGGGTAGTACGACACGCCTTGGACGTCGTAGTCGCTGGATGTCAGCGGGCCTTGGCCGAGGATGTTATCGTACCACGAAGTCTGCGTGCCGGAGTTCCAGCCGTTGTCGAGGTGGATCATGATGAGTGGCTTGGGCGAGATGGTCGAGTCTTTGATGCCTGCAGATGCCGAGTGCAGGAACCGCGCCGTGTTGTATGCGCCGCCGGACTTGGAGAGTTGGCCGAGAGGCCAGAGCATGCCGGCGGTGATCTCGTTGCCGATGGCCACGATGGATAGCGGGACGCCGTTTGATTGAAAGGAGTTCATCGTATCCTTCGTGTAGTTGTAGACTTCCCAGGCAAGATCATCGACGTTGTACTTCTGCCACGCAGCTGGAGTTGTCTGATGGCCAGGGTCAGCCCATGTGTCGCTGAAGTGCATGTCGAGATAGACGTTGAGGCCGGCGGCTTTTGCCCTTTTCGCCAGCTTGATATTATACGCAGCATTGTAATTGCTGCCAGATGGATTCACCCATAACCTCTGCCGTACGGTGTTGACGCCGCTGCTCTTTAAGATCGTTTCAAGGGGCTGAGTGGTGCCAGCAGCATTCTTGTATGTGCGACCTGCTGCCTCTTCAACTAGGAGAGAAGACCAGTCGGCTCCTTTGTAAGTGAGTGCAGCCTGGCAGATACGAACAGTTGCAGCAAGAACAATGAGAAGTAACATTGTTGCCTTCTCTGAGGCTCTAGATGAGGCCAAATGCGGCAGAAGAGCGCCATGACTAAGATATAAAGACGTATCTTCTTGTGCTGGGGTTGGTTTGGCAAGGTTCGGGAGAATATTAACGCGGCGTTCATAAATGTATTCCTCCTGAGGAGACAAAAGTTACGTTGCTCAGGTTAACAGAGACTGTCAATTTGAAACTTCGTCCGGACCGCACATACGATACCCTCCGAACTCTGGATGGGGACAGAAAGGCGTCGGCGAGCCATTCCTATGAGGCCAAAGCTATTCACAGAGAAAAGATCCCGCCAATGAAGGAAGGTCGTCTTTAGACCGTGCAACAATAGAAATTGACTGACGTGAGTTCCCCGGTTGACAACGACGCAGAAGCCACCAATTAAAGAGCACATTTAAAGGAGCTAGGTTCACATTAAAACTTCCTGCTAAGTACAGGGCTAAAGTCGATCAAAAGTTCTTGGCGCAAGGATACGGGCCCGAGGTTTCCCCGGGACCTCTGTAGAAGCAAGGAGAGCCAACAGGGTCGGGAAGAGAAACTCGGACGACTCTACAGGATAAGGCATTTCAGATTTTTGCTGCGTACACTCCGAATGCCGTTCCATGTGATACTCTCGACGTCAAGCTCCAAAAGATTCCATTGAATTTGTTCTTTGGTGGCGATAGCATCCTCCCTCGGGTACGCTAAGAGTACGTCCGGAATAGCCAGACTGAGTCGGAATAGGTGACAAAGGCACATCAGTGGCACTAAGACCAACTGCAAGGCTGGATGATCCGTTCTTAGAAGCAGAGAAGTTAGTTTGATAGTGGTAGCTGGTTTGCGCGGGTGAGGTCTGGTGTGACAAGTGGCGTTCGTTCAGCAGAGGTGGTCGACAGGGAGAGGGCTTTTGTAAGCTGCGCACGCAATCTGCGAATTTGCGGCGGATATATCGCTGGTACCACCAGCCAATATAGCAGATAAAGGCGAGAAATCCAATAGCTAGGTATCCCACAAGCTCCCAGCTGTCGCTTGATTTAAGATCTTGCTCGGTGTTGCTGGATAAAGGTATCCATTCGTTTTCCGGTTTCAGCCACATCGCGATTGGAATTGAGCATTTGCAGTTATTGAATATGCCGAAAATCTGCATCAACGTGGAGCCCGTTGACATAAAAACCGACCAAAATCCGGCGAGAATCAAGAGTACCTTTTCGAGAGCATGTAGGCCTTTCTCAAAGGTAGTTCTCGCATGGCTGCACCGTCGAAGACTCCGAGTAAGGAAATGGCTGGTCAAAATTATTTGAGCACAATAATAGGTTAAGAATGTCATGGATCTGCAACTGAAGCCAATACGTGGCGTTTTGTACGCGATATAGGTTGCCGCAAGACATGGCAGAAAAAGTAAGACGTTGGTTCCCATGAAAATAAAGACCCAATTACCCGAAGATAATTTAACCTTGTCCGTGTACCAGTCGTATTTCCAGGCTTGCGTATCTTCAAGCCATAGTAGCTTCTGTCGTCCTCTATTCCACATCCACGTAGGCCGGTATCTTGATCGATATACTGGGGGAAAGATTTGGACATACCACTTTTCGGATGACAGGGTATCTGTGCACAAACCAGCAGGTGCTTCTGCTGTGCTTGGATTGTTGCAAGCAAGAAGGCAGCCGCTGACGATTGCCACGTGTACGATGATCATCCAAAATGTCCCATAAGCCAGGCCGTGAGCTGTGTAATTGTCGCCTTTCTTTGCCTCAAGACCTACAACCGTGTATGCCATGCTTCCAAGGTAGAATAGCACTGACCCACCGATTGTCCCTCCAAAGCTGTACTGCGATGCCATCATAGAAAGTAATCGCGTACTAAGTGGTCCTTCTTTCACTGTTGGCTCATCATGAAGGAGAATAGCTTGATTTAGCTCCTCCTGAGGTTGATTATAGTCTCGGTTTAGGTTTCCAGAAAGAACGACAAGTAGCAGTTCCAACCTTTCAGGTATGTTCAAAGGCCGTCGATTAATGAGCGCCCCGTCATCTGCCTCAAAGTGTTGAACGATCTTGAAATCGACCAGCGCCTCAGTAATTCCACTCAGCAGCATCGGACCTGCAAGCGCAACAACACCTATGACCCATAATGCCGTATCGAAGATGATGACAACGCCATTGACCACTAGCGAACGAAGAATTAAAGGTAAATGGCCTAGGTCTGTCAAGGAAAAATCGAAGTATTTGTCAGGCGCTTCAAATTTTCGACTGCGAGGTATGTTCAAGCTAAAAATAATGGAAGGAACTATAAATTGCAAAAGCGGATTGGTCCATTCCGGCGGGATACCTCCAGATACCTTTTCATGGCTGGGGCAGTTTGCGGTGCACCACCAGTAAGGGACTCGAAGCTCGGGAGCTGGTCTCTGAGATCTGTGTGGATTGTATACTTGAGTGCATGTGTAGTTGTCCGCAGGAAAATGATTCCCGAAATCACGGAGCTGTGAGAGGGGACTACTTAGGTCAGAACGAGCTCTCTGGCAACAGCCTTCCCATTGGTCTAATGCACAGATCGTTTGGGCGAAGAAAAGCAAAGATACCAGGCTTGAGGGCATGTCTATAATAATTCAAAGGACAGATACGGAACGCATATTCTTACCCAGAGACGACGAGGAAGGCGCCATCATTTGTATCTTTCGACCGTAGAGAAATCTAAAGAATCAAACCCAGTTTGGCCAGCCTTGAGATGGACTTGGCTCTGGAAAGGTCAATCATACCGGTCTCTGTGTGTGGCGCTGGGCTACGGGATTGAGAGACCGCTCATTGGAGCAGATAAGGATATTTTATAATATAGAGTGATCTAGAATCGGAAGATCAGTGTGGGCGGACAGCGAGGCTCTCAACAGATCTTGCGGCATCGCCGAGCCTTGCGGGCCGGGCGCCTCGGACGAGCCTTCTCCGCGTTCGGGGACATTAAAACATTGGCGCGATGATGGGAATCTCGACGTTTGACAAGCATCGCCATAAATCAGGCTAATAAGCATCCAATCTGCCCATGCAGGAAGTGTCACAAAGCAACGCAAAAGAAGGCGCAACGTATTTGTTCGATACGATGCGTGCGGGCTCGAGAAAAGGAAAAGGAAGAGGATCGACACGTGTGCCTGACACAGAGAACTCCATCCGTAGAACGCGCAGCTTGCCACTTCCGCCACCAACAAAACACTCCCCAACATATCTGTCGCTGGACAGGAGCTTTAATTATAGCAGACGACTCGCAACAATTTTCATTTGATGATGTCCTGAGACACTTTCCAGATCAATCACAGAATCGCCCGACGATTTCCCCAAAGAAACATGACTCCAGCAGCCCGTGTGCAAGTGCCAAGCCATGCTCCGCCTACCAAAACGTGCTGCAACCATACCCTCGATAAAGCAACAGCTTCTACAAGACCCTCCTCTATCACAGAGACGCAAAATTTAGCGAGGATGACTCGACGACCTCCAAAGCAATAATTCACAGAGAGAAATATGCGCTGAAATGTTAGAGCGATTTCTTAGAGCTTCAAAGGCCCTAAAACCATAATCGTGATGGGTTGCTTATATCGAGAGTTTACTGTAGTTCATGAACAGTATGCCCGAGAACTCCCTTCTATGCAGAACTGCTTCACCACACATCAAGAAACATTTCAAGACGAATTCTGTAATACCACAGCAGACAACAGCCCTGCCAACCCTAAGACCACATATTTCCTTGCATCTGGTGGCATAGACGCCGCCGAATCGGCCCTCGCAGTTCCCGTCGGGATAGCGCTTGTTCCCGTCGCCGTGCCGGAACCGAAACCGTTTCTTGCACCCCCACTGGCGCCCGCTGCGAGCGACGAGACAGCACTCGGCGCCGGCGTCGCATTTGGAACGCCTCCCGTGCCCGACGCAATCTCCTGAATGTTTTCCTGCGTTGAATTGAAGTTGGTTTGCGCGAGAGATATTTCGTTATTGTGCAGGTCGTACACAACGTACGCGGAGCGCAGAAACGTATCTCCAAGGACGGTCGGGCCGTCAGTGGCGGGTACGATGCCGAATGGGCAGGCATCCGTGCCGTCTTGGAAGGTGAGGGGTTGGCCGGAGAAGCTGTCACTGTCAAGGACGAGCTCGTTCATTGGAATGTCGATAGCCGGGGAGGAAAACGTTAGAGTCAGATTCTGGTTGGTGTTGGCCAAGGAACATGGAACATAAGCGACCCCGCTTCTTGCGCTAAAGCTGCCATTGACTATGTCGTAGATGTTGTTAGCGATATCCTCGGGCAGGTAGACCAGGCTGGAGCCTGAGTCAAGGAGCGCTGGGGCGGGAAGGGTTCCTGAATCAGACAGGTCTTGGCCAGCTATGCTGATTCCTGTCATGCCGATGACAAGCTCTTGATAGGTACCCTGTTCAGGGAGGATGGGAACAGTGCTCAGAGAGCCGACGTATTTCTCAGTGTTGACTCCACCGAAGAGGATGGATCCTTGACTGGCGTCGAGGTCATTCAACCAGAGACTATACGCTGCTGTGTTGGCGAAGCCGGCATTCACAAGTGCAAAAGGCAGGTTAGGGTACGGGCTACCTCCAGCACGGTTAACGAAGACCTCGTTCGATGGATAACCGATGCCTAATACACCCTGAGCCGAAGTCGAGTAGTAGCCAGCACCAAATTGGAAATCCGTAATGTCGACGTTCCCAAATCCAAGAGTATCAGATAGGTAATTTCCTGAAGCCCCAGAACCATCAACGTAAGTGATATTGAACCTGTCGTTGATAACGCGGACCGAGGAAGACCTATCAGGGTTGTAAGTACCGCCGCCAGCCTCGCATCTTCGCGCGTATTTGATGCAATAGGTGGAGTTAGGGGTGTTGGTCCAGAGGTCCGAGCTACCGGTATCTACGGATATTCTGAGTCGCTGAGGCGGCGACCCAAGGGTAAGGTTTGCAAAGTAGAGAGCTTCGGCGTTGTCAAGAATTTGTGTGACGGTCCTCGACTGTCGCTTTGCTATACGCGCTTTGTCGCGAGCGACGACGTCCTTGACATTTCGGTTGCGAGCAATATCGCATGCGATAACTTTGGGGCTGGTGGAGGGGTTTTGCGATTGTTGTACGAGTTGAAGTGGTAAAGTCGAGGTTATTAGCATACAGAGGATAGGAAGGAGAGAGATCTTGAGCTTCATGGCGCGAACTTCAATTATCTGACGATTTGTTAGCAGACAGGAACAGAGTGTTAGAGACCCCTGATATACGGAATACAACCTGGAGAGCAAGAAGCTCGATCGGACATACCTTGCTGACCTCTTGAAGTGTAGCTCGTCAAACACACTTGACGTAGGGCCGCAATCCCCAGGGATTGACAACCTTTGAACCCACAGACCGTCAGGCCCGACAGACTACCAGTAACGAGGGTATACTGTGCCAAATTGTTGCGTACACGGAAAGAACAGCACCCCTTGAAGTGCAGTAAGCCCTTGATATAAGCAATAGTTTCCAAAGGAGGTTGTTCTTATCTCATAGATGTAAGATTCGGTCAAACCCGCTCAACGACCTCCAAGGTGATATTTCAGTGAAGAAAAAAGTCGATGAGATTTAAGAGCGATTTAAGGGCTCTATGAGATTTTCAACCGTGTACGCGATCCGTTGCTTGTATCGAGGATTTACTGAATTTCTAAGGATGCATTGTGGCAGTGAACGATATCAAGGTAGAGAGGGAAAGCAAGCTCTTCAGATGACGCGGACGGGGACCCGCAGAAGCGAACACAATGAATCGAATGGATCGCGACTTACTTCACTTGGTACAGTAAATGATGGCAGCGTGGGCAGGTGGTTAGTCGAACCACGCTCGGCGCTTGCTTTATTGCCAATCATCTTTGGTCGCGGTTCTCGAACAGAGCAACGATTCTCAAACCCAGCCTTAGATGCCCAGGACCAGAGGCGTCGAAATATCCCCCGACAGGCTGATCCACCCTGAAACCTCAAAATCAGACCAAGAACTTTGACCCGCCGATTGCCGGACATGCGGCCGCTTGCCTCCATCCTTTCCGGTCTCTCGGCACGCCGCCCGACCGCGCCATTTATTCTCCGAGAAGGTCCAACCGTGCTTCAACCATATTCCTGTTTTGAGCTTGTTGAAAGAGGCACTTTTAAGTTGTTCGTTTCGTCAAAACCAGGATGTTGGAGCCTGGCACAGTTCTTCTCCCAGACGAGTTCGTCTCGAAGTTCGGGGTTTCACGGTGCGGGTGTCACCGCTCTTCGTAACGCGTAATCCCGCCCATCCTTTCTGTGCCAAGTCGCAAGATCCTTGCAAGGATCAAGTCCGCTCCGCCAACCACTTGGGGTCCAATGGAAAAGTTCCCTGCCATGGACATAACATCGGAGATAACAGAAGGGGAGAATGATGATTTCACTGTTCTCTTGGCTATACCTATTGGTTCTTTCGGGTACTTGAAGCGAGGGAACCGAGCACGTTGGACGGTAAGGTACATGTATGATTGTTAGACAGGGTAGCTAAGCCACGTTTGTGGGACCCACTTACGCAATTCGGATCCCCAGGCGCAGACACAAGCAGCCGTGGAAGCGGGTATGGGCGGAGAAGGAAGCTAGGTGTAGGTATTGTTCATTGAAAAGAGATCAATGATAATGGACTTCGGTGACAGCGTGGATTGAAACTAAATCCGCATTTGTCTATCTGATCATATAAGTGGTAGAACGCAAGCATTTCAGAGGTCAAAGTAAGTTCAATCGAGTACGTGGCATCGTGAATACATAAATCAAGTCCATCATCTCCTCACAGAATCAGGACAGCTCCCAATGCGACTGCGCCAAGTAGCGATCCCATCGCCAAGCCCAAGCTTGGACGAGTAATCGAGCCAGCACTATCGTCATTCACACCCTGCTGTGCAGACCCAGTCCCTGTTGCTCCCGCATTCGACACTGTGGTCGCGCGTGTTGGCGAAGCGAGCGGTAGTGTGCTTGTTGATCCCGAGTTTGTGGCTACGACAGCCGTCACCGTTGTGCCAGGATTCCCACTCGCGGCTGTCGTGATGGTAGAAATAACCCTCCCCGTACTGCAAGTACCCCATGTTCCCGTATTCGTCCAGGTCCAGCTGCTAGTCCAGCCATGTGCGGTAGCCCAGGTCGACCAAGCACTCCAGCAGGGACCGTTGCCGTTTCCCCAAGGTCCCCAGCCGTTGGCACCGCCCATGAAGCCGTTTGGCCATCCACCAGGGCCGCCAGCACCTCCTCCCATGGGACCAGGGCCGCCAGGACCACCATTACCAGGACCACCCCAGGGGCCTCCTTTCCAGCCATTGGGAGGGCCTGGGATAGCGCTTGAAATGCCAGAGACAAATGGACCCCATGTACCCGTCCAGGTCACTGCGTTGCCAGACGTTGGCGAGAACGTAGCTTCGGGAGATGCTGTGATTGAAGTGCCAGCATTGACGCAAATCTGGGCGACGGCGGAATAAACAGCTGCACATTGTTGATCAGTGAATGCGGTAAACAAGGTTTGGGTCTGACAAGCTGACCTTCTCTATCATTTTGATCACTGCAGGACGAATCAACACAGCCGTTCAAATTATTGACATCGTCATTGTTTCCACAAAGACAGTTCCATCCGTTTGCAGCGTTGCAATTTGAACCGTTCCATTGGTTGATACAATTCCACTGCAACTCGTTAGACTTACGAAAGATTTATCTTGGTAAACGTACTGCGCAATTAGGCGAAGCGGCAAACGCCGAGGAAAATAGCAACGTAACTACAGCCAATGAGAAGCGCTTTTTCGACATGATGTTAGTTTGGAAAAGACTGAGAAACAGATGATGCACAGGAAAGGAAACCCTTTTCAGCCTGCCCTATTTTGAGTGACCAAGCGTTGATTGCTGACGTTGGCTCTGGAGATCTACCAGCTCTCTTATAACATTTAGGCTCACTATTCGAAAGTCTATAGAGCATAATGCAGCTTGCTGAATGGCAACGTGTTTCGTAAGGCTGTGGATCCGCTACGGACTTTTGCACGGGTGCAAGGAAGGGCATCATTGCTCAATCCGACAGCCACAAAAGTTGTATTTCAGCTCCAGGAAATATCAAAGAGCACTGGCTCTTTGACTTTGAGAAGATCTGTTTCAAGCTGACGTGGTCGAGGGGTAACTCAATCCTTCTGCGGGCACGGGGCTCTTGCGGATGCTTGGCATTGATCTGTGCAGATCACGCCTATTCTGGAAAACTCACATGGATCAAGTCCGATAGCCGGAGTCGAAGCCTTACTATTATGTAGATGAAGGATGCCATTCCTCTAATAAATTTTACAATCTTCACTTGAACTTTGATCTCATATGTGGTGATTTGCCGAAGTCGCGCATGTCGCGCATCGACTAAGCGGGGTTGGTAAAGCTTTAAAACGCCCGCAATATTTCTGTGTGAGCAATATCGGTCACCCTGATCTTGATTTATTTTCGAGGTGGCATCATAGATGAGCAAGCTGAGGGATTGGGCGAGTCTCAGCTTGCATACGTAATGCTCCGTAGCCGGGTCTTTGATCGCGTGTCCAAGTCGGAGGCAAAGCTCACAAGGCGCCGATGAGGTCTGTGTACGCCTTTGTCAGCATGCCGACTCGCCGATTGCAGTCCACGCAGTCGGCGCTGTAAATAGCTTTGAGCTTTACATTCGAGGCATTTTAAGCGCATCCAAGGCTGATTACAAGTTTTTCAACCACGTAGCTCGAACAATTCAGGCTTCATGTTAATCTTGCAAAGCTTTGCAACACAACCGCTCAGTTGAAGGTAAGTTTGTAGACCCTCCAGTATTCGCATGTGCGTAAAGCCGATCTCCTTGATGAATTCAAGTTTTGAATGCTCCGACAACGTTGGGATGGTTTTAGTAACCCGAAACATGGTGCTTATTATGTCATGCGAGGAGTAGCCCAGATCCCTTGATGAGTCAGCTCTGGTCATTGATCAAACAGGAGTGAGCCTACCAAAGCTCCTTCAAGATGTCCAAAGCTTGATCGATCTTTCCCTCCCAGCAGGCTTTAATCATAGCCTGAACTTTTATTGGATGAGGACTGTCTACTACGCGGAAGACGTTGTCGCCGTTTACGAATCCGAAGCCGGCATATGTGCTTTGTAGATTGTTGATGGCCTGGCGCATGTCGCCTTCAGCGCTGAAGATCAAGGCAGCGAGTCCATCCTCAGAGTACTCGACTTTCTCGGATTGCGTGATCTGGATCAAGCGTTTTCCAATCTGCTCGTCGGTCAAGCGGGAATAACGAAGAATCGCACATCTTGATTGCAAGGGTTCAATGATCTTGTTGGACTGATTGCAGGCGAAAGCAAAGCGAGTGGTGTTGGAATAAATCTCCATGGTCCGCCGCAAAGCCTGTTGAGCACCTGAGGTCATACTGTCCGCCTCATCTAGGATGATTAGTTTGTGTCGGCCCGGAGGAAGGGTGACCTTCTTTTGGGCGAATCCCTTTATCCTGTTTCTAACCACATCGATTCCTAGTCGTTATGAGCATGATGTTTGTCTCTTGGGGTAAAGGCTTGCTTCATACCCCGCTCATCACTGGCATTCAACTCGAGCACCGCCTCCTTGTACGCATCGCCGAGAAGTTGTCTTGCCAAGCACAGAATGGAGGTTGTCTTCCCAATACCCGGCATACCAGAGATAATCACATGTGGCATATTTCCATCTTTGGCGATAATCTTCAAACGTTCGACTGTTTCAACGTTTCCAACGATGTCATCAAGGACCAATGGGCGATATTTCTCAACCCTGCAATGGCTCAGTATCTAGACGACCGAGGGTTACATGGGAGTTTACCATGGCAATTCGTAATCAGGACCACCGCCGGCAGCAGTAGCCTTGCGCGCCTGATTGACGGCTGCGTTGGAAGATTCCGCTTGGACCATTCTGATACTGATTGAGATGGCTTTCCGGCTCTTCGAAATTGAGGATGGATATCTCGTCTCAAGTTTAGGCGTTTGGCAATGCTGCGATGTTCTGGCAAGGAGCGAGTAATTTCTCCGTCGCGTCCATACGGTTTCGAGGACGCGTTCTCGCGTAACCTGCCGAAAATTGGAAGGGAGCTCGAGTGGAACTAAAACTTGAAACGCCCGAAAGCTTAGCGACGATCTTTCTTTTGATTGGCTGAATATTTCTCACTGCAACGCTGTGTCCCAGGATACGTCAGAGGCAGGGGGATCACCAACAACAGCGTCGAGATCAGGCAAGTCGCTCACTCAAGATGCGGGGGCCACCACTGTTCGCCGCTCTCAGTGGCCCTCGCACGCGGAGAGGCTACCAGTTATGGCGAAGCCTGAGAGGCATCGTCATGCCATATCAGTGGAACAGGCTTGCAGCTGTTCTGTTTTCCTGACTTCTCCAACATCACTGGACCAGCGCCAGCTTCAAACGCACTTCGAGGAAGCTGCATAAAGGCCCGCTGCAGCCAAGGCCAGAGCGTCCACAGAGCGCTTGTCTCTCAACTTGGCTGTAGACAGCTTTGTTCTACACCTCATCTCCCTTCGAGTCTTTTTTCTGTGGAATCCTCTTAATCAATCGTCAACATGAAAAGCCACGTCTGCGCTGCGTGGCTAGCGAGCAGCTTTGCGAGTACTGTGCTGGCACAAAATTGTTTCGTGAGTGGTTCATTCTATGCCTCACGTCCTGCTCCCTATCTAACCAATTGGCAGATCAATTGCCCAAACGACATCGCTGGCACTGGCTGTGAACGAGATGATTGGGGTTGTCTCTGCCCGAGCTCTACCTACGTCGACCGGTACAACGACTGCGTTGAATCCAATTGCCATGACCCCAGCGATAAAGAAGGTACGCCGTTCATGTTTTCATCCGCCACTCGCGCATTGCGTTGCCAACTCATCTAACATCCTGCTTAATCATCAAGAGGCCTACACTGCCCTCGTCCAGCTCTGCGCCGTCGTTAATGTCCAAATCACCCAAGCCCCAGAGGCCTCCTACGCCGCTTCTGCGACCGGCACCCCAGGTGTAAACCCGCCCAACAGCAGCACCATCACCGCCATCACCGACCCGCTTCAAGGCCCCCCACATCACTCCACACTTTCCACAATCCCCACAGCACCTGGGCCGGTCTGCAACTCGTTGATGACTGTCGTCATGAGCGGATGCGAGAATTCCTCCACCATCACTACTCCGCTATCTACGACCTTTACCACTCCAGTCACATCCATTTCCGGGAATTCTTCAACACAGCCCGGTGGGCCGATCAGCTCGGTTGGTACAAGTACGGTCCTGTCGACAGCCACAGCGTCCACCACTGGGTCTTCCAATGGCTCGGGAGCTGGCTCAACGCTCGGCCCAAGCACTCAACCTGGTGGACCTGAATCCAGCGCGGCCGGCGCGCCCACGGGAACAGCGGGCGCAAGCTCCGCCAGCGCAAGTCCATCGACGCAATCTGGAAGTATAGGTCTTGCGACCAGTCTGCCATGGACGATGTGCTGGAGTTTGCTCGCTGTGGGATTGGTTGTTGTCATGTATCTATGAGCTGGTCGGGGAAGATGAGGCACAATCGTTTGAAATTTCGAGAGAAAAGGTCGAGCCTACAGGAAGGTCACTGTCGCTGGACATAATCAGCTGTCTACATATGGACAAACGTATATTATACCCTTGAAGGCGTTTGCCCCCCTTAGTTGTTAGAACAACAAACTTGATTCAATGATTTATACCATGCTGGATCTAATCCGGGTGATAACGAGCCCATGTGGCCAAATCCTAATGAATCAGTAATATTTCAGCTTTAGAAGGGCGCAAATAGAAAGCTCACATGCAGGCTTGCTTGAGATGCCCTTACACGGCATTTGTGAATCAGCTCCCTTCGGGGCCTATTTGAGGCGTGGAAATGCCAACATGAGAAAGCAAGTATTGCTGAGTGCTATTGGTGATACATTCAATTGCCAACATAAGACGTAAGCATCCACATCTTGAGGGCTCACATAAGTAACAAAACGTATATATATTGTAAAGACGAGTTAGGTCTCAATGTATGCGCCGGTAGTTCAATGGTCAGAATTCTTGCTTCCCATACGGAAGCCCCAATTTGGCCTGTCTTAGCACAGGATTTAGCAAGAGGTCCGAGTTCGATTCTCGGCCGGCGCAGCTATTTTTAGCTTTTGTTCGGGATCAATCCTTCAAAGATTTTGATTTTTGAGATGGGTCTGAGCGAGATAGTGGTTGAACCTTACGGAATGAAGGGGTGTGCCATTTTTGCGCAATGCGAAGACGACGGAGTGCGGACGACAGCGAGGCTTACCGAGAGCCTTCTCCTGCCATCACGACATGCGCCTTTTAACAATCACACGAATAACCAACTCTCTAAAAACGATGCCTTTCCCCATTCTAGCAATCCTCGAGTAGAGGCAATGTTCTGCTATACGATTCAGAGGACGCGGTGGTGCGGAAGCCGATAAGTGCCGACGCAGGCACAGTCTCATTCACATTTTGACAATACTTTTACTTGGCAAAAATTTTATAACAACTCATTGATCTGCTGGAACCGCATTCGCGAGTATTCCATGGTCGGCAGTATGAGCCAACAGACTGAACTCAGCTTCCATTAACGCGAGATTCAGCAATTCTAAGCTCAATTACCAGGGCAAATGGCTCTCGCTCGGCTGCCTCCAATCGTTTACGACCCGCTAGCGACAGGCAGGCATATTAGAGTTCTCGAGATGCAACATGAAGATCATAGCTCTGATGCAACACTCACGGCTAAATTTCGATACATCAACCTCGATGATGAGGACTGCCTTCCGTACGTAGCCTTATCGTACACTTGGGGTGCGCCCCGTTTCTCCGACGGCCTTGCAGTCAATAACGCGATAGTACGCATAACATCCAGCCTTGCCGGAGCCCTACGCCATTTTCGCGCTATAGGTTGCCTCAAATGGATCTGGGCGGATGCCGTTTGTATCTATTCCCATCGAACTGCAATAAAGTACCCCCAAAAGATGAGGTTTATCCCTTAGTTTTCTGAGGGATTTAATGTTCCATATAAGGCTAGCTTAATATAGTAATATCATACTTATGTATTTAATCTATCGGTATAACTTGCCAATTATTTAACAAATCCATGCTTTAACACGCGCTAATTTAGCTTAAAGAGGTAGTGTCAGGCAACAGTAGCATTCGCCAGCTTCTCATCTGCAGTTTCCTTTCTGGGAATCTAAGGCAGCCCGAGCGGTTAATCAAGTTAGATATCTCCTGATCGGCCATGGAAGCTAATATAATTTTAACTTTTCTGCACGCAGCTTTGCTATCTATATGTCTCTTCTGACTAAAGGTGTATATAGTATCTGTTAAAAAGGCTGCACTCTCTTTTCATTAAAGCATAACACTTTATCGTTTTCTATCCCCTGTGGTAATTGCTGGGGGGGGGGGTTTGCGTCCTCTAACCGTTTCGGGAACTAGTTTTACATAGTAACTTCTACCTAAAATATAACCTTATG